>JAVSCE010006396.1:0-106786 GCA_032199065.1 Smutsia gigantea
ACAGCTTTCTTCAATGAACTGGAACAATTAATTCTAAAATTCATATGGAGCCACAAAAGACCCCGAATAGCCAAAGCAATCCTGAGAAGGAGGAATAAAACAGGGGGAATTACACTCCCTGACTTCAAGCTCTACTACAAAGCCACAGTAATCAAGACAATTTGGTATTGGCACAAAAGCAGACCCACAGACCAGTGGAACAGAATAGAAAATCCAAACATTAACCCAAACATACAGTCAATTAATATTTGATAAAAGTGCCTTGGATATACAATGGGGAGATGACAGCCTCTTCAGCAGCTGGTGTTGGAAAAACTGGACAGCTACATGTAAGAGAATGAAACTGGACTACTGTCTAGCCCCATACACAAAGGTAAACTCAGGTGGATCAAAGACTTAAATGTAAGTCATGAAACCATAAAACTCTTAGAAAAAAACATAGGCAAAAATCTCCTGGACATAAACATGAGCAACTTCTTCATGAACATATCTCCCCGGGCAAGGGAAACAAAAGCAAAAATGAACAAGTGGGACTATATCAAGCTGAAAAGCTTCTGTACAGCAAAGGACACCATCAGTAGAACAAAAAGACATCCTACAGTATGGGAGAATATATTCATAAAAAACGTATCTGATAAAGGGTTGACATCCAAAATATATAAAGAACTCATGCACCTTAACAAACAGAAAGCAAATAATCCAATTAAGAAATGGGCAGAGGACATGAATAGACACTTCTCCAAAGAAGAAATTCAGATGGCCAACAGGCACATGAAAAGATGCTCCACATCGCTAATCATCAGAGAAATGCAGATTAAAACCACAATGAGATATCACCTCACACCAGTGAGGATGGCCAACATCCAAAACACAAACAACAACAAATGTTGGCGAGGATGTGGAGAAAAGGGAACCCTCCTACACTGCTGGTGGGACTGCAAATTAGTTCAACCATTGTGGAAAGCAGTATGGAGGTTCCTCAAAAAACTCAAAATAGAAATACCATTTGACCCAGGAATTCCACTCCTAGGAATTTACCCTAAGAATGCAGCAGCCCAATTTGAAAAGGACAGTTGCACCCCTATGTTTATTGCAGCACTATTTACAATAGCCAAGAAATGGAAGCAACCTAAGTGTCCATCAGTAGATGAATGGATAAAGAAGATGTGGTACATATACACAATGGAATATTATTCAGCCATAAGAAGAAAACAAATCCTACCATTTGCAACAACATGGATGGAGCTAGAGGGTATTATGCTCAGTGAAATAAGCCAAGCCGAAAAAGACAAGTATCAAATGATTTCACTCATATGTGGAGTATAAGAACAAAGAAAAAATACTGAAGGAACAAAACAGCAGCAGACTCACAGAACCCAGGAACAGACTAATAGTTACCAAAGGGAAAGGGACTGGGGAAAATGGGCGGGAAGGGAGGGATAAGAGGGAAAAAGGGGCATTACGATTAGCAGATGTAATGTTGGGGGGGCACGGGGAGGGCAGTACAACTCAGAGAAGACAAGTAGTGATTCTATAGCATCTCACTACGCTGATGGACAGTGACTGTAATGGGGTTGGTGGGGGGGACCTGATGAAGGGGTAGTTTAATAATCGTAATATTGCACATGTAATTGTAAATTAATGATAATAAAATAAATTATATTAAAAAAATAAAAGAAAAAGAAAAAAAAAGTAAAAAAAATATATATATATACAAAAATATCCCAGAAATTACTGTATATAGTCATTCTTACCTTTAAAATGTTAATGCTGATCTTCACTGAATATAACATATATAATTACTGTTATCAAAGGCAATGGCAATACAAAATTATTTCTCAGAGTGGGGCACAATGGAGACCACCTTCCATATCCACCTCTAACAGCTCATCTTCTATATCTAGGAGGTCAGATGGGTGGAAAGGAAAAAGTTCACTGAAGACCAGAAAAAAAATGCTGCCTACTCATTTTTCAAAAACACAAAGGATTAAAAGGTTACTCCATTCTACTACAGATCTTAGTGTCAAAAATGACACAGTGACACACCTCTGCAGTCTTGAAGCCAAAGTTGCTGCCCTGTATCTGTGAAACTCAACACAGAATAGAGAAATGATTGATATTACGTGTAAAATGACATAAACCAAGTGAATGTGTATACCTACTTTGTGACAAGGTGTTATGGGAATGTAATATATAAAACTACCCATGAAGTCTTCACAGAGGTGGTTTTAGTCAAGCTTTGTAGAATGAGTAGATTGCCAAGTGTGTGTGATCAAAGATGGCCACAAATTCTTGACCCCTCCTCCCACTGAGAGGTGAAGTCCAATTCAATTCAGTAAGCTGGCTGGACTCAGTAACTTGCTTAACCAGTAACACAGCAGAAGTGAGGCTCTCGAACTTCTGAGATTAGGTTGTAAGGCTCGCAGCATCTGCCTAAGAATCTAGGAACAATCTCTGGGAGCCCTGGGCTTCTGTGTCAGCTCGTTAACCCTGGGACCACCATCTGGAGAGGCCCTAGGCAGGCACTCTGGTTGACAGTCCCAGCAGAGGCCATCCTTCCTGTCAGTCATCCTTGTGTTAAGTGTCCGACACATGAAGGACAGACAGTCTTAGACTCTCTAGACCAGCCCCTCTGCCAGCTGAACACCACAAATGATCTTTGTCAACTCCAACAGAAGAGTCATCCTTGCAAGCTGAGTTTTGCTCCCAATTTCTGACCCATAAAACCATGATATATAACAAGATGGTCACTCTTTTAAGCCACTGTGTTTTCAGGTAGTTTGTTATGTGGCCATACATAACCGAATCATCAAGTAAACAAGCAGGAAAGAACGTTCCACACAAAACCAATGTGCACTCTAGCCAAACTGAATTCTTCCATTTCCCAGGCATATGTGCCCAACTCTGCCTCACTATCTTCCACATGTGCTGACCTTCTCCACAATCCCCAAATCCCAAATCCAACATAACGTCTTTCTCATGGCTGCCTTCAGTTCTCCCAGCAAAATGGCACACTCTGCCCCTTTTGAACTTGTACACCTCCACCTCTCCAATAATGCTTAACTAGGAAGGCACTGTCCCATCTTCCAGCACCAGTACAAATGCATGCCTATTGTCCCAAATAATTATTCGCCCTGTCACTCCCCAAAGTATCTTATTTTAGCCAATAAATCATATGGTCACCCTGTGATCAACACACTGCTTTGAATCACAATTGTGTCAAATTTTATCTCTTATTCTCAACTATATTGTTACTTGAAAGCAAGCACCATGTCTTTCCTTCAATAAATACCTACTGAGCACCCAGTGTGCCAGCTGCTATACAACATGCTGCCTGTGTATCACTACACTCCCCAGGGCCTGAGTGACAAAGGCTGTCAGGCCGAATGACCTCACGAGCTGATCTGAGGGCGGATGAGAATGACCGCAGCCTGGCGAAGGTCACTTTCACTGGTTCACTCCAGAACCAGAAAGCAGTGCAAAGGGAACCTGAGATAAAAACATGGCGTTGGACCAGGCATGGTGACTGGGGTCTGCCCTTTTCCTTATGGAGTCACACTGCAGTGTGGGCCCTTTGCAGAGTGTGGAACCCAGCAGGTTAGCAGAGCCCAGAACATTGGCCCGCTATCTTTTAGGCTGGTGGGGAAGAAGCAGAGGTGGTAATGTTGATCCACATCCAGGTTTTTAGACCCTAATTCCTTGCCGTAACAATTACATAACCAACTTACTAATGTGGTATTTTTCTTTCATTGACACTGGACCTCCTTACTAAGTCAGTGCAGCAACTTAGCCACGGCTAACCAGAAAGACATTCAGTGAACGCTTAATGAAAGAAGTCAGTAGCACTATGTCAATAATGAAAGCTTTGGAAAAATTATTCTTACCTTTCTGGTAAAGGCTAATGGGAATAAAATGCTAAAAACCGTAGTGATTTCTAGACTGTTCTTCCAACTCAACTATTACATTTGCTGAACATTTCTTTTATACCTCTCGTCTTTATAAGAGAAATTTCTTTTCTCCCCCGTAAGGCCTTAAGTCTACTTTAGGTAGCTCACTACGGGCATCTGATCCTTCAAGGTAAAATATTCTTAGAAAATGAACTGCCACCCATAAATTCGTAACAAATCTTGTAAGAAGAAAAGGCTGTGGTTTTATTTTCAAGTGTTTGGAAATAGTTTTCAGAAAAAAGAAAAATGATTAAGACCACTTACAAACACTGAGTCATTCACTGAACTATGAACTCTTAGTGGAGAGAGACACTTCTGAAATATTTGAGTCCCTCTCAAAGGCCCCTGGCTCGCATAACCAGCCTCCCCAAAACTTTCCCAAGTTTGATGTGCCTCATCTCATGTAAGTAACACAGGCAGTTTTTAATCATTTTAAATGAAAGGAAAAATAAAATAAGGGAGGCAGGCCTTTCATGTTATAGGTTTGCAGAGAAAGGCAACATCTGTGAAGTGGCTTTGCAATGTGCAGAGCAAGAACGCAGTACTAGCTTCATAAAAGTAAAGAAAATGGCTCTTAAAGAATGCACTTCCATTATTTAAATGTGAAGAGCTGCTGTCGTCTTCTATGAAGATTAGCAAACTGCATCCACTTAAGTAGATTAATTTAACTGTACTTCATCTAGTTTTACACTTGGGAGGCTAAAACACGAACAAAACAAAAAAACCAGAGAGCACAGAGCTGCTAACAAAATACTTAACAATACGGATTAGTGTGAGCTGTGAGCAAATGGAAATCTATCCTGGATAACAAAATAAATTTCTAATTACATAAATAAGTTCTATTATTTACTGAAAATTTCCACTAGTGCGTGATCCTGACTGCAACAATGAAATATATAAAACAGAAACAGTTCAGTAAATGTGACTACTTGGTTCATTTCAAGAGGTCTAATGGTCTAGCTGCCGAACACACAGTCCCTGGGTCTCAGCGAAGGGTGACGAGTTCTTCTGATGAGGTAGGGTGAATGGCAACCGTGTTATCGAAGTCGGCTTTTGTTGCTCCCATTTTTACTGCAACAGCAAAACCCTGCAGCATTTCATCACACCCTATTCCTTGCATATGGATCCCAACCACCTGGGAAAAAAAAAGAGAAAACACTTTTTAAAGTAAAATTTTTTGTTAGGTATGCTAATAACATTTTTATTAAACATCAGAAATACTTGATATTTTAAAACTCCTGAAAAACTGACATTTCTAATCAAGATTATGACATAACTCAGCTTATGTGGCCCTGCCCTGTCCTGCCTCGACACCTCTCCCCAGCCCACCTCACACAGCCCTCCCTCAGGCTTCCCCTCTGTCCTGACTATTGCCCTCTGTCTGTCCCACTTACCTCTCTCCTTTGTACAAGGTGTTCCACTGTCTGGACAATCTTTCCTCCCCACTTTTAGGAGTTAAATTCCTCGTATAGCTACGCCTGCCTTTCCCACCAAGGTAAACTGCCAATCACATGATCCTTCAGTACCACTATTTCTCCATCATGTTTCTATCACAACTGGAACATAGTATTTCTGTGGGGACTGAACAGTTAAGTCCATCATTCCCAGTTGACATTAATCCCTAGATGGAGGGGACCCAGCCTGCTTTTTCCCCCACTCTACACCCAGAGCTGAGCACAAGGCTGGCCTACAGAAGGAGCTCAGCCCGCATGGCTGGGTGATGGCATGAAGGGCTGTGAAGATGTGTATGTTTCAGACAGCATTTTCCCGTGAGGTTTCTCAATTTATTTGAAAACTATTTTAAAGCTAAATGTGCACCTCCACAAAATGCTTTTAAGGATTGTCTTTTGAAACGCAGTGTCAGAGATACAAAATTAAGCCACAAAAATATTTTGTTTAAAAATAAATCAAGAATATACTGCTGAATGGTAGGTGCTTAAACATGGTTAAGATGGTATATTTTATGTGTTTTCTTGGCAATTAAGAGTATATTTGAAACGAACAAAAAAATCCCAAATCATGCACTGCTTATACATTAAACGCAGCCAGATGTTGAAATAGTGTAATAGTCTAAACTGAATTCATAAAGAGTATCAGGCGATGGCAGGAACTTTATATCATTCCTCTCCATATTCCAATTCTTAGTCTTTAACAGACTGTCAGCTAACGTTTATCAAATGAATGATGAATGGTATGAAGAAACAGCTGATATAAAGAGGTAAGTAGGGACCTCACAGATTCAATATCTGGAAATCTTAGGCTGACAAATATTCAGGGTCAAGATACAGCAATCTCGGTTTTCCTGCCAACCCCCACTTCCCTTGTTCTCTTTGCCCTGATTCTCTGCCTCTCTCAGTCCTCAGTGACAGTGATTTCTGTCCTGCACAAGCCGCTATGTCTTGTGGCTTTTGGGTACAAGGCCACTGAATCAGGACAGACTCTACTTTTCTGGTAAGAGGAGTTGGGAACTACATTTGAATCTTCAGTGAAGCCACTGTCCCTCACAAAGCCATGTTCCCAAGGCATACTTCTACATTTCACTTTAATATTTAATTCAATTCAGAAAAAAGCTAACACCAAAACAAAACCTATTAAAAAAAATTTTTTTACGCCTATTCAAATTCAAACCAAAATCACAATGGGATACCACTTTGCACCCACAAGGATGGCTAATAATAAAAAAGACAGAAGTGTTGACGAGGATATGGAAGAACTGGAATCCTCACATTACTGAGGGGATGTACAGTGGTGCAGCCACTTTGGAAAACAGTTTGGCAGTTCCTCAAACAGTTAAACCAAAACTCGGTAATTGATTATCAAAATTTTATTGAATAAACTTCCACATCTTCACAGATTGGTTATTTAAATCTAAATTCATCTTACATTTCATTCTTCTATGTGCCAGCATTTCTGAGCTGCCTATCTATTCTGGCCTACTGGTCAATGACAGCAAGCTCTCTGTGGATTTCAACCTTTCTCTCTTTGTGCTTTAAAAGCAGTGGAAGCCTTTCTAAATGAAATAATGTGAAGAACCCCAATACATAGAGACAGATAAATTTGGGAATGCACCAGCTGACTTAGAGCAGGCTTAATGACTGGTCTTCTCCCTCCCCATCTCATCAGAACACTCCATCCCAGCCACCCTTGAAGACACTCTCTAGCTTCCTGGATTGTTCCCGTACCTTTTCCTCTTTGTCAGCACAAACCATTTTCATTACACATTTTGTTTTCCTTTTGGTAACTGCATGATACATTGGGGTAAAGGTGGTTGAATAGATCTTCACATTTTCTTTTCCATATTTATAAATGGCCTCATCTATAATGGACAGGGAAATAAAAGCATCTATCAAAAACCTGAACAATTCCACAGAGCTATTCAAAGAGAGCAATGGCCAGAAATACATAACCTGAATCAAACCATGAGGAAATAGCAAACAAAACCACAATGAGGGACATTCTACAACATAAATGTCCATGTCATGGAAGACAGAAGAGAGGCTGAGGAATTGTCTCTCTCGATTAAAGGTAACCTAAGTGGTATGAAAACTAAATGCAATGTATTATCTCAGACTGAATTAAAAAATGTTAAAATGACATTATTTGAGATAACTGGCAAAATTTGAAGGTCTGAAGTTTAGATAATATTATATCAATTTAAATGTTCTCATCTGAAAACTGTACTGTGCTTCTGATAAGAGAATGGCCTTGTTCCTAAGAAATGGATACTAAGCTGTGTGTATGTGTACAGAGAGAAACGATAAAGCAAAAAATGATAGATACACAGTAATATTATATAACCTCCCCCACCCCATCCATGGAGAATACATTCCAAAACCCCCAGTAGATGCCTGTTACCTTGGACTACCAAACCCTACATACACTGTTTTTCCTAGACATAAATACCTATGATAAAGTTTAATTTATAAATTAGGCACTGTAGAAATTAACAACACAAAAACTAAGAAAGAGCAAGTACAACAATATACTGTAATAAAGGTCTGTGAATGTGAGCTCTTTCTCTCAAAGTATCTTATTGGGCTAGACTTGTGATTTGAAACTGGTTCGAATAAAAAAAGCCAAAAGTCAAGACATAGACAGGGCAGTGAGGGAAAAGAAATCCTACTCTCAAAGTGTTAGCAGGGGAAGGAACTGGGATGGGGAAGAGGCTGACCACACAGGACTGTAACTTGGGGGAGTGCAGACAGGTCTTGTCAGCTGACACACATCCACTTCTACACTGCGGTGAGGGAAAGAAACCATAAGTGACTCTCGTTTTTAAATACCTACCTTCCGTGAGTCCCACAGTCCCTATAGGGGGGTGGCTGAAGACCACCGTGGGGATGTTGTCATAGTCTAATTTGGAATCTTCCTTGTATTCAAAAAGCCTGTGGGCGAGTTTTCGGCCAGCAGCTACTGCAACTACAAAGATATTTTAAAATCGGTGTTTAGCTTATTGCTCATATTAATATAGCAGAATTGTTCTACTAATCATCTATCCATCTGGCTAACATACTAGTTCTGACCAAGTTTATCCCAATGTTCAGTGTAATATTTACTTCATACCCATGCCTTACTTAACAATTCAAAACTATCATCTTATATGAATTCTGTACATTCATTCTGACAAAAAAAAATGACACATTTACAAGCTTGCAATCATCTGGCAGTTACTAATCAGGGTATTAGCTTTTTGATACAATATTTGCAGAGCAAACTATATTAGTTTCAAGCACCTTCAGTTCTACTTCATGAACCATATGTTTCATCGTAGATTTTTTTAAGTTTATTTTTTAAATTATGTTTACTTCTTAAAAATAAATAAATAAACAAAAGTCTTGCACGATTTGGGGAAAAAATTATGTTTACTTATTTTTTTTAAGTATATTCTCCTTAGTCTGTGTCTATGTCTGTATTTAGGAAAAAAATGCCTGAGTTCACTAAAAGCATCAAATAATTTTACTGATTTCGAACTGACAGGATTTTTTTCTTGTAATAGGGTATCAGTAAGATACACAAGAAATGTTTTTCACTTTGACATAATTTTCAAGTGTCAAATTATGTTATGAAGTTTTAGAAACTTCTCTTGTTACTTTGCTTTTATTTAGAGAGCTTTCTAAAGGAGCAAGAAGACTTTGGAGATGTGAGCAGAGTAAGTTTCCACTCTGAGGAAAGACCCCAGGCCACTCCGGGAAGGCTGGTGAGGCCCAGGAGGAAAGCAGATGGGAGCAATGTCACTCACAGCTAACAGTGGGATGGAGGGCTTGAAACAGTGCCGGTTACCTCAGGAAGCAGACTGAGGCATGGGGAGGGGCGGAGGGATCTGCCTCGGTTGTATCAAGACTAAACAATCATGAGAATGGCATTCTAAATTCCTTCTTCCCAAAGCTGCTTCCTCCCCTGTCACCACACACAACTCAAATTTTAACTTACTGCATTCTCCAAGGGTGACTATTATCTATATAAACATCTTGGTTTTCACCAAGCATTTTTTATAGTCTTTTTTAGGAAAAATAACTATTATTCAGAGAATGTCAAGTACCAAACCAACATAATTTCAACACATTCTTATCATTTGACATTAAGACACTCCTCCTTTTAAGTGGCTGAAGCTAGTGTGAAGTGTGAAGAGCTGAACAGTTTTATATACCGCACACAGCCTCCCTTACCCGAGAAGAGACGGAGCATTACCTGGAGTAAGAAGAGCTCTTCCACACACATCCCCGACTGCGTAGATGCCTTTTACATTAGTATTCTGGAATTCATCAACTAGGATATGACCTTTGTCATCAGTTTGAATTCCCTAAAATTATGACAGTATATCACATAAATATTTAGTCTACCAACAAAAATGGAAGATCAAATCTCTGGATCTACCCCATTTCAGGCACCTATTCAGTCTGAATCTCTAAGAAACCCCCAGATTCAACCACAAGATGAAAAGCATCTTAGAAACTTGGCAAGTTTTATATCTTTTCCTTGAGGTAAAAGGTAAATATTTTACACAAAAGTTGTTTTAACAGGACTTGACTTTGCAATGTACAATTCAACTGGCCAGGGAAACATGACCAGCAATCACTCAGCTATCAGGCATGCTACCTGCTGTTGCCTGGGGTCTAAGACAGGGCTTTTCAACTTTTCCACTGAAGCACTCCTCCTGAAACATGCTAATTCCATGCCTTAGAGGGCCACAGCCTTAAGCAGTCATCAAAACGGGCTTATTGGAAGCTTAAAGATTTTATCTTTAAAAATCCACGCAAATTTTGCATTCTACTCTAAAACATACTGAATTTTCTTTCACCAAAATTTTTCTACATATTGAATTTTTGCTCCAAGGTGTGTCATGCTTATCTTGCGACTTCATAGACCCCAGAAGAAGTAGAAAGCAGAAGGAAGCAGCGTAGTGGTTAAGAGGACAACCTTTGGAGCCAGACAGACCTCAGTTCAAATCCCAGCTCTGCCATTTACTAGTTATGAAACCTCGTATAACCATCTGTTTATCAACTTCTAGTATAAATGAGGCATTAACCTAGTCACTGGAACACAGTGGTAAGTAATACAAGTAACCTTCCTTTCCCATGGAGCTCACAGGCTGATGAATTATCTCTGTGCTCCTGGTTTCCTCATCCTTATCCGTCAAAGAGTTGTTGCAAGATTAGTTAGGCTAGTAACATGTTGCCAAGACCTGCACATGTAATCATTCAATCTGCATTATCAAAATAACACTGAATGCAACTGAAAACTTTTGCCTCATTTCTTAAAAATTCAGCAAATATAGTTGAAAACTGGACCTACCTATGCCTGTATCTGTACAATGGCAAATAACTCTTGGAAGGTGAAAAGCTGGAGGACTAGTTTTGTTAACATGAAAACAACCAGTTTTACTGAATTTCACTGAATAATTAGATTAAAAATGAGTAAAACATCTCCCTGAATATTTTATTTTTTTAAATGCTGAAAAAATACCTTTTTTTAGAAATTAAAACAATCACATTATAAGAGATATGAGAACAATAAATCAAAATGTTACACATTTCTCAAGAGGCTCCATCAAACTGAGACAGGGACCGTGCGTGTAGTGAGAGTAGGGTGAGGGCCTCCAGAAAAAAGCAAGGCAGGATATTTACAGTCAAAGCAATGTAACAATGTAAAGTCCCTACCAAAACTCTGTGTTCAGCATTATGCAAAGTCAAGGTCACACTAATTCTCTAGGATAAAGATACCAGACTAAGAATATAGACATCTTCACTGAGATCAGTAAAAAGTCACGAGGCCAGGAGCAACTTGGCTGGAACGTCTGAGTGCGCCACAAGGGTGTCTCAGCATAACCCGTGACTTCACTGTAAACAGCCCTAGCAAACAGACAACAACCCAGCCCACCTTGAGGCCAGGGCAGGTGGTACAAGTCCACACCCTAAGCCCTCAGTTCCCAAAAATTCTCAACTCCCTATAAACCCCCTAGACAACGCACCACCTCGGACTCTCCTGTCCCCTCCTGGCTTAGCCAGGAGCTCTGTTCTCTCACTTTATCTCTAAATAAAAGCCTGTACCTTGCTCTCCTACCTTGGGTGTTTGTGAAGCTCAGTGTTCAGCTTCGTGAACAAGAACCCCGGCATCAAAACTGATAAACCTCAAACATGTACAGTATTTTATTATTACTGGTAGAGCCCTATAGCATGTCAGAAAAATCATCACCATCAACAGCAGCTGGTTAATATTTATTGGGTTCATATTATAAGACAGCATCTAATAAGTCAATTATTTTGCATGCACTTTCTCATTTAATAACCCAATGATGCAAGTGCTATTTTTGTCCCATACTTAAATGAAGCAGTTAAAACTTAAAGAGTAATTAAGCTGTGTGGTTAAGGCCATGCAACTGGTAAGGAACAGAACTAAGGTTCAAAACTGAGTCAAATTCTGGGACCAATACCCCAAGCTATTAATAAACCAGACTTTCCTTCAGAATTTCAAAAAAGCAAACAAGAATGGTAATTATAACACTAATAAGCGATCAGTTTCCTATCTGTTTGCATAAGTGCCACAATATCCAGGACAGTTTATATGCCCAGCAATCGGGATTAGGGCTACAAATAATAAGGAACAGGACTTCAGAGAGACAAGTATCATAGTAAAAAGGAACTATGTAAAGAAGAAGTTGGTCAGGAAATGGCTGGACTGCTAGATTAGAGGTCGCAGGACCTACTGTAGGATGATGACAATAGAAAGGGAAAAAATTTCTTTTTTAATTTCAAAGAAGCAGCAATGGGATATATGGAATAAAGAGAAAGGAATCCAAAAAAAACCTCCCAAAGTTTTGGGGGTCTGGTGGGGGAAAACAGGGCTACTAACAGTAGCCAAGAGCATCTAGGCAGACTAAGTCACCTTACCAGTTTGTTTAAATTCAGGCTCCTGGAATTTGGGTCCCGCCCAATAGCCCAAAGCAGGCAGTCGACACCTGGAATGGTGGTCAAGGTGGGCTTCCTACCAGGGACCAAAGTGATCATGCAGAGTTCCAAGCCTGATGTAGTCTTTTTGACTTCCTTGACCTATTGGCAAATAAAATGTATTAGCTGAGGGGGAGGTGGGAGGAAAGAAAGGAAAGAGGAAACTAGAGTTTTTAACATTTAAAAACTCCCCACTGAATCCTTCATGTGAATGGTACCTGCTGACACATTTACTTTTTGTGCAAAGGCCACTGACACTACAACTCCTAAGGGCCCAGAACGCTGCCTAGGTTGCCCCAAATCATCCAGCCAATGGCCAGAAATGTCAATGCATGTCACCATGCTAATGCTTCACCTTAAAAGGAAAGTATTTTAAACGGTACTTCTTAAAAACAGTGATACAAGTTTAATTAACAAATCTAAGCACAGTGACTGGCAACCGGGATGTGAGGAGGAAAGGGCTGTAGCAGCGTTACTAGGAAACTTAACACTGCGCAACCATTCATCTCCCCAGACGTTCTTAACCAGAATCGGGGAAGGAGGAGAGAAGCCGGTCAGAAGCGTTGAACGCATGCATCGTTCAGGGAAGGCACCAGGGTGATTCTGAGGCGGACCCCCACCACCACTAGCACTCTTGACATTCACAAAGCATATTCACATTCACTGTTTTATTTGATATGGCCTATGCCGAAAGGGTGAAGCTGTGGGGGGGAAGAAATCATTTTTATAAGGCTAATCCTCCAGGAAAATTCTGAAATGTAGGTGATTCCCTGAGTAGAATACTTTATAATTCTTTCATCTGCAAAACCCAGAAGGTTTAAAAAATAAGATTCCATAATACTATTTACTGAAAAATAACTATAAACCTGAAAAATAAGAATGTTCAATATGGCATCTGAGCACATGAATTAGTTTTAGTTCTAACTCAACTAAATGCAACCACAAGAGTTCTAACCTTTTCCTTCTTGGCTTCATGAATACATCAGTGAGAAATACAGCTTCTCAGGATAAAGAAAAGAACTGGTAGTGCTCTAGAAGGCACTGAACTGAATGCGGAAGCCACAGAGTTAGTATTTATAAGATAATGGCGTGAAGCCAAAAGCAGAACGTGTGCTTCACGACAGACAGACAGACAGCTGTCAGCATGCCAGGGGCTTGGTCATACCTGCGAGTACTTCAGAACCTCTATGCCTGCATTCTCCAGCTCTTCAGTGCAGTTTGAACTGATTATTGAATCAAAATTTCTAAGAACCTGCATATAAACAGAGGTAGCAGAGGGATGGGTGGTGGGAATAAACTTGATTAAAGATATGCTACAAAAATGGGAGGGAGATTTCAGTATCTTCCTCCCTCTTACCTCCTTCATTCACGGCATCTAGTGGGCGGAGTTTAAATAAATCTATTTTCCAACATCGCCACCAGTATCTGTATTACATCCGACCTCACCAACTCCTGCTTTACCGGCCTCTACTATCTGGACCAACTTCCCCTCCTCCCAAGCTTGCTTCTCTTTTCCACAGTCTGAGGACCAGAAATTCCTTTTCCCCTTCCAGTATTCCAGGGCCAGCTTTCATTCTGATGTGATTTAAGGGAAGGTCCCTAGTAAAATCTCTTCATCCAGGCATAAAAGCCAAGAGCATGGACCTGGAGATTTCTTTGTGCTAAGACACTAAGACACACACATCAAACCCCAGGCAGGGTAAATGTGGGAGTCCTGAGTTATTCACAGAGTAGCTCCAGAATGGGGCTGTGCCAGGACAGGGAAAGAGGGACAGTGAGCTGGACACAGGTGGGTGGGGAGACAGGAACCCCAAGCAGCTGTGCAGATGAGCAGAGCAGGCATTACACACGCTACACCTTATTTACTTACTTACACGCGAAACTTAGGTGAGCTACTCTCTGCCCTTCTCCTGTCTTCCAATTTTCTGGATATATTACAGCCATGTAAAATACCATTCACCTATGAAAACCATTATTCAGGACATAAATCTCTGAGGGGGGTAATTATATGACAGGTTTTAAAGCCAGAGGGAGTTCTCTGCAGTACATGGCTGATGAGGACCATCAATTCCCTCGCTCCCTCTGTTTGCCCAAATAGTCAAGAATTTGAATCATAGCATTTGAGCGGTCAGGGATCTGAAAGCTCTTGTCCCAAAAGCATTAAATGACCTGCTGGTCACATGCCTGTTAGGGACAGCCAGGTCCTTGGTCCAGCACTCATTACTGCCCCAAATCATGTCACAATCCTGTGCCACAAGCCCGTGGTGCTTGATCATGATTAATCAGAAAACACACAAAGTAACATTTCATCAAGTAACGGCAGGCACGGAGGCTATGTTTTAGCAGAAAGTGTATCAGCCTGGGCTTTGTGAGGCCTTAGCTGACTCTTCAGTTTTACTACTACTTAGCAGTCACAAAACCTCGTGGGGCTGTCATTTCTTCATCTGTAAGGTGAGGTGCAGTTAGATGATTCCTTTATTATTATTACTTTTCAAACTGTGAAAAAATGCAGAACATAACACTTGCCATCTTAACCATCTCTGCAGCAGTTAAGTGTATTCACCTTGGTGTGCTGCCTGATGTCCAGAAATACTTTCACTTTTGTAAAACGGAAACTCCACAGCCATCAAACAACAATCCCTCATTTCCCCCCCGCCTCCAGTCCCCGGCAATCACCATTCTACATCTGCTTCTATGAGTCTGGCTACTCTGGGCACCTCAGAGAAGTGGAATCATACATTTGTCTTTTGTGGCTGGCTTATTTCACTCAGCATAATGTCTTCAGTGTTCACCCATGGTGTAGCATGTGTCAGAATTTCCTTCCTTTTGAAGGCTGAATATTCCTTTGTGTATTCACATCTCATTCATCCATGCATCTGCCAATGGACACGTGGGTCGTCCCACCTTTTGGCTATTGTGAATAATGCTGCCATGAACACAGGTGTGCAAGTATCTTTGATACGTTTCCTTTTAACACAAAGGATCTAGTAAATTTTTTTGACTGAGTGTTAATAATCTAATACTACCAGATCCTATGAAATTATTTTCAGAATAAGAAATTAATCTGAAAGTGTGTCCATTTGAGTAACATTTATATTTAAACCTGCACGTCTCCTTATTAAGGCATCTGATACTACCTAACACATCATAATGAAAATTCCGGCCAGTTCGATCAAATCAAAATCATTACCAACTAGCAGCTGGTCACTGGGAAGGACAAAAGGTCTAAGTCAGGGAGCTTCTGTGTTGTTCCCAGTGGACCAATCCACCAACCCCTCCATGTTGTGCACCTTGGTAGTTAATGACAACATACGAGAACATTCTCACTGCAGATTTTTTTAAAGATGAGCATCAAGGGAAGGGAAGGAATGGGAAAAGGACAGAGTTTACCTTATCGTGCCGTATCACGAGCGACGTCCTAGAGCCCAGAGCTGAGAGGATCCCAGCTATCTCCACAGCAATGTATCCCGCTCCGACAATGACACTGCGGCTAACAGGAGAGCAACGGGTAAGCATTTCAAAATGAACTTATTCTGGCATAATCTTAGATGTACAGAAACGGCAAAAAGATAGTACAGAGATGTCCTCTATACCCTCTGCTCAGTTTTTCTTAAGTTAACGTCTTACATAACGATGGTACAATTGTCAAAACTAAGAACTGACGTTGGCATATTGCTACTGACTAAGCCACAGACTCCATTCAGTGCCACCAGTTTTTCCATTCATTCCCTTTTTCTGTTCCAAGATCCAAACTAGGACACCGCACTGAAATTTTAAATAGAAAGTATGTATTGTAAGTTATTTTGAAAGTTCTTTAGCCACATTTCTGCAGAGAGGAAACAAAAAAACTTTAGAAACTAGAGATGATGCCTTATGCAATGATCTTTGTTCCTAACACTAAAATTAGCACAACTCTCACCACCACTCTTCTTTGCTCAGTATTTCTCCTTAACCAGTATTCAATTCTATTAATTTCTGCAACATGATTGAAGTCTACTTTAAGCAAGCCGTTTTAACCTGTAGATCTGAATGAAAAACTAGACTCCCTGCTGAATTTCGGTCTAAGAAACTATTTTAAACACTGGAAAATGTCGGACAAAGGTCTGAATCCATGGCACAGAGAGAATTATTTACTTCCATGCCACAGCCAGTGCTACGCATCTCAGAGCCGCAGCTCTCTGAAGCTTCCAACGTGGTCCTCTACCGCTGCTACAATGCTTGGCTAAGAAGGAAGCAATCGGGGGAAAAACAAAGGAAACCTTTCTTTAGTACCTCCTACAGGTCAGGTGCTCATGCTGGGAATCCCCACCTTCAGAGCGCTAGGTCTAGGTGAAGGATGGAGGATGGAGGATGAACCCGCAGGGCTGCAAGTTAGAGGTGAGGACACTCTAATCTTACACCCCAGGGTATGAAAGGGAAATTTCATAGTTTGGAAACTATAAAACAATAGCTATCCTCCACCTCTGCCTCTTCTTTCTTACTATATTGGCCCCTCTCCTTCCTTTGCATCCTTCTCCTTTTCTTCATCCATCCATCTTCCCTTTCTTCCCCAAACATTATCATTACTTCTGCTAAGCATCACACTAGACAGGACAGGTAACGGCTCCTGCCCTTGAGGAATTCCGGAAGCCTGGAAGAGCAGCAGCTCCCGCAGGAGTTGGGAGACACACTCCTCACAGAGGGACATGTAAGAAACAGATGTGAAGCTGGCTGTTTGGAGAACTGCAAGGAGCTTGGTATTTTGTTCTCAGCTCCTAGCGGCACCTTTCTTCCACCTCTTACCGTTCAAGTATCCACTGGAAACGGCCTATCCTACAATCCCCCACAGCTCTTCTTTTCCACATTAGCCCTCCTGGTACCAGTGCCCGGGGGCTCCATGCTCCAGCTCCCATCCAACCATAAGCCCAATGAGGGCAGCAGCTGACTCCTTCAGCCCACAGGACATGGCACCTGGCCTACAGAATTTGCTCTTTCTCCAATTACTCCTTATTCACCAGCATAATAATGATAAGGAGTCTTAAAAAAAGAAAACAAAATTCACATAATTGTTAGTTCATTTTCCTAAGTTCCCAGAGTCCCTGGATTAAAATGTGCGTAAGTAACATTACAATATTTAATGGACAGGATTCTACTATGATACTTATATGGTGTCTAGATTGAGTGATATCATCTAAACATGACAAGCCACGTCCATGTTTCTGGATCCATTCTCATGTGTCATATCATTCAACCCCAGAAGCAAACAGTGCGGGACGGGGTCAGGGTGGGGGTGGGTGGGTGTTGAATCATGCAGGAAGAAAGGTTGTTCTCCAACACATTTCCATGCCCTGCAGACAGTGAATCCAAAACTACAGTTTGCTTTTCTTGAAGGCAGAAGAGTGCCTGGTCTGAATACATTCCTGAGACATTTTCACTGCAGCTCCAGAACTGCAAAGCCACCGTCTTGTCCCTTTTTGACTGTCTGTGGCTCCAGGTGAACTAAGGTGAAGTTACAGGTGTGGATTATTAGCCACACCCCCATGAAGGCCTTCAGCAAGGTACAGGATCAAGACCTCAGACTGGATAGCAGCCTCACCGAGGCAGCAGCAGGTGAAGCAATAACTCAAGAGTGAGGGCTCCTCAGAGGAGACAAAGGCCTGTCCTGGGGCCAGAAGGGTCCCTCCTCCAGTTCCAAGGTGTCACCTCTTATTGTGAAAGAAGGAATGATCCCGCTAACCTAGAAACCTGCAACTGGCAGCGTCTTCAAATCAGAGAAATAGTCTTCCTTATTGTCTTTTTTCTGTGTATCTAAATCCATGACGGAAGTTTACTAAGGTTGTTTAGACAAACACATACAAAGGACAATTTCAGAAAAACCTATTTTTATGACACAAAGACTTCATTTATGGAGCGCTCTCTGCGCTAGCTGCTTTGAAAATCAGAATCAGTTACTTGAGACACATTATCAGTCACGGAAGAATGAAAAGTTTCAGGACTTCACTATTCATTTTTCAAAACCACTCCACATTTTGATTCTGGTTCCAAGAACTCCTACTTCTGTCCGAAAGCGTGAAGAATCTGAGTTGTTACTGAAGGGTGGCAAGTGAATGTACCCAAGGTTATAAATATGGAAGGAAAAGCACAGAACTCAGGACAGCCTGCATTTAATGGCTGGGAAGGGAAGGTAGAAGAAATGTCAGCAGGAGAGACCGAGGAAGAATGAACCCTGAGATCAGGGCGGAAACTGGCTTACCTAGGCAATTCTTCCAGTTGAAAAAATCCATCGCTGGTTATTCCTAGGCTGGCACCTAGGTGGGAAAATGCAATATAGACCACAGACTAAGATTTCCCTTGTAAAATAATCACAACATTTTATGCAAGACCCAAACACTTTCTCAGCCATCACACTGTGTTGACAAGTTCTGTTAAGTCGCCACTGGGGAAGCGGCCAACCAGGTGTTTGCTGAGTCAGCAATTCAATCCCTCTAGAAATAAGTGCAGTGATGACTAATTAATGCTTAAATTTTTCTGAGGAACTAAGATTTTCTCAGCTGTCATGAATAGACTCTGCTTTACTCTCTTGCCACCAAATTTAAGTGGGAACCCTTGGCCTAGCCTTGGCCTTCTTCCCTCTGCTTTTTTTCTCCAAAGGTTTCAACCAACTCTCCCCTCACTGTGAAGCACTTCTGAAAACGTGGGTCCAGTAATGACCTTCTCCCCAAGTTCCATGTCTTTACTTCTAACCATCCCGCTATACAATTCAATTCTGCTTCAAACTTGAATATATTTAGAATTGGACCTTAACATTATGTTCCAAACCATAGCCCTCTCTCAAGTTGACCACTTCCTCCAATAATCCAGATAAAACCTTGAGTCGTCCACCTGTGATTCCTTCTCTCAATGTCGCCCTCTAGCTCATTAGTTATGAAAAATACTGTACTTTGCTAAATCCAAGCCACCATGATTAAAGGACACATCCTGATTTTCAGAGGTGTTATGAGTATTTTTTTAAAAACTGTGCCTTGGAATCAATGAATTACAGGAACTGATTCTTTCTTCTCTGAGTCTTTTTTATGCTTGTTGTCTTTTCCTGTGCTGGGCACAGAGCAGCTTCTCAGCACTGTCCACAGAACTGAGTCTTCCCGGCACAGTTCAGAGCTAACACTGCAGTTCAGAACCGTATTAACTCTTAAACATTCTACTGCAAAAACTTTCGAATTGGTCTCCTCCTCCTCTGCAAGTTACTGTCAGGTTAGTTTTCTAAATTATCACTTAGATCTTGTCGCTACCATATTTATAAGCTAGCATTTATTTGCCCCAGTTGTCATGAAGTGTAGAGATTTCGTAACTTGACTTTATAAGTCTCTCCAACTTGGTCCTAACCCTCTTTAGGTCTCAGCTCAATGCATCTGCCTCCAGAATTTCAGTTCTAGAAAAACTAGTTGAATTGGTTGAATGTCACTCAAAGGCATCTTGATTACCCACTGGTTCTTCCAGTCGTCCTCTTCCTCAGCACACAATGCTCATTGTGACCCCTTTCCTGATAAGTCTACTTGGTTTATACCAGCCCACAGTAATCTGTCCGCTGGTTACCTCTGAGTGCCCAACCCTGACCATCTGGCAATCACCTTGTAACATTTCCTTTTTATCTTCTCTACATTTGTTTTTATTGTATGCTTTTAATAAATAGGTATGTTAAAAAACTCAAAAAGCACAACAGAGCAGCACCTAGTGGAGAGAAGGTCCCCATCCCCGCCAGACCTATTCTCCCCTCGGAGGGTGTCACCACTGCAGGGCTCGGAGGGTCCTCCCAGAGATAACAGGGGACAGTCTCTGTGCCTTTCTGAGGAGACACAAATTGTAGAGTACTATACACGCTGTTCCACTCCTGCCTTTTTTCACTTAACAATCAATCTTGGGGACTGTTCCCTATCAGGATGCTTATGTCCAGTCTTCCCCACTAAATTTTAAGTCACTTGAGAACAGCGTCTTTTTACAGTGCGGGAGTCGTGCTTTCCTTGTGGGGGGTCACACACCCCATTTAAAAGCTGGCAAAAAGTTATGGGTCCTCTCTCTAGAGACAAAACCACAAAAATGCATACACACTCAGAATTTCCCACATAAATTCAGGTTGGCCATGGGCCTTATGAAGCCAATCCACAGCAAATACAAAAGATGTATAAATTATGGCCACCATCCACAAACACCTTATAATCTAGTTGGGGAGAAAGACACGGACAATGTTTCCTCTGAGACAACAAGGCAGTGTGTTCATGATTCATCCCTGTGTGTATAAAATGCAAAGACAGATTTAACTATCTGAGTTTCCTTACCGCTTCAATTTTTTTCTTTTTATTGGAATATAGTTGATATACAATATGATGTTTCACATGTAGAAGACAGTGATTTGATATTTGTATATATTACTTAGTGCTCAGCAAAGTGTAGTTACCCCCTCCTACCATACCAAGATATTACAATACTATTGGTTACATTCTCTATGCTATCCTCCATTCTTATGACTATTTTAAAATTTGAAGTAGGTACCTTACTGCTTTAATTTTATAATTCTCTATAAAAGGGAGAAAAATATGCATACACAGAAGGCCTGATTAGATAATTAAGTTACATCCCTGCAAGATTTCTCTCCCTTAAACATAACAGTAAATACTGTGTGTCTTGTAAATAACAACGGTAACCATCTCGATCATACTGAGAAGGAAAAGATGAGGCTCTCATGGATGTTTCTCCCTGTGTTACCGGTAATATGTCTGAGCCTGGAGCTGGAAGAAATCTTTTTCTTTGCTCTATCACTGGGTACCACTTAAGCCAATTACATGTAGATTCTGTAAAGACCTTTTCTCATAGCCTTGTGGCCTTCTCCAAGAGAAAGAACTGGCATTGGCAGACCCCTGGCATGGCTTGTGTGTTGAAAACAGCAGTACACTCCTCTTGACTGTTATTACCAAGCATTTGCCTTTGGGAGACTCACCGGGAATCTGGCTCTCAGGAGGACGGGAGGGCGCACCACCTGTGGCGATCAGGATGTGAGGAGCAGTGTATTTTTTCCCCTTGACCTCCATTGTGGGCTTGGGATCACCCGTGAATGCTGCATGGCCGTGGATAATTTCTATATGGGACTGCAGAAGGAACCACGACGTTAGCCTGTTCATCAATAAAACACGAACACCAGCTGCCACTTTGCAGCTCTTTCCATTTCTCCGCTGGGAAGTCGGACTCTGGGTTTGCGGATGACAAGACTCAACTCTCCAGTGCTTAAGTTTCAGCAGAACTTCTGACGGTTAACTGACACTTAAGAAAGAGAACTGAAATTTGATGCTGAAAGTGTTCAGTAAGAAGAAATAAAGGTGCTACCTTGGGCCAAGACCCAGAGAATTAAAGTTACAGGCAAGTCACCCCCACAAGGAAAAAGATTCTATCTTTGTCCCCAGGAATTGAGGGAGAAAGTCTTCCTCACTTGCAGTGAAGACACACTGAAGAGTGCTGTGTCCGGAGAAGGGGCAAAAGCCTGAGGAAGACAAAAGGAGAAGACGAAGGGGCAAAGAGAAATACACAGGCCAAGGGAGAAAGCAATGCTTCTTTGTTCTTAAAATGGGACGAATGCCGCAAAGTCACATGACAATGAAGTTCTATGCAAGAAACGTTAAGAACTCAGACTTTGATTCGCTCTTCGTGGCATCCTCTGTGCCAGGGCCTCAGTTTGGGGATTGCCAGCAAGCTTCCACCAGACAGGATACTGGTATTAATTAGCATGCAAATGTGGGCAGCTTAGAAGGACAATGGAATCATGTGAACACAATCACGGAAGAGAATGTTTGAACATTTTGGAACAAGCTTGGTTCCAAAGTGAATCATCTCCTCCTTTGTGTTCACCCTCCTGGCCTGTTCTGCAGGTGCCCTGCTTAATCATGCCTCATTGAGATCCATGCCAAACACCACACGCCTCCAGAAAAACCTTCCTTCGGGAGGTAATGATTTTTCCTCTGGGGTGCTAGACAAAAAGGGGTATGGGTCAAGTGGCAGTCATAGAGATAATCGTCCGGAGGAGGAATTGATGACATTTCTGTTTACATTTCCCAGGATATTTGACAGAAAGCTTCCTTTCCTATTCAGAATTTCTGGATCAACTATAATTTCTTTCCTATAAGGTCACAGTAAGTTCTACACACCAAGATTTGTGCGTATTAAAAAATGCTGTTTCCTGAGTAATTTTCCTACCTCTTTTGCAAAACATTTTAGTTAGTTCCATTAAAAAATTTTTTTGATGTGGGTATATTAGTATAGCAAGGCAGTATCTGTATACTTATATCTAACAGCCTTAGGACCTCTTGTCATCAGTGCATAGGGGGCTGAAGGTCCCCAAATATTTCCCCCTTGAATTGGGGATTAAGGTCAGAAAATATCAACGTCCAAAGTATAAATCCAATGATAATCATCAGTATAAAAAAGCGTGAGGTTGGCCATGTGTAGAAATAAGTCGTGTAAAACTAGTTTATAAACATGCTGCTAATGAGCTTACGATGGCCCAAATATCAAGAATGGACTGATCTCAATATAACCTAAGCTATGTTGAAATCTTAGAAACTGCAAAGTGAGACCAGAGAGGCAGGAGGAGGGTGAGATACACATTGTCAAGAAAAAGGAGAACTGGACAATCACAGTTTGTCAGTGTCTCTGGCACAGTCCTCGGTGGAAGAGGTATGACATCTAAACCTGAAGGTAGAAAAGCCTCAGAACAGCAAAGGACAACATGTATTTGCTAAAGGCAAACACACCTTTGTCCAATTTTCTCTATCAAACGTCATACACAAAACCTTTGGAACCACAATCTGCCCCGAGTAGAGGTAGCCACTACGCATGAGGCTGCTCAGAGCACATGAACAATGGCAGGTTGCTAGCCAGGTGATGCCCCTGACTTTAATGACTAACCTGGCATGTGTTGCATAAATCAGTCTCTTATGCACTTGGTTTCTGGAACCTAACTGGAGGGCCAGACCTACACCAGGCGCAGCCATCAGGTGAGACAGGGTCTCCCAACTTTGGCACACACTGCCCATTTTCTACACACAAGAGACTGGCCTACTGCCTCAGAGACCTCTCCGACGGGTCAACCTCAAAATCACTGATTTCAAGAAATAAAAGACACAATGAAATAAATGAAAAGGCTACGTTTTAGTTTGGCCCGATTTAGCAGCACGCTCCAGTGGAGAACAGCTCTTTCTCAGAGTTCAAAGCCACGCACTCACCTTGGTTAGATTATTCTGATAGATGGTGTTCAGGCGGCTCACGTAGGCATCCCGCTTTTCCTTGATAACACTGCAATGAAACCTGAGTCAGCAGTGAGAAACAGGACCCTCCTCTTTTGGTCAGAAACTAGGGCGTCTGTCCCTCAACACCCTGAGCAGAGAATCACAGACTGTCAGCAAGAACCCCATGAGTGAATGTCCGAAGACAGTCACCCTTCCCCATGTACATCTGCTGTCCCACATGTAGAAACTGCTTATTCTATTCCATGGAGAATGTTCGACTGGCATCTGTGGTATGTAAGCGTCTTTCTGCCTGGAAGGACAGCTACTTGGCAGCAGAGTGCGTAATACATGCTGGACACTCAGTATTCGCTGAATAAATTAATTTGCTAAAATTCAAAAAAATGTGATAGCTTCAAAAAGTCTGTGGCAGTTTCTCAAAAAGTTTAACATAAAATTGGTATATGACCCAGCAATTTCATTTCTAGGTAAACATCCAAAAGAATTTAAAACAGGGACTTTTAGACTAATGTTCATAAAAGCATTATTCACAATAGACAAAGGTAGAAACAACCCAGAAGTTCATCAAAGGATGAATGGATAAACAAAATGCAGTATATAAACACAAAGGAATTGTCACGCACTCAGCCTTAAAAAGGAAGGAAATTCTGACACATGCCATGGACGAACTTTGAAAACATTACGCTAAGTGAAATAAGCCAGGCTTAAAAGGACAAATATCGTAGGAAGTACCTAAAATAGGCAAATGCATAAAGACAGAAAGCAGAACAGAGATTACCAGGGGATGTGGAGAGGAGAGATGAAGAGTTATTGTTTAATGGGTACACTGTTTCTGTTCAGGATGGTAGAAAGTTCTGGAAATGGAAAATGGTAATAATGATTTCACAACACTATGAATATAGTTAATGCCACTGAATAGACAACTTAAAAATGGCAAAATGGATATTGTGTGTGTGTATTTTAAAATCACTTTAGTAAGGTATGATTAGCATATAAAAAGCTGTATATATCTGATGTATACAATTTGATGAGTTTATAGATAAGTTATATTCCCATGAAATCATCATCACACAAGATGATAAACATATCCATCACTTCTAAAATATATCTATTATATATATTTTACCATAATAACACCCCTCTCAAAAAAGCTTCTGGCTGATTTAATTATGAAAAATATTTATAGCTGTAATTCACATTCATAATATAAGTTGGTCATGGGGATGGTAGTACAGCAGGGAGAATACAGTCAATGATTCTGTAACATGTTACTACATTGACAGATAGTAATAGCACTAGAGGGGGTGAGGATTTAATAATACGGATAACTGTTGAACTGTGCTGTATATTTGAAACCAACATAAGATTGTGTATCAATGATACTTTAATAAAAAAGATTTATACTTGTAAATCAAACCCTCTGAAATGAACAGCTCCCACCAACTGATCTGGGACATGAACACTCACCGCCAACTGAATTTACTCTCACAACTTTCAAAGCCATAATCAGTGTGATCATGCAGGAGTTCAGAGTGGACAGCTGTGTTCCACATTACCTGAAAAAAAAAAAAACAGAGTACCCAAAACAGAAGTCCATGAGTCCTGAGGAAACAGAAATTACAAATGAAAGTTAACTATGCAGTAGAAGATAAAAATACTGAACTTTAAGTTAAAAATAAAACTAAACATTTTAAAAGAAAAATTTCAGAAATAGGTTCAGATAGATTTTAGAGTTAGGCTTCTGAAATGCTGGGGGAAATTACTTCTGTGAAATACCCTAGTTTATTAAACTCTAGAAAAGCAGGATATTATAAGCCTCATAGTCCTTCCATTAAAATGTACTACTGCTCCCTTAAGGTTTCAGATTTCTTTATGCCATGCTTTTTGGGATTAGTTCTAGGACTGCATCTGTAACTTCACAGTAAAGTGATTTATGGGGAAGCTATTAGATAAAGTTGAGGACTGAAAACTTCCAGAGAATGGATTCCTGGAATATATTCAGTAACAAGGAAGATGTCCTTGCAAGGATATATGTTATTAGACATGTGCAACTCAAAGTTTTGATGCATCGCTCATGGAATGTAGCCTGTCACCTGTAAAGGCTTTTTATGCCAACTGAGCACCATGGTAACTGAATCTAAATTGGCATCCAGAACTCTAGATCAAAGACAAACTACCACTCATCTTTGTCAGACAAGCCTGAGATTACTTCTTTATGCCTTTTTCCCTTTATGCCTAAAGGTGAATAAACTGTGACTACTTGACCCTGTTTGGGTTTTTTTGTTATTTGTTTTTACTGAGGTGAAATTCACATAACATAGAGTTAACCATAATATCTTCTAGATTCTTTATCTTAATGTATATATGTTAAAATTCATCCAACTATACACTAAGATATGTGCATTTTATTTTATGTTCCATAAGTAAATATTAAAACTAATTAAACAATGCATATGAGAGGCTTATCAATGCCGCAAATACATTATGTGACTTTAAGAAACATCACTCTACCCCATATTATCACAAGGCACCATTTTTATTTACTTCCAGTTCCTATTACGCACGATGCTACAGCATCAGAGACCGTCGGTGAGGTGCCTCTGTATGACCTGCACTGGTATTAGGCTCAGACTTAATCACAGTGAGCAAAGGTCTGTCCATCTGGTTCCATCTGGTTCCTTGTCAACTACTGCTTCTCTCTTCTGCAGAGGGCAGTTACCCTAGACTTTGGTCTATTCGTCTACAAAACATGAGGCCACTACCCACTGATTTTCAAGAATGCAAAAGCACTTTGAAGTCAGTAGAGCTATAAAAATATAAGGTAAATTTATAGCACATGTCATCAGAATAGAAGGAATAAATCAAACATAATATATGGGAACAAAATATTACAAATTTAGGTCACAATGCAGTATTAGCTCAGGTGTACTTTAAAACAATGAGGTAGCACCAATCAACACTGGATTTACTTTAAATGGTTTAAACTCCATAAAACCACCTTGCAACTAGTTTATGTATTCATATATCCATAACTGCATGACTCCAAGTAGAACAGATTCCAAAATCTAGGACAGAAAGGAAATAAAATAATTGAGGAAAAATGTCCCACAAGAAAAAAGAAATTTTCCTGAGACAGAAAAAAAACTACCCTACACTAGGGAACAGATTACAGAAAGCCTTTCTGTAATTAAACTTGTATGTCACTGATGAGCTTAAGCTACTTCCTTACATAATACCCCCAAACTGCCAATTTAAAATGTAATCTCAGTAACAAGAAATTGTAATTTGGGGATTATAACATGTTTTCAAAGTACATTCAAATGAGGAGTAAAATTATTTGCAAGTACAAGCAAGAGGCAGCTTCGGTTGGGAATAAGAGCTATTGTTTCTTCCTCTTTGTCACAGGTAAAGGATGAGTTCATTCAATGTGACCTGCACCACACAGATTAGAACGAAAACTCACTCCATTGGTGAAGAGATTCCATGAGGTCACAGAATGGAATGGCAAATACCTGAGTCCATTCAATTTGGATTGCCAGCTAGGTCTCCCTATTGAGAAAAAGCTATCCTGGGAACATGACTAGTCCTAATTACTAGGTCTAGATAAATTCTCACCTGCTCTAAACTAATAAATCAGTGTTATCATTTTATAAAACTATTCCTTGTGATGTCAGGTAATGAATTCACTGCTCTATCTGAACACTCCTGAGTGAACCAATAAACTTGAATTTCTGGAAAAGCAAAGATGGTTAACTGGGACCCAAGTACCCAGCAATTCTATCAACAGCCTGCTTACCACGAAGGTCTGTAAATACTGTGCTCAGAAATGTCATTCAAGCAACTTGAGAAATCCAATTTAGAGTGGCCATGAGTCACTGGATAAACGATGTTAACATGAATAACTTAGAGGGCAATAGATTACCATGTTTAAAAACAAAAACTTCCACCAACAAAATAAAACAAAAAGCCCACAACAATCCTGACTCATCTTTCCAGGAGAAAAACAGTAAAACCAGTTCTAGTCTCCCTGGGAAAAAAAAGAGATTCAGATATGCAGAAAAACGGGAGTGGGAGAAAATAAGACAGCTTGGGGCAAAAGGCCTGCCCTCTACAGAGTCACCCCAGGATTCCAGGTCGGTAACCAGAGCCGTGTGTGGGAGGAGCAGCCATGTGCCACCATCCACCTAGTCCTGGTCATCTCAGTACTGGGGCTAGAAGTTGGGTATAAACTTTGATTTCCTACTGGCTCTCACTATTAAGAAAAGGTTACCCTGTGCAGTTGGTTAGTGCTTTTCTTTTATACCATGATTACAGATGTTTTGTTGTTCTTTGTTCCCTTCTAGTCTATCAGAAGCTTGAGACCAGACACTACATTCCATTTCTGACTACCTCCACTCTGTACCCTCAAAGGAACTTGGTCATTATGAGAACATACTACATGGCCAATGACCAGGAGGAATTTCTTTGGCAGTGTCCAGGAGCTGATATTTCTGGGTTATCTCTCCAGGAGTCCTTCCCTCTCCTTTGTAGCTGAAAATGCCACTCATTGGCCCAGTGTACCCTGTGGGGTAGCTTGGTCCTGGCCAGGAGAACCTGAGACAATCTGCAGAGACTGTGCCAGATGAGGACATCCTGCCTGGAGCTCCTGGAGCCATCCTGTGGCCATGAGGGATTGGGGGACCAGCGGCGCGGGGTGGAGGATGGGTGTGCACTGTTGATTATACCCTTGAAATGGATATCCAAATTGAAAGATGGAGAGAAGCCAGGGTTCTTTCAGGGATCCTAAGTACTAAACAAATCTCAGAAACAGCCTATCCCCAGGCTTCTTAACAAGTGGTAGTAAAATACCCTATTGTTGAAGCCACTTTCAGTTGGGTTCTCAGTTAACTTTTTGCAGGAAGAGTTTTAAAGGATACATTTGGAAACATCCTCAGTCTGATCATGATTTACCAAATATGTAAAAGGAGTTTGGGAAGGAGGAGAAATAAAAAAAAAATTCTACCTTTTTGGGTACACATCCGACATTCACCTGGCGGGGGGGAAAAACAGGACACATTTTAAGAATATTAAACTCAAATTATCAAACATTCAAAAAATGGACCCCAGGCATCAACCCAGGAGGCCCCCTTCAGTTCTAAGTCACAACCTACAGCTAACTCCTTTTTTCTATTAGAGTTAAAAAATATGAAAAGATATGAACAGTATTTTTCTTATGTGGTAAGGCAGAGATTTCTACTCATCAGCATTTTCTCAAGAAAAGCAGTTAGAGAGAGGGAAATTCCATTTCCAGGGGGCAAAGCCTACAGGTATAGGTCATGCCTGAGCCTGCACAGAGCTCAGAGAGATGGAGCAGAGGAGAA
Source organism: Smutsia gigantea (assembly GCA_032199065.1). Lineage (NCBI taxonomy): Eukaryota > Metazoa > Chordata > Mammalia > Pholidota > Manidae > Smutsia > Smutsia gigantea. Next base: position 29,019 of record JAVSCE010006396.1, read on the forward strand.
ACAGCAGCATGAAGGTGACAGGACCTACTAAATGAATGAGGGTAACCGAGCCATTTGAGCAGCTGTCCTAGAGGATTCTGGTAAACTTACTATGGCATATGCTGGTTAAAACATTCAGAATGTCGCCTTTGAGAAAATCTCTAGTAGAAATCTACATTATTTTTCAGGACCAAAGGATGATAATGAATCAAGTAAGATTCACCCATGAATATTTAGATACGGGCAAATGCTTACAGAAAGCACAAAAATATAAGGTAGGAGGCATGGAACTTAAGATGCTGATCAACCATTAGTAAAGAAACTTGATAAAACCTAAATACGCGTTAGATCTCATAAAAATGACTATGACTGTCCTTGACTGACAGCTGTCATCTCTCTAGGCTTGTTCTGATTGGGGAAATGAGGACAGGGGCTGTGCTGTGCCTGTGCCTCTGATGTTTCTTATCTAGGGAGACCCTGGACATTTCCTGGAGTCACTCTTGGATCCTGTGGCTTCACCTGATTAACTCTTTGAGTCCTTTCTGGCTTTCTGGTTCTATTTGATCAACTCCCTGAGTCATCTTTGGGGGGCCCCCTCTCCTTTTCATCCCGCTCATTTCTGCCTTTCTGCCTAACACCTCTTTGGCATAAGAATTATTTTGAGCTGATTACCTAATCAGAAGATTCCTGATTGACTGGTTTAAGATTCCATTTCTGGGAAAGCCTAAACTAAGTAAGTGCAGTCTTGGTTTGGAGTTGTAGGGCTTAACATAAACAACTCCATTTTGGACGTGTTGTCTTTTTAAATAATGGTAATTCATTATGCAGCAATAAGAAACTAACACATTTATTTGCCAACAGTTCATTCCTTTTCATTGCTGAGTAGGATCTATTGCATGAATATATTACATATTTTAGCTAGTCATCTACTGGTGAACATTAAATAATTTACAGATTTTTGGCTAATACAAATAAAGCTTCTATGAGCATTTGTGTTAAAGTCTTCGTATGGTTGTTAGAAAAAGCATAAAACCTAAATGTGACATTCCCACCAAAAAAAAAAAAAATGACTATGACTTATTATTGCTTCTAGGCATTTAGCCTCAAGGAGAAACCTAGACAGAAAAGCTAAGTGCACAAAGACGATGTTAGGTCTAAACACATATTTTGGCACAATCATTTCCCAACTGTTAGTTATCATATAGATAACATTATCATTAATGTAATAAAAATGAAATAAACAAGATTCAATAGAAAAACTGCATTAAAAAAAAGATAAAGAATAACCTAAATAACAAAATATCTTAAATCTATTAGTATATGAAAATACACAAGATTAACCATACCAGTGTTAGAAAGCACATACCATTTGGCCCAGCCATTCTGTTTAGGAATGTATCCTACAGAAGTAGACACATATTATAATCAAGTGCCCCAAAATACAAGTGTAAGGATGTTCCCTGTAGTACTGTCATAATGAATGACTGGAAACAAGGTAGTATCCATAAATAGGTAAGTATTTCTGTAATAAGGAAACTATGGAATACTCTGCAATCATTTCAAAGGCTACAAGTAGATCTCTACTTACTGCTACTGAAGGAGTTCTAAGATACAATATTAACAAACAAATAAAGGTTGCAGAATATTATGTATTCCACATTTTTGCATTTATATATATTTGTAAACGTATACATCCATTTTAACAGTTTAATCAAAAACTCCAAATTGTTAACAGTTGTGATCTCTGGGGATGGAAAAAACTTTCATATTTTACTCTATATACTTTCTATAATGGGAATACCATCATTCATTAACTGTATAATTCATTTAGACAAAGAAATAAAGCAAAATGATTTTATCTGGATAGTGGAGTTTAGTTGAGTGATTCTTTGATCTCTCTTGCCCATTTTCAGTATTTTCTGTAATACAATTATTTTTCATTTAACAGGAAACAAATGCCTTACAGAAATATATCAGGTGATTACAGCCCTGCTGACCATGACCACAAGGAACTAGGTTGGCTCTCTATAAGCACAAAGAATATAAGCCTATTTCTTACAGCAGATTATTTTCTGGGTGTACTACAGTGAAACCTAAACTACATACCCACTTGCCAAGGGATCTACATGAGATGCTAGATTAAAACAACCTGCCCAATCTCATTAAGATCATGAATGAAGGAGGCGGTCTTACCGACTAAGTATCCTCTATTCCTCTAGTTGTTCCAAATGCTATCTGCTACCAGGATACCTGCTGAATTTCATTATAATCCTATTATTTTGCACTTAGGAATTATAAAGGAGTGAGTTATGTTTCCATTTAATCTCAAGTTGTCAGTCACTTGGGATATTTTTTTCCTAGAAAGAGAGGTCATATACTCACTGTCTAGTTGTGGGCTTGGGTTTTTTATAACACTATGCTACAATAAGGATTCATAAAGCAACAAAAGCAGGAACTCAGAGGATTGAGAAGGGGATGCAGACTTCAAGCATACTAAAGGAATCAACACCTATAGCAGCATTAAAAGTGTACTATTCAGAAAGTACTTTATATTAACAATTAGAGCAATTTATTTCTGCCCAGATCACCCTCCCATCTGAGTAAGCAGAGGTGGTGCTATTTCTCAACCTCCAGGTATCTGCCAGTTATGGGGATACATGGAGTGAGTAGATCTAGGAAGGAGAACATGTTTCCTATGTACATGGTAGAAGAGAGTAAAATGGCTGAATCCCTGTGGGCAGAGTAATCCCAGCCCCTTGTGGGGAAGATTTTATCACCAGACCCACCTTTTTCAGTTCACTGGGCAGGCAAAGTACTTCCCAGCCCTTCCAAACCACACCTTCATACCTGCGGTTCAAAGCTCAAGTTCACTAGGAGGCTTCAACTAGAGATAGACTCCAATACCAATTTCTCCAAAAGTAGAGGTGATTTCAATATACTAAATACATTGCACATGTTCTCTAGGCTTTTTGCGGCTTCTCAGGAACCTCTTTAAAAGTAATTCCAACTGTCACAAGACACTAAATGTTCTGAACCACTGTCACATACCACCAATTTGCTCCCTGTGTGCATTTGAAGCTATTTCAAAGTTAAGCCAATTTTGTTTTAACTTGGAATATGCTCCTCCTAAGCACAAAGATGGCCTTTCACTAGTGCCAAGTGTATGACAAACTTTGGTTTATTTCTTAGAAGTTACTGCTTTTTTGGCATCTAAAAGTTTTAAACTTGCAACCATTCAGTCATTTGCAATATTGATTAAGCATTCATTAACTTGTGCCAAGCATTAAGCAATGAATATAGTAGGTCCCTGTTCTCACTGAGCCAGAGAGGCTCTAACCTGTCCAAAATGCTGACTCAAGGGACAGCAGAGGAATAACTAGTTCCCTAAAATTACAGAGCCTTTGGGCCAGAAATCAGAGGAAGAAAGTGGTGGAAAACTGCGACCTTTTGGGGCAGAGAATCTGTATTCCAGACACAACAACCTCTGTGCCTCGGTGCTGTGATTGAAAGGAAGCCCTTGACACTGAAACTACTAGTTGTCCTATTTTGGCCATCTCCTAGTAATCAGCTTCCAGGAGTTGCCACTGGTTTTAGAAACCCAGTTACACTTCAGCACAACACAACTGGCTATCAAGATGCCTCTCTGAGTTGGAATGGAAGACAAGACCTATTAGTTACATATTAATAAGCTGGGGAAGCTGGGGTGGAGAGCTCTGTAGGTCATGCTCCTTCCCCATTCTCTAGCTGCCACGTGCATTAGGTTGTCTGAGAGAGCACAGGTGTAGAGTCACTGCAACAGGAGTTTGAATCCCAGCCCTCCCACAAACTGGCCTTTGGCAGTTAAGTCTCTAAATGTCTCTGAACTCAGTTTCTAATGCCATAAAATGCAAACGGTAATATTTACATTAGAGAGGTTTTAAGAAGACTAAAAAATAATGTATATGAAGTACCTATTTTCTAATATGGTAGATCTGCTGATAACAATGACCCCCCGAGTTATCTCTGTAGCCTGCTGGCTCCCCATGAATGCAAAAGGCATTCGGAAAAGAGAGGAGATAAATTCCCAGGTGACTGGCTCCCATTCAGAAACAGATTGACTGATGACAAAGAACGCTTGTTGCTCAAACTGGGCACTAGGGTGATAGGTTCTCAGGGCTCCAACTGCCCAGCAGGGCGCACAGATGGTAGGACCGAAAACATACAGCACTTTCCACCTGGCAAACTCCTTTCCAGAGCCCCATCCTCCAGGGGGGGCACTAATCAGCAAAAAGCCGTAAGTAGAGAAACAAGTTCTCAGACCACATACACCCAAAGCCAGAGAGCCTCCTGCAGCCCTGCCTCCCTTTGCAAACCGACCATCCACTTCTGAGAACTCCCTGTCCCAGTCCAGTGCTCAGAATCCTTCTGCTCAGGTGGCTGCCAGCACCGGCGAGGAAGGGGAGCCCTCCCAACAGGGAAAGAACGTGTGAAGAGTCCGATGATGCAGGCGGCAAAATTCAGGAGCTTGACCATTTTTCCAAGGGCTGCCCTCTTCCTTCGAGGCTGCCTAGACAGGTAGAAACTTCACATCGCCATTCCGGCGGTGAAGGGAGAGCTCGGTTAATTGACACTGCACCTGCCAAGAATGTACCTGCATGTAAGTCACAGGGACCTTCCTTCCTCTGGCTTCCCCGCTTTGTCTTCCACCACAGAGCTGCCCACAGTTTCCTGTCTGGTTTCCTTCTTTACATCCTAAAACCTAGTTTAAGAGGAGTACGAGGAAGGAGCACTTAGAAAATGGGTGAGTCACTATTAACTAAACAAAACATTGTCGATTCATGAACTCATTCCTTCAGCAGCTATATACTGAGTACCTACCTAGAGCAAAGCTGCTTGCTCTAGGGGCTTGGAACACACTCGAGACCGCAACAAGGAACCCCGTCTTTGCTGGCTTTTATCAGCTTTTCACCAACAGTGACTAAGTAAGATTCTGTCTGGCCACCACTTGGCCCTGTATGATTCTGACATCAGTTCCGATGTGTGTGTTTTCTTCCACTCCATCAAGCAAGTAACTCAAGTCTGATGCTGTCTACCCGGAGGTAAGAGCCAGATCCCACGGGTTAAGGGCTCAGTCCCACAAGACGGCCTCATGCCCCTACTTTAGGTGCCAGTCACAAGCCCTGCTGTCACCAAAGACTCTGACCAACCGGCTCCAGATCAGAGGTTCCCAAGACCACTTTCTTGGATGTGATTAATTAGCTAGAGCAGCTCAGAGAACTTGGAGAAGCATTCTACTCATTAGATCACTGATTATAAAACTTTGGCTTAGGTATTCTTACTAGTGTTTACAAATGGAAGGAGGGAGGGAGGGAGGGAGAGGAGGGAGGGAGGGGAGGAAGGGAGGAAGAAAAAGTATTCTGTGTAAGGCAGAATCTAAAGGAAGAAAGTGAACTGATACAAGATGTATTAACAAAGGTTGGAACTGAAATTGTCAGGCTCAGTACTTAGCTACGCAGAACATCAGATTACCGCCAACCTCCCAGTCCCAGGAATCATCAAATTTAAAAGAACTGTCAGGGGGCCTCCAGGGAGTCCCAGAAACAGCAAAATGAGACAAAGCTCTTCTGGAATGTCCATTCTCTCTACCACCTGACGCCCACTGCAGTGACACCTGGCCCCTAATCTCCTGCTCCCCACCCAAAACAAAAGGATCTTGGATCCCATATCCTACTTAACACCTAAGGCTGCAACACCCAGTGAATAAATGGTCATTAACTATGACTGATTGAAACCCACTTAAACAGGCCAAAAGTCATTAGTTTTTCCTTAAAATTCCTTCACTTCCACTCTCTAAGAAACATTCTCCACTGCTTCTAGTTTGAAGCTCCTGTCACAAAGAAACTGGACCTCTGTGGGATTCAGAGGCAGCCTTTCCTTTCCTGCCCCTGCAGATTTAGTGGGTTCAGAGGCAGATGGCAAAGCAACATTATCCTAAGATTGGTGCAAAAAATTAAACAATCAACAAGGTAAATCAAAAGACTAATTTCCACAGCAGAATTTGCCTACTTCAACTAACCCCACCCTTTCCTATCACGCCTTTATTTGACACTTAGAAATTATAGGTGTGCTGCCTTTTATGAAACTCTAACCTCACAAAACAAATTAGGACAATTTTCTTTGAGGGATACCTGTCAATACTGAAGGAACTAATGACATGGTTCCTTTAAACTGTGGTCTCCTTACAGTAAGTGAACATTCAAAAATATATGTTCAACCCTGAGACTTTATACTAAAATATGTGAAGTAAGCCAGTCACAGAGAGACAAATATTGCATGATTCCACCTACATAAGGATCTAAAATTGTCAAATTCATTGACTCAAAGAGTGGAATGTTGGTCAGGGACTGGGGTGGTGGGGGAGGGAACCGGGGAGTTACTGATCAAGGGGCACAAAATTTCATTAAGCAGGATGAGTAAGTTCTAGCGATGTGCCACACAACACTGTGCCTGCCTCACCAATAATGAACTGTATGCTTCACAATGCAAGAGGGCAGACCTCGTGGTAAGTGTTCCTACCACACATACAGAAAAGTGTATTCAGCCTGCCGGGGATACAACATCATAATATCCAAGTACCAATACTACCTCCAGGTTAGTTCCTAAGTAATATTTTCAGATGAACACCAACAACAATCTGCTGAGCAGGCTCTCTGAAACCCCCTGCCTTCCCGCTGCCTCTCCGACAGGTGCTCTGCAGTGCAGCACACAATGACATTAATGATCAAGGAGGCTTTCCTTAGGTAACAAACTTCCTTCCAAGTATAAAATAAGTAAGTCCTGGGGATGTAATATACAGCAGGTGACTATAATTAATAATCCTGTATTGCATATTTCCATTTTTAATGCTTAACCTAATACCCTACTACTAAAATGTTTTGCCTGATCCAGGAAAATAAAGACTAATCTAAGAGTGGAATCATTTTATCAGAGCTACACATGCTAGACCTGGTTTATCCAGCAGTAGCATCAGTCCTCGTCCCGTTGCTTCTTTCCCTGTGAACTGAAGAGGAACAGAATGTGCTACCCCAAAATACGCTACTTTGGCATAAGGATTATTTTGAGTTTGAGGACAGTTAAGAAACAGCAGACACAAATCTCTCTGCCCTCCTTTCCTCCTAAAGGCAGGGCATATATTTCCCTTTGTGAAGGTGTTCCACACCCCTTTCACATACCCTTCCCTCTCTCTGGCAATGGATGGATAGCTCTGAGACGAATCTGCAAAAAAAACCTTACTAGAGTGACTTTTATCTTCCATTAGTGTCCCCCATATATTTACCTTCCCACAATTTACTGTTCCTAGAAGCCCACACCCCCTTTCCTTCCAAATCCTCTAGTCACTTCTCCACAATTTATCACCCTTTGTTAAACTGGTATTAAGCTCCCAGGCCTAAATGCTGCTTTGGCTGTTTTCACTTCTTTTCTGTGACAACCCTGTGTGCATGCAATAAACTTTTTCTCCTGTTAATCTATTGTTAATTTAATTCACAGGTCACAGCTACTCAACCTAAGAGAGTAGAGGAAAAGTTTGTCCTCCCTTATAGAGCACAGTATGGGGCAAAGTCATCTCAAACCTGACCTTAACAGCTTAACCTAACAAATTCTATCCAAGAAAAGTGAATTCTCAGGTATACCAAGACACATGGCCCATCTTGAAAGTACATGTCTCCTTGGAAGAGGCCTACTCTATCACATTACAAAAGTTAAAAAAAAAAGCCTCCTGGAAATGGAAAACTGAAAGGGAGTCAGGAAACCAAGACAAGCACTCCCACCATACAGACACCCTCATATGGTATTCTAGGCTGGTTACTTCGGAAACACGAAATTATGTGACCAGGAAATGAATGACTCTAGGTCCAAACTCACTGTCGTCCAACCCCCACAATTATGCAGGATTCCGTGGGTTCATTCTAATGCTTCACACAGTCTCTCCTTCCCATGAAGTAGATGATGGCTGGGTCACTAGTCCCACAGCGTTATACTGTTTGCTTTGTTTTGAGCCAGTTCAGCTGATGCTCAGTTTGCTCCTCAGTAAGAGGGTGCTCTGGCAGAACAATGATCCCCAAAGTCCTATAAGGTTCTGTGTGAGTCCAACCCTTGCTGAAAGAAAAATAACGGGGTCCCCATAATGCTTCATACAGCTAAAAGTATTCAATTAAAGGACTGTCCTTTACTCGAAGTTATAACCTTCCTACTTATTAAAATACTGTTCTCTTAAAAAATGATAATTGATAGTAGAAAAAAATTTTAATGGCCTTTACTCTAAAAAAATTAAGTCAACAATCTTATGTTAGTGCTTCCATTTTTAAAAAATATATAGTTAGACTGGATTAGTGGATTGTGGGTAAAACTGCAGTATTTCCAGAATCTCTAACCTGGCCTTAGTGCCTCTCTATATCAATAGGTGTTTCCAAGGGGTGGAGAGAAGTAGTTCATCTCCGTATCAATAGGTGATTAGAAGGGTGGGGGGAGGAAGGGTATATCTGGGCTGGAGAGGTTTGGTGGGGTCTCTTTGTAGCGGGGTCATGAGAGACTGAGGTAAGCAGTAGTGGACGACTGCATGTAGGCAATAATCCACTTTCTCACACTTTATTTCTCCCTTTGACAGATTTTGGCTTCAAAGGTAATTTGCACCAGGCTGGGAACATATTGCCCCACACCCCAACAGAGTTACACCTGGCAGTAGTCAGCAGGACCTCTGAACCCAAAATCTGTCTTCATGGGTGCGATGCTTGGGCGGGCTGCCCCTAGAGATGGTGGGGAGATGCCCAGAACCCCACCCCATGGATGGTGGGAGTACGCTTCACCTGGGAGCCCCCTATCCATGGGGCTTCCTCTTGGGGGGTCCCTAGTGGGAACCTGGTCTAGAGTAAAGCACCTCCAAGACCTAGGGAAGGGTGGAGACACCAGAAGTTGCGGAATTAGCCCTCTGTGAGATAGAAGACTGCTTGAGGCCCTGAGTGGATGTATGGCAGCCGGGATTGTGGGATGTCTGTTTTTCAAAATAGTGGAAAAGGTTATTGAGAAGAGAGACACACTTCGGCAGGAGAGAGACACACTCCAGGAGAGAGCAGTGAGGGAGTGGGAAAGGACAGGATAGGAGGGAAGCCAAGCCGGGGAGCGACTGAGGGCAAACACAGTCTCCACCTGAGAATATGTAAGTTACCCCTCAGACACTGTCCACACCTCAGGAAGGGAGCTGAGCTTTCTCAGGTACCAGCCAGGTGCTCCTAGGGCTGGTTTTCTGTACATGAGCCCAAAACAACTTTAGAAGCCCAAGGTCTGCCTTCTGAGGAAAACTGCTTGGGAAGCTATTAGAAGCCAGGCTCAGAAGCTGTGGGACGGGCACTGAGAACCAAGAGAAGCAGAGGTCTGATACACTTTGCTAGAGAAGCACCTGGCTGCTGTGTACCATGCCTTGCTGGCTACAGAGCCCACCATCGCAACAGCTCTGACCAAGGTAATAACCGCCTATCCCATTGCGGGGTGGGTGTGAGATTGGAGTGGCATGGCACAGAAGCCTACACTGGCCAAATGGGGCGCATATTTACAGCAGCGTAGCGCCCTCTCCAATAACCTCGTAAGTGGAGAACTCCAATGCTTATTGGGGCCAGTGACATATACCAGTGGAAAGCAGGAAGAACTTGCTTTGGAGCCATTGGCAGCCGAGAGTCCTTATCAGGAGGGAAAAGCCCCTATACCTGAAGATGCTTGGTATACAGACGGCTCCAGTCGTGCTCAGCCCCCAAAGTGGAGGGCTGTGGCTTTCCACCCTAAGACTGAGATGATATGGCTGAAGGACAGAGAAGGGAAGAGCAGTCAATGTGCTGCTGTGGGCAGTATGGCTCCTGATCGCCCAGGAGCCCTCCTCTATAGTTGTCTGCACTGACAGCTGGGCCATCTATTGGGGCTTGACCCTGTGGCTACTGACATGGTACCATGCCAACTGGACGGTTGATCACCAGCCCCTTTGGGGGCAAGGGTTGTGGCAAGCAAGACCTATGGGCTGCTGGTCAGACTAAGACTGTTACCATATATCATGTAACTGGCCGTTTGCCTTTGACATCCCCAGGGAATGATGAAGCAGACACATTGGACCAGGTGGGTTGGCTAGAAGGAAAGCCTGCCTCTGATGTAGCCCAATGGTTACATCAGCATTTGCTGCATGAGGGGCAAAAGACAATTTGGGCTGTAGCACATCACTGAGGCTTGCTGTTGACCTTTGAAGAAGTCAGCAGAGCCCGGAAGGAGTGCCTTGTGAGCTCTAAGAGGGATTTACAACAAGTCCCGCAGCAACATGGGACAATAGTAAAGGAAATGATACCCCTAATCAGGTGCCAGATAGATTATATTGGGCCTCTGCCTATATCGGAAGGCTATCAGTATGCCATGACTTGTGTAGACACAGCTACTGGACCGTTGTCTGCTTTTCCTGAACGTCCTGCAGATCAGCAAACGACCAAAAGGGGCCTAGAGCATCTCTCTGCAGCCTATGTCCTGCTGCAGGAGACTGAGAGCGATCAAGGCACCCACTTTCCTGGACATGCATTACAAGAATGGGTGCAGCAATTAGGAATAAAGTGGAAGTTTCATGTACCATATAACCCAACCGGGGTAGGCATGATAGAGAGGTACAATGGCTTGTTGAAATCTGACCTGAAGTTGGTCACCAATAGTCTACAGGGCTGGTCAGTTCATTTATGGACAGTGCTAAACCGTTTGACTGAGAAGCCCGAAAAGGAGCCTTGAGCCCTATGGATATGCTCACACACCTTGCTTCCTCTCCTATACAACTGTGCAAAGCAAAGAGGAGTTACTGAAGCCAGGATATGGCCAAGAGAGCAACATCCCAGCTGCCAGCCCCAAACGTGTTAAACCCTGGAGACTGTTGATTGGATGTGGCCCTGGACATTTCGACACATGGACTGGTGATGGCTGGCTCTTCTGGCACCCTGGGGAAAAGTCCTGGAAGCTGGCCTCCTGTATGTTCCTGGAGTAACAGCAGAGTGGCCCCCAAAGATCACAGTAGTGTACCCAAAACATTCAGGAGGTTAAGAGCATCTTATGGGGAAGTTATGTTTCATCTTTAAGGCCAGTGCATTTACCTCCCGTTGCCCTCTATACTGACCCATCTGTAACTCCCACAGGGAGAGGGGTGAAGGTCTGGTATACTAGACCACGACGAGATACCATTCCTGCCACTGTCCTCTCACAGGACCACTCTCTTGCATGCACCCTACCTGATGGACAAGATTTGCCTATTCTGGTATCATTAAAACATGTATCTTATTGCTATTAAGGTTATTTTTTTTTACAGTCCCTGTGGCCTGGACCCGCCCCCTAACTGCAGTTGCTGTGTGATGATTGCTTTGAAATCCCCAGTTCAGCTACTGACTGCCTGTGGAATGCTGGAGCTATGGACTTAATCTGCCTAGGACTTTGAACCTGGCTGAATCCTCCTGCTTGAGGATTATCATGATTTTATTGCTGTTGGTATTGTATGTTACTAGTCTGGTTAAAATGCTCCAGTTTGCTCGCACAGGGGCCACTGCAGAAGATGGGGAGCGAGTAGATTGTGAGGCAAGATTTCTGGAGAGGTGGGCTATGGGTAAAATTGCAATATTTCCAGAATCTCTCACCTGGCCTTAGTGCATCTCCGTATCAACAGGTGTTTCCAAGGGGTGGAGAGAAGTAGTCCATCTCCTTATCAATAGGTGATTACAAGGGTAGGGGAAGGACGGGTATATCTGGACTGGAGAGGTTTGGTGGGGTCCCTTTTTGTAGCCGGGTCATGAGAGACTTGGGTGAGCAGTAGTAGACGACTGCCTGTAAGCAATAACCAGCTTTCTCCCACTTTATCTCTCCCTTTAACTGATTTCAGCTTCAAAGGTAATTTGCTCTAGGCTGGAAACATATTTTCCCCCAGGAATTACATGGATCTTCAAAATCACTTCCAGTTCTACAACCCCTAAGTCTAAACTTTCATCGAGTAAGGCCTGAGACAAGTTTTTCCTCATTACAAAAATAGTACATGGAAAATTGAGGAAGTGTAGATAACAACTATACTGTAAGCTCCATGAGGACAGAGGTATCTGCTTTGTTTGTACTGTGACCCTAGCATCTAAAAAGTACTACATACCAGCCATAGGAATTAATAAAGAGTGAACAATGATAAAACAATTAAAAACAAAACATAACCCTACTGCTACAGGAAATTCTAATCTGAATCTTCCCTGTGAATTCATCTGCGGAACTTTAAAAAATTGCCAACCTTTAGAATCAACATATTTTGTTTAGGAAAAAACTAGTTGGCAACAATATAAAAGAAACTTAAGGGGTAACTCTCTATAGTAGCGCCACCATAAACCACTTTTCTTGTGTCACCGTCCGGCTCAAAACCTTTCCAGAGTTCACCATGCTTCCAGAAATGACATTTTTTTTTTACCACACTCTACCTATCAGCTTCTCATCTCTTACTTCTATTAGAGACACCCTCTGCTCCAAATTCGATTCCACAACATACCCTGGCTCTATGCCCTTACCCAGGACCCTACCCTGTCAAAAAATTACATTCACCCCTTCAAGTTCAGAAATATACTATCTCCTTCACAAAACCATCCCATGGTGCCCAAGTGGAAGTTTGGCACCATCTCTTCTCTTTAATTCCAACTCTTTTCTCCAGGACTGTAACTTACTATGTGGCAATTAGCACAGACCACCTCACCTTGAGGTTGGCTGTCTGAATTCTGCTCCCCTATATCGTAAATTCCTTGAAATAAGGGACCTTTATCTTACAAATAATTGCATAAAACCTATTCTCTCAGCCAGCCCCAATCCAAGTACTTAGTACTCAGAATACAAGAAATGAAGATGTGAACAAATGAAACAATTGCTTCAGAAAGCCTGTTTTCCCTATACATGCTTGGAAATTACTGCACCTAAGAAGTTTATTACGGCAACTGTGGCCAGATAATTGGAATTGTTAAACAAACCTAAACCCACATCTCATCAATTGGCTTTATCTTTTCTGATATTCAACACATACCTACACCCTTCCTTCTCAAAACCAGTTTGAGACAAGCCCAAATGAAGGTCATAAAAATGCTAAATAGGGGATTACCCCAAAATATCAATGTTTAAAGGGAAACAAAAGTTGCTGCAGCAGAACTGAGTAATTAAGCCATCAGAACCTGAGGAAGCAGTAAGTGGCCAACAGTCTGTAAGTGGCCGACAGTCTGGAACTGGCCTTGCTTACTGTCAGAAGTAGTTTATCTCTCAATGTGTTCACAGTGCTAACAGGAAATTACTGGTCAGCCCCTTCTTGACAAATATTGGTGGAAGCAGGCAATGAGGACAGATGCCACAAGCTAATTTTGACATAGATGGGGAAGGAGGAAAAGAGAAAAGAGAGGTACAAAGATGGGCAGTTATCAAGCGCTTTCCCCAGGTTCGAGAGACAGACTCAAGGTATCAAGGTGCAAGCTGATAATTAACAGGGATTTTTCCTTTCCTCTTTTCCACTTTCATTCTGAACTTGAAAAACAAGCACTGGACAACAGAGTCAGCCCTTTCATGCTGCCGATTTTGAATGTCACTCATCTCACACAGGGTTATTAGACAAGGTATTTTGTTAACCGTGACAGATGCATAGATACATGAAACCAGCCCTGCCCCTAAGGAGCTCCCAACTTGGTGCGACTTAAACATCAATCTCCCACAGAATTTAGAGAACCCATCTCCAACCCCAGGTTACTCCTGGGTACAATATTTTAATATTAACAGCAAGTTTCTCGCCCAAGTCTTGTGACAGAAAAGGCGACACCAATACCTTGAGAAAACATTTTTTTAAATGATGAGTAGTTTCTTAGTCACTGGATTTACAACTCTCTTTGGGTGGCGGGTAGCGATTTAAACACCCCGCCGCCCCAAACAAGACAAAATAAACTAAAGCAAAAGGTCTGAGAATTCACTTAATAGTAGATCCTAATTCAAGGTAGCCTGTAGTCGTGGTTATCAACCTTGGCTGCAATTCAGAATCACCTGTGGAGCTTCTAAAACTCCCAACGCCCAGGCTGCACCTCAGCCCAGTGAGATCAGAAGCCATGAGAGCTGAGCCCAAGTAGCAGAATTGTTTCACCTACTGAGCTTATTCAACTGTGCAGCCAAGAAGACAACCACTGCTGTCACTCTGCCCTTGAAACTGAAAAGGAGAGGACCTGCATTTCTCAAGGACACAGACCCCATCCTCCTCCCACACACACACGCTCCAGCTGCAATTTTTACAGATGCAGTTTTATGTTTCGTGATCCGAGGATGAACTCAAGCATGAAATATAATATTCCTCCACCTGCGAAGTGAGGATGCAGGAAAATTATGTAAGACTTTACCACCTGCGGTTAGTATTGCACCTGGGCTGGGACAGACGAAGGTTTAGCTTTGCACTTCTCTCATCTAAACCTGCTGGGATCCTGACCGCAGAGGCGGGTGGGGAACGCGGAAAGCGCAGCGCTGGGAGCCCATCCCCCGGCCTGGACTCACGGATCTCTCTAGCAGAGAGCACAGGCTGTTCGCGAGAGGCGAAGAGAAAGCCGGGCAGCGGGACAGAGCGCAACAGAGACAGAGCGCGAGCAGCAGTCCCGGGAGGGTGCCGGTACTCACGCAGGTGCCTCCCAGCTTGTGGCTCTCCACTACGGCGACCCTGGCGCCCAGCTCGGCGGCGCGGCGAGCGCTGGCCAGCCCGCCTGAGCCGCCCCCGATCACCAGGTAGTCGTAGGCCACCGCGCCGGCGGTGGGCGGCTGGCACTGCGGCGGCGGCCCCGGCTTGAACGCCATGGCGCGGGCGAAGGCGCGGGCCGGCAGCGGCAGCGGGAAGCTGGGGAGAGCGCGCGCCGCCCGCCGCCAGCTCGTCCCCGCACTCGAGCTGGCGCTCAGAGTCCGGGACAGCAGGGCCATGCACGCGGAAGTGCGCGCCGCCGGGGAGGCCGGGGGCGGGTCCCGGGGCAGGAGGGCGCGCAGGCCCCGGGCGAGCGCAGCCTCACAGTGACTAAGCACAGGGGGCGGGCCCGAGGGGCGGGGCATTCACTCTACTGGGGTCTCTGTGCGCCCGTCAAGGAGACAAGCCCCCGAGTCCGAAGGTCGCGGGAGCTGATTCCGCTCCAGTCTTCTCGCGAGCACCTGGAGACCCGCACCCTAGGGACATCACCCGGATGTCGGGTTTTGCAGGCGCGAGGCCCAAGGATGGAAGCTCTAGTTTGCTCCACCCAGCCTTTTCTGAGCCACCTCTCCTGGGCACCTTAGAGTTGCCAATGGCGCCGACTTCTCGAGGAAGGGAGATTTGCCCTCCCCTATTTTGGAGGATCGTGTTTCTCAAGTTTAACCCGCTAGCCCACCTAAGTGCTGATTGCTGGGCCCTATCCCACATCTACTTAATTGGAACTTCTGGGACCCCCATCGGTCTACCCTTTAAGCACCACCCTCTGCAGCTTTTGGGTGATTCTTGAGCACATTTAGTTCGGGAAATATTGGGGTATCTTTACAGATGAGGCCTAAAGGTAGGGTAGAGAAGGAAACGGGGGGTAAAATTGGAATTTTTCCAGAATCTCTAGCCTGGCTTTACTGCATCTATCTCCGTACAATATGTGTTTCCAAGGGGTGGAGAAAAGTAGTCTATATCCGTATCAATAGGTAATTACAAGGGCCAGCCAGGGCTCATCTGGACCTGAGAGGTTGGGTGGGGGCCTCTTCTTCTGCAGCCTGGTCGCAAGAGACACGGGACGACTGATTGTAAGAAATAAACAGGTTTCTCCCACTTTATTTCTCCCTTTGACTGATTTCGGTTTCAAAGATATTTTGCCCTGAGATTTCCTTGCGCCCCCACCCCCCCCACCGAGTTACATCTGGCTGTAGTTCACAGGACCTCTGAACCTGAAATCTGTCTCACATGGGTGTGACCCTTGGGTGGGCTGTCCCTAGAGATGGTGGGGAGATGCCCAGAACTGCCCCTGTGGATAGTGGGGAGGCCCCAGTGGCTGCAGTGGTAGAGGGTTTAGCTTCACCCGGGAGCCCCCTCTCTGTGGGACTTCCAGTTGGGGAGCCCCTACTGGGGAATTGGTCCAGGTTAAATCACCTCCTAGAGGGGTGAGGCCTTCCCCAGGTTTGGGGAAGGGTGGAGACACCAGAAGCTGCAGAAGTAGCCCTCCGTGAGATAGAAGACTGCTTAGAGGCCCTGAGTGGCTGTGTAGCAGCTTGGATTGTAGGCTCTCTTTTCCTCGAGATAGTGGAAAGTATTACAGAGGAGAGAAAGAGAGAGACTTCGGCAGGAGACACACTTCAGCATCGCTTGGAGGAGCTGGGCAATGACCTATGGGATGCCCTTTAGGAAGACAGTTATTGAGAAGACGGATCACGCTCCTGGAGGATTCCTTAGCAGCAGTGAGGGAGAAGGCAGCAGGAGAAGCCGTGTTGCAGGAGGCTGTGGGGGACAGGGAGGAAAAGCACCGGAGATGGTAGAAGAGATGTTGGGAGAGGACAAGAGGGTGGAGCTGAGGGCTGATCTGTTGTGAGACCACCGCACGAGGCACCAGCCTCTTCTGTATTAAATGCCTGCCCAGTTGTAATTAAGAGAATAAAAACACAACCGCGGGTTCCTCAGGGGGAGGAGTCCCCCTCCCCAGGTTGTGGAGCAGTCCATGTTCCCCCCATATACCCACGGTGAGCTGGTGGACATGATGGTCCAGTATCAGCAGAAGCCATCAGCACCTCAGCCTACATGGCTTTTCCGTCTCTGGGATATGGGGGTGGAAGACATTGTTATGTCGGGTCCTGAAATGGGTAGACTGGCTTCCCTGGCAAATCACCCTTCCCTCTGCCGCAGTTGCAAAGCACCCATCACACCTCAGGGAATCAGGCACTTCTGGATTGGCTGACAGCAGCCATCAGGGTAGTTTGGCCTAATCAGGGTGATTTACCATACTTACTCACTAGCTGGAAAACGTATACAGAGCTCCAGCAGGTGTTACAGGAATTGGACATGAAAAATATCATCTGTAATATGGACCCCCAGGGACCTGATGAGGAGTTGTTCACTGTAGGAATAAGAAATCTGGTGCTCCATACAGCTCCCCCATCTCTCTTTGGGTCCCTAGTGACTATTCTTAACCCCGAAATAGGGCAACCCATCAGTGAGGCTACTCGTACTTTAGTAGATCTCAGGGAGGTTGAAACAATAAGCACAGAAGGAAATACAGGCTACAACTGAATGGGCAGCCCAATAGGATATTGGTGGAACTGTGGCACCAATTAAAGCCAGAGCAGCAGTTCCACCAGCTGAGGTCCAGGACATGGAACTCAGAGTCAAAACCCCATGTCCGGCCTGTGTCCCTGCAAGAACTTCCTGGGGGACAGTACTCAGGCTCTGTTTGAGCCCTCACCCCCACAGGACGATTGGGCATTGTGGTTCAACTGAAAGAGGGGGTCAAGATTCCCCACCTTGGGGGACGTGGTTGGGACCAGAGGCCACATGTAGCATTAGCAATTCATTGGTCCCTATGAATGTACAACATGTCCTGGTGCTGGTGGACACAGGAGCTGAATGTTCTCTGATTCATGGCAATCCTGAGCAGCATTTTCCTGGGACCCCTGCTGTGATAGATGGCTATGGGGGTAAGGCAATTAGAGTGAAGAAAGTTCAAATCCCATTGGGGATAGGTTACTTATCCCCATAAGAGTATACTGTGTACATTTCTCCTATCCCTGAATATATTTTGGGGGTAGATACCTGCAGGGCCTGTGGTTACAGACCACCACAGGTGAGTTCTGACTGAGGGTACATGTGGTAAAGGCAGTTCTGAGGGGACATGCTAAGCACCCGCCTGTAGCTCTGCCTGTACCTCGGTGAGTGACAACTACTAAGCAGTATAAATTGCCTGGGGGGCACAAGGAAATTGGAGAAACTCTACAGGAGTTGGAGGTGAGCATCATAAAGTCCACTCATAGTCCTTTTAATTCCAAGTGTGGCCAATGAAAAAACCAGACAGCTCCTGGCATATGACTGTGGACTACAGGGAACTGAATAAAGTCACACCCCCTTTGCATGCTGCTGTCCCCTCTATAGCAGCCCTTAAGGACACACTCAGTCATGAACTAGGGCTATATCATTATGTTGTGGACCTTGCTAATGCTTTCTTCTCTACTGACATAGCACAGGAAAGTCAGGAAGTTTGCCTTCACATGGGTAGGCCAGCAGTGGACATTCACTGTCCTTGCACAGGGATACCTCCACAGTCCCACCATGTGTCATGGACTTGTAGCCCAGGACTTGGCCACATGGAAGAAACCACAAACGGTGCAGCTGTATCGTTACACTGATGTTATTATTATGCTCACATCTGATTCTCTTGCAGATTTAGAAGGGGCAGTTTCTAGACTGCTGCAACATCTACAGGAGCTGTGAACAGCACCAAAGTTTAGGGAACTGGTTTGTCTGTAAAATTCTTATGGGTTGTCTAGTCAGGTAAAACTAAAGTCATTCCTGAAGCAGTCATAGACAAGGTCCAGGCTTTCCCTACCCCTACCACTGTGGCAGTATTACAAGAGTTTTGGGGTCTTTTGGACTACTAGAGGGTGTTTATCCTGCACTTGG
The DNA here is from genome assembly GCA_032199065.1 of Smutsia gigantea. Classification (NCBI taxonomy): domain Eukaryota; kingdom Metazoa; phylum Chordata; class Mammalia; order Pholidota; family Manidae; genus Smutsia; species Smutsia gigantea. The sequence continues at coordinate 47,674 of JAVSCE010006396.1, forward strand.
CACAAATTCTGAAGCTCTCGTACTGGCTGGTACAAAAGGGCATCAGGTGGGACTGGGATGAAACATGTGCAGCTGCTTTTACTGCTGCTAAGCAAACAGTCAAGGCCATACAGGCTTGAGTGTAAAGGACTCATCAAGGCCCTGTGAGCTAGATGTTCATGTAAAGAAGATGGCTATGGATGGGGTCTTTGACAGCGCCTTGAATGGACAAGCCAACCTCAAGCCAACCTATTGGATTCTGGTCACAACTATGGAAAGGAGCAGAGGTCTGGTACACCTTGACAGAAAAGCAACTGGCTGCTGTGTACCATGCCCTGCCGGCTACAGAACCCACTGAGGGAATGCGCGAGCTATGTACTTAATCTGCCTAGGACTTTGAACCTAGCTGAATCCTCCAGCTTGAGGATTATCATAATTTTATTGCTTTTGCTACTGTATGTTATTAGTCTGGTTACAATGCTCCAGTTTTCTTGCCCAGGGGCCATTGTGGAAGATGGGGAACTAGTTGACTGTGAGGTGAGATTTCTGGAGGGGTGGGCTGGGGGTAAAATTGCAGTACTTGGAGAATCTCTCACCTGGCTTTAATTCATCTCCATACAATAGGTGTTTTTAAGGGGTGGAGAGAAGTAGACCATCTCCATATCAGTAGGTAATTACAAGGGTGAGCCAGTGCTTATCTGGACTGGAGATGTTGGGTGGGGGCCTCCTCTTCTGCATCCAGGTCACTAGAGATATGGGAGAGCAGAAGTGGACTGGTTTTAATAAATAAATGGGTTTCTCCCACTTTATTTCTCCCTTTGACTGATTTCTGCCTCAAAGGTTTTTTGCCCTGGGATTTTCCCACCCAATTTACACAAAAGCGTTTTCCTTCCAAGCTGTGGAGATTGAGGTGTCATTTTGGAATATCTGAAACTACCAACTGCACAAAATAGTATCTGGGCTTTGAATTTGCTGTGGTATGGTCCACCGCCTAGGGCCCGTGCCATTGCAAACAAAGCTGAGAGCTCTGTAGCTGGAGGAACGAAGGTTGAGGTCATGGAGAAGCTAGGCCCAGCACACTGAAGTTAGAGCGGGAACTGACCACACTACAATTAAAATGGCATCTAGTTCTTTTAAAAAATTTTTTGTTTTCCTGATTGAAAAGTAATATAGGGAAGAATGGAAAGCTCTTCCTTCCAGGGTATGCCATGTAATAAATGTGGAAGGAGCAATAGAAAAATCACCATTTTGCAGCTATCAGTGATAATTATGTCATTAAACATCAATTAATATTAGAACCACTGGGTGGAAATTTGATGAGGTAAAGGTAATTTAGAGTCTCAGAATATATCCCCACAGAATACTTATTGATCACAAAAGAATAAATGGTCACATTACAGTGGGCTGGACACCACTCAATCCAAGTGATCAGAGTCAAATACTGCCACCATGTGCATCAGTGTGATACAGTAAGAAAGACACAACTTCACTCATGTGGTCTTCCTGCTGAAAATCCATAACCTGAACCTAATCAGGAGGTAACACTCAGAAAAATCACACTGAGGGAAATACTACAAACAAATGCTGAGGATGAAGATCAGCTAAGTTATTCAACTGTGGTCATCATATGACATCTTTATAAACTGGCATGACTGGTGAGAAACAGCAGGGTCCCCAAGCAATTATTTCACCTTGTAATAATTTCATCATTACATTTTTCTTTTGAATGCTGGACAAACTTAGGTGATTTCCACAAAGACACTGTAAAATATTTGTCAAATAATAAACCAGTAATTAATGTGTATTCAATGAGCCACTGTGCTTAAGAGCTTCATTAGGCATCGTCATAAGAACTTTATGTTATTTTCTCATCAGTTCAAGGAAAAAATTACTGTTATCATCTCCATTCTGTAGATGAAGACACTTGCAAAGAGGGTGAAAAACCTGTACAAGATCCCATAACTGGTAAATGGCAGAGCTGGGATTCAAATCCTGGAGGCCTAACTCTGAAGCCTCTTCTCTTAACCTTTACTAGAAGGAAAGCATCACAGACAGTATCCTTTAGTGAAAATATAAGATCCAAGATTTCTTTTAGATATTTTGTAGGAGAAAATGTTGTTTATCACTTTTTCTTTTTCTTTTTTAATGTAGCCTCCTCTCCCCCTGCATTTTTTCTATAATATAATTTGTAGGCAATATATTCATGACTCATAAGTGTCTAATTTTACAACTTCATATTACTTGAGGTTAGAGGTCAAGAGCTATTATATCATATAAAGTGGTAATGGTACTTCTATAACCATCTGAGAAGTCTGTACAGGAACTACTACACAAGGAGCCCTGCACCTACAGGTCGCTCTGTGATATTATTTCTCATGATGCATATCTCAAGGTAACTGCAGACATTTATGAGAACAATTAAAATAATATGAATTATTTCTCATGATGCATATCTCAAAGTAATTGCAGACATTTGTGAGAATGATTAAGATAATATGAGGGAAGGAATAAAACAAATATTCCTCAATTGCAAAGTTCAGTGTTTAATACTGAGACAAAGGATAAGAAAAGAAGATGCAAATATCAACTGAGATTATAACTGAGATTAATGAGAAGCAACTTTTATGATAAGAGGAAAGAATCTTTCCAATGGGAACTGCAAGTCTGCTTTGTTGGGAAACTGGACACTATCTCAGAAAATACACCTAAAGGGAAATCACACGTGCACTAAACAGCTCTCCCACCCTTTTGATCTCAAATGAACTGTTTTACCAAGATCTTTTGAAAAAATATGGGAGGAGAATCATAAAATGCTTTAGAAATAATACTAATATTCCTATTCTGAATCTAAATATGTTACTATTTCTGTTTACTTTTAAAATGTATTTGCAATATTTAAGATCAAATATAAAAATAATATAGTGAACATCCACCTCTCAGTGCTGCCACACTGCATAGCTCTATATAGCTATCCTAGTCACATCCTCCTTACTCCTTCCCCTAAGGGGTCAGCAGTATCCTGAATTTGGTGTCTATCATTTCTCTATTCTTGGAAATAACTTAAATGTCCATCATCAGAAAAACAGGAATTCACGTTCTTATAATGGAATATTGTTCAGAAATGAAAGTAAACAAACTAGGTCTACACAAATCAACTTAACTTAGAACAATCTAACAAATATGACTGAGGAAAAATGTAATGTATTTATGTGTTTAAGAATATGCTGAACAGTATTGCATTACTGATACATTATATGTCAACATTTAAATGTTTTTATTTATATATATATAGTTAGAAAAATAAGAAAAAATTATCCATAATATCACTGCTCTGATGTAACCATTTTTCCTTATTGGTATATTTAAATTTATGTCTGCTAACTCCATCATTTCTAGGTCTTTCTAGTGATTGAGTTTTCTTCTGCTTATGTGTCACCTCCTGATTCTTGGCATGTCTAATAATGTTTTATCTATTGGTGAACATTGTGATATTGAATATCTGAATTTTTTCTTTAAAAAGTGTCAGGCTGTGTTTTTGCAAGAAGTTGTTGTGGATCCAGCTTAATACTTTTCTGACCTGTTTTCTAAATCTTTGCTAGAACAAGTCTAAAGCAGCCTTTACTATAGGGCTAGTTTAGCCTCACTGCTAAGGAATGACTTTTTCTGGTCTCTTAAATGCCTCAGATAAGGGGTCAGAAAACTATGGTCTGTAGATCAAATCTAGCCCATGTACGGTTTTATCAATAAAGTTTATTGTAATACAGCTACGGCCATTTATTTATTTACTGTCTACGGTTGCTTTCATGCAACATCAGAGTGGAAGAGTTGAGATATAGCATGTATAATGTACAAAACCTGAAATATTCACTATCTGGTCATTTCCAGAAAATGTTTGTTGACCCCTCTCCTAGATCACAAACAAGGATTCCCCACTCTGGCTGGTTGGAATATGAATGTCTCCGTACTGATGTGAGCTGTACGATTCATTCATCTTAAAGCTCCTTGGTCTGTCTTTACCTAGCCTTGTGTAGTTTCTCCCTTCACATGTGTTGCTTAGGACCTCAAGTAGATTTCTGGAGCTTTTTTCCCCCTAGCTCCCTTATCTCTACAACTCTGAACCACAACTTCTAGCCATCTTAGTGGCTGAACTCTGATTACTGTACTCTGTCAAAACTCTGGTCTCTGTCTCGTCAACTCAGTGAGATCACAAGCTCTGCTTGAGGGCCCCCTCAGGTACCATGGTGTATAATGTGCCTCCAGACAGAAGGCTGGGTTGATCACTGGGTTCACCTCACTAGTTTTCCTTCTCTTAAAAATCAGAATGTTGTGTGACCTGTTGTCCAATAACTGAAAAACAGTTCCTTCATATTCTTGTTGAGTTTCTAGTTGTAGGTTTGGTTTCTATCAATCCATAATGGCCAAAAGTGAATAATGTGGCCTCTGAAGAATCTTCTTATCAACGAAATTGTGGCAATGGTGTAGATCCAGATTTCAGAGTAAAACGTCCTGTGGGTTCATCTCATCTGTCATAGGATTCATATAGGTTACTGAAAAAGTGCAAATACTAGGTATAGAGAAAGAGCATAATTTTGAAGGAGTATTGGTTATAACATCTCCCCTTTCAAACTACTTATAAAATGCTAAAAGTTTTAAATGTGGTATGTTAGATCAGTTTTCTCTTAATGACCATGGGGATAATTGTTCAAAAGTGATTAAAATGCAATAACTCTAACTTAAAAGTGGAGGTCATAATGTCTAGGTTAATTTGCATATATTCATTCACTAAGCAAATACCCACTGCTTACCAATCTTATGGCACTGACTGTGCAAGGCACTGGGAATACAGGGCTGAACTAAACACACACACTTCTGCCCTCTTGGGGCTCGCAGCCTAGTGAAGCAACACTTAAAACAGATAATTGTGTAACCATTACATGTCATTGTGAAGTGCTCTAAAGGAAAAGTACAAGAAACTATAAAAGAGCAAAATGAGACCAGTAATCAGGCTCTTAGCTGTGCCAGATGGTCTCTAGTGGAGAGACCTCTATTTTCCCTTCCCAGATGAGAATTCTCAGATTCTTCTGCTAGGGCTGAGGAGAAATGGTCATACAGAGTAGGGGAGAGGTTTTGTGAAGAAAACCAACATAGTATTTTTAGATTGTGATATGAACTATGAAGACAACAAAACAGGGTAATATGAAAATTGAGGTTTGAAGGGAACAATTGGAGATACTTTAGATCAGCGGTTCTTAAAGTATGGTCCCTGGATCAGCTGAGAATAGGTTTTGTGTGTGTGCGTACATATATGTTAAAGAGATTTACTTTAAGGAGCTGGCTTACATCATTATGGAGATTGGTGAGTCTAAAATCAGCAACCTGGATGCTCAGGAAAACAGATGTTGTTGTCCAGCAGGCAAAGACCCAGAAGAGTGAATGATACAGTTCCAGTGTGAAGGCACTCTGCTGAACTCCCCTTGCTCTCACTCACATCATAGGAGCAATCTGCTTACCCAAAATCTACTGATTTAACTGTTAATGCCATCCACACCACCCTCCAAGCTGACACACAGAATTAACACAGTAGACTGCAAAGTCTATGCTGAACAGGAACCTCGGTCACTTTTGTGGCTGTGTCCCTAGCATCTGAAACACCACCTGGGGGCATCCTAGTTGCTTCATATTTGTTGTTGATTGAATGATCAAGCGTGTAAGATGTGAAACATGATACCCATATAACGGTATCATTCCTTGCCCAAATCCACCCTCCCTCCCCTCTTCAATGGTATCTAAACACGGCTTACTAAACTTAACCTGTAGAGTTTTGAATAATAGCTCCGAGATCAGACTCTCTGGGGAAGAAGTCCAAATACACATGAAAAGTTCAATAATAAATGTCCTACAGTTATTATCATTTATATTTGCTTCTTCTCATGATAATTTAAGATATTGAATACATTAATCAAATAACAGTATAAGAATAATACAGACTTTCAAATAAATGGAAAAGGTAATGAGCACTATGAAGTCAGAGGAAGGAGAAATCACTGTGGTTGCTGAAGATTAAACCCACTGTGGAGATTTTGACCAGATTATAGTTTTAAATAGTTTACATTCTTGGTCCTATATTTTAATTTATATACATACTGGGCCACTGAATAAAGATAGGAAGCTAAGAATATTGATGCTTAAATACAAATTAATAAAGGATGTATAATATTAATCTATAGTTCACTACAAAATATTTTCTACCAGATCACTAAGTTACATTCCTCTGATCAAATTTCTTACATAGAGTACACCAAGATGTCTCTAAAACAAGAAGAGTAGGAGGGAGGGGGAAAAAATGCCTCTAAAACAAAGTTAAGAAGATTAAATTAATTTTGCATTTTGAGTTTTCTGTTGTTTGGAATAAAACCTAAGAGAGGAAGTACTTCCAAAAGTAGCCATCCTTCCCCTTACTTAGGGGAAAAAAACCTACAAAAATAAATGTTATGAACCTAGATATAAAAGCTAAAACACAGAGCTTTTAGAAGAAAATAGGAGAATCTTTCAACTTCAGAGTAGGTAAAGGTTTCTTAGGACACAGAAGGCAAAAACCATTGAAGAAATACTTGATTAATAAGTCTCCAAAATTAAAACTTCTCAAAAAAAATCATCATTATGAACTGAAATAGATAAGCTATAGACAGAAATATTCACAAAACATATCTGACTGGTATTGAGGTTATATAAACAACCACAACTCATTAACACAAAAAGAACACAGTTTAAAAGATCTGAACAGACACCTCAAAAAGAAGTATAAATGAATGGCCAATAAAGCACACAAAAAGTCCTCTGTATCACTGGTCACCAGGGAATTAAAGCTCTATGAGAAATCCACTACAATGGCTTAAATGAAACACAGTGACAATACCCAATGTGGGCAAGGATGTGGTGAAACTGAATCACTCATACACTACTAGTGGGAATAGAAGAGGGTGCAGTCACTCCAAAAAATAAATAAGGCATTTTCTCACTAAACAAAATATGTGGTTACCATATGACCCAACAATTGCACCTACGGGCATTTGTCCCAGAGAAATGGAAACTTAAGGTCACATAAGAACTTTTAAGTGATTGCTTGTAGCAGCTTTTCTCTTAATAGCCAAGCCTGGAAACACCCATATGTCACTCACAGATGAATGGTTAGTCAAACTTATAGCACATTCACACCAAGGAATACTATCCAGCAAAAGAAAGGAATGAGTATCAACACAAACAACTTGTATGAATCTTAAGGAGATCACACTGAATACAAAAAGCCAATCTCAAAAGGTTACCTGCTGTATGATTCCACTTACATATTATTCTTGAATGACAAAGAGACGGAGAACAGATAAGTGGCTGTCTGGGATTTGGTGGTGGTGAAGGATAGAAAGTAAGGTGACTGCCCCTAGAAAAGGGTAACAATCTGAGAATTCTTATCTGGAAAGGGAAAATACAGGTCTCTCCACTGGATTACAGGTCTTATTTTGGGCTTTCATAGTTCCCTGTACTATTTCTTTTTTTTTTTTTAGGTTTGTAATTTTTTTTTACTGAGTCTTTTTTTTAATAGTTTATTTTGGTATCATTAATCTACAACTACATGTGCAATATTATGGTTATTAAACTACCCCCTTCATCACGTCTCCCCCACCAACCCCATTACAGTCACTGTCCATCAGCGTAGTGAGATGCTATAGAATCATTACTTGTCTTCTCTGAGTTGTACAGCCCTCCCCGTGCCCCCCCAACATTACGCCTGCTAATCATACTGCCCCTTTTTCCCCCTTGTCCCTCTCTTCCCACCATCCTCCTCAGTTCCTTTCCCTTTGGTAACTATTAATCCATTCTTGGGTTCTATAAGTTTGCTGCTGTTTTGTTCCTTCAGTTTTTTTCTTTATTCTTATACTCCACATATGAGTGAAATCATTTGATATTTGTCTTTTTCCACTTGGCTTATTTCACTAAGCATAATACCCTCTAGCTCCATCCATGTTGTTGCAAATGGTAGGATTTGTTTTCTTCTTATGGCTGAATAATATTCCATTGTGTATATGAACCACCTCTTCTTTATCCATTCATCTACTGATGGACACTTAGGTTGCTTCCATTTCCTGGCTATTGTAAATAGTGCTGCAATAAACATAGGGGTGCATATGTCTTTTTCAAACTGGGCTGCTGCATTCTTAGGGTAAATTCCTAGGAGTGGAATTCCTGGGTCAAATGGTATTTCTATTTTGAGTTTTTTGAGGAACCTCCATACTGCTTTCCACAATGGTTGAACTAATTTGCAGTCCCACCAGCAGTGTAGGAGGGTTCCCTTTTCTCCACATCCTCGCAACATTTGTTGTTGTTTGTGTTTTGGATGTTGGCCATCCTCACTGGTGTGAGGTGATATTTCATTGTGGTTTTAATCTGCATTTCTCTGATGATTAGCGATGTGGAGCATCTTTTCATGTGCCTGTTGGCCATCTGAATTTCTTCTTTGGAGAAGTGTCTATTCATGTCCTCTGCCCGTTTCTTAATTGGATTATTTGCTTTTTGTTTCCCTGTACTATTTCTTTAGAGCATTTCACAATGATATGTAATGGTTACACAATTAACTGTTCTGTATCTTGACTGGTGGTGCTTACATGAACCAACACAGGTGATAGTACTGCATAGAACTAAATATACACACACAAATGAGTGTATGCAAAACTGTAAAATCTAAATAAGGTTGGTGGACTGTGCCAATATAAAATCCTGTTTATAATATTGTGCTATCTTAATGCACAAATTTACCACTGGGGGAAAATGGGTAAAGGATGCATGTAATCTTTGCACTATTTCTTATAACTGCATAAAGCTAAAATTAATTCAAAATAAAAAGTTTTTAAAAATTATGCTGTGAAAACAAAGCCTCATCTAAAGGGTATGTTTTGTATAATTCCATTTATAGAAGTGCTAGAAGAGGCAAAGATAATTTATGGTTGGAAAAAAAACATAAAAAGTCTATGGTGGGAAAACAGTAGTTACTTTCTGGGCAGTTTTATATCTTAATAGGGTAATGGATTACACTGCTGTATGCTACTTAAAAACAAGATAACACTGTTCCTTTTGTAGTTCATAAACATGATGATTGGTTGTTCATGTAATTTGTGGGACATGTCCCTCCCTCAAACTTTGTTAGGGCATCAGCTCATTACCCGTCTGACTTGAAAAAAACCCCAACAAGACAACAAGGCCCAAAATGGAGTTGCTTATGCTAAGCGCCATGTGACCAAACTGAGACTTGACTTCACCGTTTTGTCTCACCCAAATGCACTCACCTGATGGGCACTAGTTAGGTAACCTGTCTGATAGAACCCTGTCATCTCCTAAAGGAAGGTAACCTTGCAATAACTAACCAGCTTTGTTGCTTGGAGTAGCTTCCTTTTCCCACTCCCTTCTGGATATAAATGTCTTTCATTTTGTACAGATCCTCAGCGCTCTCTATCTACTAGACTGGATACTGCCTGATTCAAATCAATTTTTGCTCAAATAAGCTCTTAAATTTTAAAATATGCCTCCATTTATCTTTCAACAATGTTCATATTGGACTCAAGGAATGGTTCCATTAAGATATGTGCATTTCATTGTAGTTAATGGCATGCATGCTTAAGTAGGCATATCACATGAAGTACCTATATGCATATGATGTAGTTAGTGATATGCACACTTAAGTATTTTAATGGCAGTGTACTAATGTCTGAAACTTTGAAATGCATCAAAAATAGACTGATGATGGACAGGCTAATAAATGTTTGATAAAATAAGTAGAATAAAATGCCATGGGCAGGTGAATACTCACTGTGAAATTTTTTTCTACTGCTTTGTCTGAAAATTTTCATAATAAAATATTGAAAAATTTAACTAGTTGATTTTTTTAAATGCAAAAATTCCACGTTAGGTCACAAGAGCAGTTTGGATATGCTTAATACTTACAATTTAGTAAGTTTAATAAACATTTGTTCCTCCAATCAAATATGATTATATGCAATTTTTAAATGTGCTACAATCTTACTTTTTAAGTACATAAACAACAGGTTGCATCATTTGTTAAATAAAAATGTGAAAACTGTGTTTTTAAAGAACATTAATAGAGAATGGCTTAATATAAATGATCTGGATTTTAAAATCCCTTCCTATTACACTATATTGTTCATAAGATTTGGCTGTGAGGACTGAGACACCTGTAGCTTAATTGTCTGTCACCAAGAACTAGATTATCCTATTGCTAACTACTAAGACCTTACCTCAATCAGTATCATGACTACTGTTCCAGGAAATTCTTGCCCACAAATAGGCTGTAAATCAGTACTTAACTTCATCATTAGCTTTAGAAACTTTTTAAAAATCCATTTATCTGAACCACAAGTCACTTAACTGGGTAAAAACCTTCCCTTTCAGGCGCTGAGAAATTGAACTGGTCACTCAACTAGGCAAATTTCCTTATTTATCAAAAAAGGAATATTTTCCTTCAAATCCTTCATCTTGCTGGGTCCACCAGTCCTAAATTATTACACCATTAACAGTGTCCAGTCGCAATGAGATCCCCACATTGATCCAACCTAGACTCCAAAACCCTGTAAAAATCACCTTTGACCTGTCCTCTGAGGCATTACTAAGATTATACAATAGTGTCTCCCTTAATGTTAGTGAGAAATTTGGTACCCAAGCAAGTTATTCAGCTGGTCTTTTTTTGTGGAGCGGGGTGGGTGGGGTGGGGAGTGGGGTGTTGGCAGTAGACAACTGCCATTCAGACACTTCATAATCAACAAAATTTGGGAAATGTGTAAGACCCCAAGCAAATCTGGAATACTTGGGAGCCTTCACATTACTGTCTTGACCCAGGTTCACTGGTTCCATCAATTCAGTAAATTAGGAATATAGGAAGCCAGAAAGGAAGAAAAGTACCTAGAGGAAAAAAATCGTACCAAAGTGAAGATGGTAAGGGCTGCAGAACTTAATTTTTTTCCTGTGTTCATGCAGACATCAAATGAGAACTTCTGTGTCAGTATAAATTAGTCATTTAACTGGTATGTTATAATTTTTATTACTTCACCCTGATTGATTTGGGGATTGTGCCCTCACATTTCTGCCCCTTCACTTTCAGGATAAAGTGCTTGGCCTATATACAAAGCAAAGCCCTCTGCGGTCCCAGCTCCAACCTACCGCTACACACCTCCATTCAAACTTTAAACTGCAGTATTTTAACTGCTGGCAATTCCCTTGCATTCGGTTTCCTAAATTTAAAAATCCCACTCATCTCCTCACCTGTCCTCCCCCATTCCTAACCTTTACAACACAATTTAGGCATGATTTCCTTCAGGAAAGCCTTTCCCCAGGCCCTCAGGGTAGGGTCAGGTGTATCCTATCCCAGTACTCTGGCTCTGTATCTCTTGTTTGCAGGGTTGTCATTCCCACTGAATTATTTTTTGAGGACAAATTCAGTAACTTACACTCACTTGACTCTCCATGAGCTCTGCAGTAACAGGCAAAATGTGGGGTTCAATAAATGTTATTTTAACTGAATTGAAGGGTGAGGTGGGAGGACTGATGCATGGGTCAGAAAGAGAATTTCAAGCCACAAGGCGGAGCTGGTCTCCACAATCTGGAATTAGATGCAGGCCCCACTTTGGAATCATCTTCCCACGGGAAGCAGAGACCGTTGAAGGGGCCGGAACAGTTAGGGAGGTAAGGCCGGCGCTTCAGAAGGGGGCGGTGGTGAGCAGTTCGAACCTAAAGGCCCACCATTACTCCCCGGGGACACAAGGCCAAGGGGCCAGGCTGCCTCCTCACAGCGCCCACGGCCCGTGCACTTTTTCTCCCAGTTTACTCCCAAGAGCTCTTTCCCACAGCCTCCGCAGAGCCCGGCGGCCGCAGAGGCAGGCGCTGCCGGCCTCGCCTCCAGGGAGTCGCAGGACTTGGCCAGACCGGCGGCCGTTGAGGCCGTCTCCCCTGGACATCTTGTGACGTGGGGAGGCGACTTGTATTTCTTCTGATATAAGGTGACAGATAAGGCGTTCGAACACAGGAGTTCAGCTCAGGGCACTACAAGCCGGCTTCAGCACCCAGTCTCGTCCAAAGCTCCGCCCGTAGGAAGAGTTCCCCGGCGACGAAACCGGAAGGGGCGCGCCTCCCGCCAGATGCGCGGCTCCAGCCAGCATGGCTTCTCTCGGGGTCATTGGCGTTTTCCTGCTCTCTGCTCTTCCTCTCCTGTGTCTGGAGCTCCGCCGTGGGATCCCGGAACTAGGTAAACCGACTTTTTCCTCTTGACGCTCCTATCTGTGTACCCTTCCCTTGGATGCGGTGTAGACTTACCGTCTCCCGGCCGCCTCACCCCTTGGCGGCTTTGCCTACGATTCCCAGGCTGCAGAGCGGCCGCCACCTTCTTCCGGTGCCGGGTTTCCGGGAGAGCGAGACTCCGCCGCGCTGGGCGGAGAAAGTGTCCGTTCAGACCGAGACAGGTCTGCGTGCTAGGGGACCCAGGCGGATAGCACAGGAACACACGCAGACACTGCTCTCAAGTTGCGTTGAGTGCTCAAAAGGAAAGAAACAAGGTGATGTGATGTAGGCCTTCTGAGGAATTTAAGCAGAGATTTAAATGATTGGGAGCCAACCCTTTGGAAAGCCGGCGCAGAAACATTCCAGACAAAAGGAATTGTGACCTGTTGGGGAAAAAAGATGAAGAGCGCTGTGGCTGGATCAAGGAGACTGAAGAGGAGAGTGGCTTGAAATAATGTTCACTGAGCACCTATTTATAAACCTAACTCCAAGTGCTGTATATTTATGATATTGTCTCATCTCATCTGCATTAGCACAGCGGGTGGTGCTGTTATAGTCCCCATTGTACAGTTAAGGAAACTGAGGTACAGGGAGGTTCAGTGAATCCCTACAGTTTTTAAAAGGCCACTAGATTCTGCGTACAGAGCGTATTGAAAGGAGGCCATAGTGGAAGGCGTGAGGCAACTTAGGATTTTCAAGTAGGCATGCAGAGATGGCCTAGACTGGGATGTTAGAGGAGATTAAATGTACACAATTTTGGGATTTATGAAGGATTTATTGATGGATTAATATTTGGGGTGAAGGAGGGAAGGGATTCAAGGATGACTCCTTCATGTGGGGTTGAACAACCCCATGTAGTTTGGTGGCGCCAACGAAAAGGGGAAAACTGAAAGGCAAATGGACCTATGGCGAATCAGCTCATGTTTGGACATATTAGTGATCAGTTAACATGCATGTCCCACTCAGTAAACTATGAAACTTAGCTTTGGATATTTCCCTCTCCCTACCCCCAAGGAGTCAGGTACCAGAAATGTTACTTGAAATAAGAAAATACTTTAAAAATCTACAGAAACCCTCCAGAAGCATCCTACTCAAAATATATTGAATCTCACAAGACCCTTTATGCAACACAGAAATGTTCAGTTCACATTTAACCTTATTCCAGAATTCACTGGCTTCCTTGCCTTTACAGAATCCACCTCTACTCTGCTTATTTAGAATCTTCCACTTTGCACTATTTGTGTCACTAGTTATGAGGTGGTTACTAAGGGTGGCAGAAGGAGATCTGCTCACATGATCAGCTCCAACCACAGGGAAATACACTTCCTGAAGTCAGAGACCACATCAATTTTTTATTCCCATCACTTATCACAATGTCTGATTTTTTAAAAGCAGGCCAAAATTGTAGAAAATGCAACTGGGATCTTAGCGACATCTCTACTTTTGAAATTTTCACTAACTCCTTTCTCATAGAGTCCTCTCTCAGTTGTGAACCAGTGGTTATTTTGGCTTCTTTATATAGGTTCTCTAAATATCCGGTACAAATCACATGTACCAGTGCAACGGCTGTAGGCCTAGATCTGGTAGAACAGGACTTAGAGATACTGGAGAGATACTAGCAGTCCTCAATGGAACTGCTGACTTTCTAGGGGAAGAAGAGGGATTCTGACTTGTTTCTTCACTTGGGTTGTATTTTCGGCATATTTTGAAAATGATCCCTATCTTTTTCTCCTGTGTAAAAACCTTCATTGCCAATACATTTTTACTTGTGCTTAAGCTAATATTTAATGCTGGTTTCTCTCATTTGTTAGCCTTTGAAGTGCCATGCACATGGGCTCTTGAGAGTAGGTACGAAAAATTTTTTTTTTCATTTTTTTCTTTAAAAAGTGTACACACAAATCTAGTTCTTTTATATTGTCAAGTGAAATTTGCAGATTGCTTGCTTGTTAGAACAAAAAGCAGTATTATGGAACAAAAATCCCATAATACAGCAGGTCTCTCTAAACACTAACACTCTTAGGAATTAAATGTTGTAGTATCCAGGAATACCCTAGATTTAATTCTGTGTTCTATTGAAAAACACCTGAATCCATAGTTAATGCTGGCAGTTAGAGGGTCAGGAAGCAAAAAAAAAAGTATTTTCTCTAAACTTTAAATTGCCTTCTTAAAAAAAGGGTAACATATACCTGCTTTCAGTGAAAAATAAAATATTTAAGTCTGTATATATAATTCCTTCTTTAATCTTTAGTTGATTGACTAACTGCCAGCCTTGCTCACATTGGTAAGATTTCTTCTTTACCTCCGCGTGGTAACTTTTGAGAATTATAAAACAAAACTAAAAACTGAAAGGTAGAAACTGTTTTCAGCCCATCTTTAGGTCTTCACTTCCTGACCATTTAGCAAGTTTTATTTATACAAAGTAGGTGGTAGTTACATTTCTGCTGCTTTAATTTTCATCTTGGTTGTTGAAATAAGACTAAATACTTAATTTTTGCTTTTTTTCTAGGCAAACATATATATATAGTAATATTACTTCCAAATGATCAAGTAAAAATTGAGAAATGAAGAAGTACAAAGTTGCATAATTTTACTGAGAAATCTGAATTTGATGTTTCAGTGGGAATGGCTTTTTAACTAGAACTAGAATTTGATAAGATGATACTCTCACCTTAGCTCCCAATAGTATAATTTTATCTGCCTCCTCTGGACAGTAAAGAAACCAGGATTTATGCATTACTGACAGTCATAATATTTATATTGTAGTCAATCACTTGAATTTGCCTATATTCCTGAAACAAAAGATGTTCTAAAATTGTTTTCCAAAAACCTGTTCTGGTAATAACCATGATGATTTTAGCACCCAAAGAAGACCATGTGAAAATTGTGACATAGTTACATAACTTTTACTATACTTTTCTAGTACAATCTTCTACTGTGTTATTAATTATTACTAATATCAAGTGTTTTGAATTGTAATTTGGATATTTTTGTTTGTTTGTTTTACCTTTGTCAGGAATTAAAGATCTGATTTTGCTGTGTGGCCGGATTTTCTTACTTCTTGCTCTCCTTACTTTAATTATTTCTGTGACAAGCTCATGGCTTAACTCTCTTAAATCTTCCCAAGTTTATCTGAAAGGTAAGTTCATTGTTTAAGCTACCCTTTCCTACTTTTGTACTCACATTTCTTTCCTTTATTTATTCTAGAACATTTCACAGTGAGACCCATTTACCATTAATTTGTGATGTGTAATTTCAGGGTAGAGTTACGTTACAAATTTAGTCTTGATTTTCAATGGACTACAAATCCAAACATTTTTATGGAAAATTATACATTATTCTTATATATACATTTGAAGTTACATCATTTCTAAGTTGATACATTGCAGATTTTCTCATTTTAAATTGTGTGTGCAGCTTCACTTCCATTCGATATGCACAGTTTATAAACTGTTCTGCAAATGATCATACCTACCATTAATCTCTAAAGTCTTTCAACTTAATTTATTTCTCATTCCATTTGGCAGTTTTTATTTTATGTACACTTACCCATTATGGATAGTTAAGTGCTCTTACTTTTAGGAAACTATGCTTGTTCTTATTTTTTTTTTTTTAGTAAGTAAAAGTTTGTATTAGAAGCCTTTTAAAACAATCTTGTAGTTCTCAGAACAGATGAATCCTAAAACTGAAGCCTACATTCTTACAACCTTTTAGAAGGAAGCAGCCAGTAGTGAACTTGGTACATTGTGTTTTGTTTTACTGCTTATTTAAATGTAAATAAATAAAAGGAAAATGAGCAGTTTGAATTTATAACCCTTGCAGATTAACAGTGAATATAACCATAATCTTAACAGCTTATACCATTCACCCAAACATAATAGAATGTGTATTTTTCAGGGTCTCCCAATCATAGATTTTGGAAATTCTTTTGATAAATTATTTGATCTCTTATGTTTCAAATTACTAAACTGGAAATTAAGAGCATTGCAACTTCTCAGAAATTTTGTTAAATACATTTTGATATCATGAAGGTTATTTGCTGCATGTATTATATCAGGTATCTTATGTTTTATGAATAAGGGAAACTGGTCTTGACATAGTTTCTGTGCTTCAAGTTATACCTTTATGTTGTTGGATTGCAAGTCATTCTCATACATTTACTGGTTGATGATTTTGGGACATAATCACTGAAGTTCAAAACTTTTCATTAATTAGGACTGTATAGTGCCTGATTAATTTTATCAGTTGAGTATAAAATCAGCTTGCTTGCACATTTTCTTTCTTACTACAATCATCAGATACTGAGATAAAAGACTTCAGATGTTCACCCAAAACTTTACTCTTCCATATTTTATAAAGACTTGCATGATGAAGTGTATCAAAAGTTCGGAGCCAGTCAGTTTCCAGTGACTTTAAGGATTAAAACCCCTTAATCTCCTGCTATTGATTTGTTTAAAAACTATATTCCTTGGTTCAGAGTTTAAGAATCTTAAGATTAACTAAGTCTTGACTGACCACATAAGTTAGTGGCCTAATCAGGGCTTCTGATTTCCTGTGTGCTTTACTTACCTTAATCTTTCCTTGGTAAACTTGGAAATACTAAGATAGAAAGTTATTGACAGAAAGCAATACTCCTTTATTTCAGGAACAGGCTGTTTAAAGGCTATATTGTTGATTCTTGAACAATATGGGGGGTAGGGGCACCGAACCCCACCATGCAGTCAAAACTGCATATAACTTTGACTCCCCAAAAGCTTAACTAATAGCCTACTGTTAGCCAATATCCTTACTGATAACATGAACAGTGTTAACATACCGTATTCTTAACAATAAAGTAAGATAGAGAAAATGTTTTTTCAAATCTTCACGTCTCTCAAAGGTTTTTCCTATATATGTATTGAAAAAAATCCCAGTGTAAGTGGGCCCTCATAGTTCAAACCCATGTTATACTGAGGTCAACTGTATTTTTCTAAAGGATGGATAATTCTTTGAGGGAATACAGTTAAAGTTAACTTAAATGAAATCTACTAAACCCAGAACAAGGAAGGTCATACAACTGCAAAAATCCTTTCCCTTGACATTTCATGGATAATGACTTAGTATTCGTTTGTTCATTAGAGGAGCTGCTGAGCACACCTCACCTTTGGGGTCTAGTATGTTGCTTTGCCTGTTGGGTCCAGGGATGCCCAGACGGCACGCATTCCTGCTGTGCAGTGTTCCACACTTCATGTGCAGTAATGTGCTTCTGGGCTGTGCCTTAGCTGCTGAAGGCCCACAGAAAAAGCCCCACCATATTCATTTTTGAAGTCTCCTTACCAGAACTACAACACAGAATTATTAATACGTGTCAGATAATTTTTATTTCAGAACAGACCTTTTCTGACAGATTTTACTTGTGGATTTCTTTCAACTGTCTGCATTTATTTTGATAATTTGAAAAACACCTGTTTTTGAAAGTTTGTCTCTCCCAAATGTTAAGATCTACAGACTATTTTCAGGGAAAGAGAGCATTCAACTTATTGATACTTGGGAATTAAAAAGCACTTTTATGTTTTGATGTCTTAGAAGAAGAGAAGAAGTATGAGAAAAGGCAAAAACGTGTAAGAAAAAAACAACAAGAGATGCAGGGCGAAAAGGTAAAGCATGATTTTAGCATATGTAGAGAGAATAGAAAATTATCTGGGGTATTTAAATTTTAGGTCTGTTGCTTTTTCTGACTCTATGCACAGATTGTTTTTATTATTGAAGTCAAATTCATGATATAAAATTAACCATTTTAAAGTGTATGATTCAGTGGCATTTAGAACGTTCACAGTACTGTGTAACCAGTGCCTCTACCTAGTTCCAAAACATTTTCCTCACCCCCAAAGAAAACCCCATACCTACGAGACACTCACCTCTTTAGTCCCCCCTTCTATGCTTTGGCAACCACCAGTTTGCTTTCTGTTTGTATACATTTACCTATTCTGGGTATTTCACATAAAAGAAATCATAACATTTTGACCTTTTGCATCTGGCTTCTTTCACTCAGCATGTTTTCCAGGGTTCATCCACACAGCATGTATCTGTACTTCATTCCTTTTATGGCTGAATAATATTCCATTATTTGGATTTATCAAATCTTGTTTCTCCATCTGTTTGCTGATGGATATTTAGGTTGTTTCCATTTTTTGGCTATTGTGAATAGTGCTGCTGTGAAAATCTGTGCATGAGTGTTTGAGTACCTGTTTCGGTTCTTTTGGGTATAGACATGGGAATGGAATTACTGGGTTAAATGGTAACTCTACGTTTAACTTTCTGAGGAACTGCCAAACTCTTTTCCACACTAGGTATACCATTTTATATTCCTACCCAGCAATTTCTGAGGGTCCCAATTTCTTCACATGCTCACCAACATTTGTTAGCCCCACCCCCTTTAAATACTCATTGTAATCTGTATGAAGTGTTATTACATTATGGTTGAGATTTGCATTTCCTTAATAACTAAGTTGAGCATCTTTTCATGTGCTTGTTGGGCATTTGTATATCTTCTCTGGAGAAATGGGTGTTCAAGTCCTTTGTCCATTTTTTAATTAGGGTATTTGTCTTTTGTTGAATTATAGGAGTTCTTGATACTTGACTCTTATCAGATATGATTTGCAAGTATGCTTCCATTCTGTGGGTTGTCATGATAGTGTCCTGTGATACACAAAATTTTTAATTTTGTTGAAGTCCGATTCTTATTTGTTTTATTGCTCATACTTTTGGTCTTTATCTGAAAATCCATTGCCAAATCCAAAGTCAGAAGATTTATCCTTAATATATTTTCTTCCAAGAGTTGTTCAGTTTTAACTTTAGTATTTAGTTTTTTAACCCAGTCTGAGTTAATTTTTGTATATGGAGTGAGGTGGGGGGATCCAATTTCATTCTTTTCATATGCATATGCAGTTAGTTGTCCCAACATAATTTTTTTAATTAAATATAGTTGATGTACAATATTATATTAGTTTCCAGTGTATAACATAGTAATTCAACATTTACATACCTTGCAAAATGCTCACCATGATGAGTGTAGTTACCATACAAAGTTATGACAGTGTTACTGACGATTCCTTATGCTATAATTTTCATCCCAGTTGTTTTATAGTTGGAAGATTGTACCTCTTTAGTCCCTTCACCTATTTTGCCCATCCCACCACCTTTCCCCTGTCTGGTAACCAGTTTGTTCTCTGTACTTATGAGTCATTTTCTTTTGTTCATTTGTTTTGATTTTTAGATTCCACATATAAATGAAATTATATGGTATTTGTCTTTCTCTGTTGTATTTCACTGAACATGATACCCTCCAGGGTCATCCATGTCGTTGCAAATGGCAAGGTTTCCTTTTTATGGCTGAGTAATATTCCATTTTATGTATGTACCACATCTTTATCCATTCATCTATTGATGGACACTTATGTTGCTTTCATATTTTGTGTAAATAATTCCAGCAGCATTTGTTACAGAGACTATTCTTTCCCCATTGGATGGTCTTGGCACCCTTGTTGAAAATCAGTTGGCCACAAAGGTATGAGTTAATTTTGGAGGTTTCACTTCTATTCCATTGGTTTATATATCTAGCCTAATGCCAGTGCCATGCTGTTTTGATTACTGTAGCTTTTCAGTAAGTTTTGAAATCAGGAAGTGTGATTTGTTCACACTTCTCCAAATTTGTTCTTCTTTTTCAATAATGTTTTCACTAGTTGGGGCCTCTTGTGATTCCATATAGTTTTGAGGATTGGCTTTTCCCTTTCTGCAAAAAAGGCCTTTGGGATTTTGAGGAGCATTGCACTGAAATTAAAACTATTCCTATTCTCATATGACATTACCTTATATAAAGAAAAGCCCAAGGAATCCACACAAAAAACCCACTAGAGCTAATAAACAATAAGCAAAGCTGTGGGGTACAAGATCAAAACACAAAAAATCATTTGTGTTTCTATACACTAGTAATGTAAAATCAAAAAAGGAAATTAAAACAATTCCATTTATAATAGCATCCAAAAGAATAAAACACTTATGAATAAATTTAGCCAAGAGGGTGAAAGCTATGTACACTAAAACTACAAAACATTGTTGGAAGACATTAAAGACATAAATGGCAAGACGTCGCATGTTTATGGATTGGAAGTTTTAATATTATTATCAGTACTACCCAATGCAATCTACAGCTTCCTCCTTTCCAAAATTAATGCCATTTATTTCTTATTCTTGCCATACTGCTCTGGCTAAAACTTCTAAACAATATTGAATAGTGGTGGTGAAAGCATGTATCCTTGTCTTGTTCTTGATCTTAGAAAGTTTTTAGTCTTTTACTTTGAGTGTGATGTTGGGTATGAATTTTCTGTAGATGCTCGTTAACGTTAACAAGTTCCCTTCCATCCCTAGTTCCAAGTATATTTATCAGGAAAGAGCTCTGAATTTTGTCATGCTTTTTCTTCATCAATTCAGATGATCTTGTTTTTCCCCTCTTTTTTTTAATATGTCTTACATCAATTGATTTTCTTATGTTGAACCATCTAGTATTAGGATAAATCACACTTGACATTGGTATATAATCCTTTCAGTATGCTTGGAGCAGTTTGTTGTGTTTTGTTTTTGTTGAGGATTTTTTCATCTGTACACATAAGGGATATTGATCTGTACTTTTCTTGTACTGTCTTTGTCTTCCTTTGGTGTCAGGATAATGTTGAACTCAGAATGAGTTAAAAAATGTTCTCACCTTTTCTATTTTTTTGGAAGAATTTGAGAAGGGTCAGTGTTAACTCTTTAAAGGGTTTGATGGAATTCACTAGTGAATCCTTCTGTTTCTTACTTTTCTTTGTTGGGAGGTTTTTAATTACTGATTCAATCTCTGGGTAGGTCTGTTGAGTTTTCCTATTTCTTCTTGAGTGAATTGTAATTTGTATGTCTATGAATTTGTTTCATCTTGATTATCTAAGTTGATGGTGTATAGTTGTACATAGTATTCTCTTATAATCCTTTTTATTTCTCTAAGGTTGGTAGTAATAGCCCCACACTCATTTCTGATTTTGTCTTCTCTTTTTCTTAGTCAAGGTGTATGTTTGTTGATCTTTTCAAAGAACCAGTTTTTGGTTTTGTTGGCTCTATTGTTTTGCTGTCCTATTCTCTGTTATCTTTTCTGTAATCTTTATTATTTGCTTCCTTATGCTGGCTTTGGGTTTGGTTTTTTTTTTAAGTGTAAAGTTAATGTATTGATTTGAGATCTTTCTTCCTCTTAAATTGGATGTTGACAGCTGTAACTTTCCCTTTGAACACTGCTTTTGCAGTATCCTGTCCAAGACCTGCTTTCATAGCTAGGAATTGCATTTCCATGGGTGATTATCTAAGTTATTTTCTTGACCTTCAGCTGTGAGGTAACACTCAGGAAGCTGCCAGATTAATGACTGACTTTTGTGAAAGAGGAGACACTTTACAAGAGTGCTGGTTAATATTTTGACATCTATCACTTGTTTTTCTCATGGACAAATTATTTCTTCTTAAGTAAACAAGTGAAGGCTGAAAACAAATCACAGGAGTAAAAACCTATATATCTACTGGGGAGTAGGAGCTTTACAACATTTGTAACTACCCTGATCTGAACTTACTAACAATAAAAGTTTTCTTGGAAGATCTTTTGTAAGAAGCTATCTTGTAGATATTTGAATCTTCTTAATTTGAACTTCTAAGTATGATGTTATCTCCTGTGGAAGTAACTGTTAAAATCTTACATGCTAGTAATTAGTAAACTAGAATTCCATCTAGATGCCAGCTGTATACTACTTGGCATCCATAATTCCAAAGGGTTTATAAAGATGGGATTCTTTTGTTTGGCAAAAATCTAAAACATTATCCCTGTTAAAATTTTCTCTTTGGACAAAGGGAAATTAATCAATCAGTATCTCACGGTATAGTATGCACACATGGTGAAGTTTCAGCCTGTGCAGACGTGCTTGATGATACATAAAATTTTTTGAGTCTCTGCATTCTAAAAAGGTGATTTTTCTCATGTGACACTTGATTTGATAGTTTGATTTCATATAGAATTACAGGTTGAAAATCATTAGAATTTTGAACTATCGCCCTGTTATCTCAAAATTCCAGTGTAGTTATTTATTCAAGTTGCTTTTTCTCTGTTTGTTAATTTTAGTCTCCGTTTTTCATGTTGTAGGCTCTCCCTAGTCATCTGGTGATCCTTGTCTCATCTTGCAGATTTAAGAATGATGTTCTATGCATCTTTGTATTGATAGCCCCTAGTAAGTTTTGCACTGACAACACAAAGGATTTATAAGCAGAGTGCCATACAAGCATAAGTGTAGAACATTTGTTTTTATTTGCATCATGTACAAATGCAAATTTTCAGTGTTAACAAAAGTGGAGGATGCTTTTTGACAAAATTGAATTAGTGTGAAAACACACTCTTACCTGGTTGTTATTAATACTTTTATAGACGATGTAAAATCTTAGGAATGTTAATGTGTGATAACAACACCTACTTTATTTTTTTGAATAGGCTAAGGAATACATAGAGAATGTTCTAAAACCACACCAGGAAATGAAATTGAAAAAACTGGAAGAGCGCTTTTATCAGATGACGGGTGAAACCTGGAGGTTAAGCAGTGGTCATAAACTTGGGGTTAGAAAACATTCTCATCTTATAATTTGAATTCTATTACTAATGTTTCCTTTTTTTATGTTTTACATATTGACTTTTTAAAAATTGCAAGTGATGTTAACTGTTGTACAGGCTGTTTTTTTAGGAGTCTTCATTAATGATTGAATGTCAATTTTTATGCAACATATTTGTGTTTCGGCATAATGGTTAAGTGGTTTTTGGTGCCTAAAGAGCATATAGCTTAGACCCTTGAAAAGTTCTAACACAAGTAGTCTTTGAGAAAACTGCTGACTGAATCACTGTTTTATGTGAGGGAGTTCTGGTCTTTCATAAAGTAAGATCTCCAAGGTATTATAAGCTCCCATTATATTCATTATGTTTGCCTCTGTTTTTTGTAAAACCAAATTAACCACTGACTCTTTTCTTTTAGCAGTGAGAATGAATTTTGTTATTTGCTAATGGAAGTTTACAATTTTAAGTTTTCTTACAGAGGAAAAAGGATGTTTATAAAGGGATTAAATTTTAGACTAACTGGCTGCAGATTTTACGTGTAAGATCATTTCTGTCCCAAAGACTTTTTGTTACTTCGCTTTCTGTTTATACTGTACCTTCCACCATCTTGTAAAGAAAATGATCCAGGAAAAGTAAACACAGTTCTTACAGTGAAGCAGAATCAGTTTTTACTCATTTTGTAATGGTAAATATGTCATAAAACAATCAAGGGACGGGTAATAACATTTAATGTGAAAGGCAGGCAACATGAAATCAGGCTGTGTCTTGATGGCACTGCTAGTCTATATTTAACCTAGTTCATCTAATATATATTTTACTTAATTAGTAGGGACAGTAAAGTGAGGGGCAGGGTAGACCTTTGGTATTGTTAGACTTAAGGCTTTCAGGATGAGAAGTGGGATGTTAGAGCTGATAGAAAGTATCCATCACCTTAACCAGCTCCACAGTTTGCAGTGAGGAAGCCTAAGTTTGCACAGTTAATTGTTCAGCAGCAAGATCCTTCGACTCCCGCTCCCCGTGCTCCTTCCACCAAATCCTCTTAAGATAAAGGAATGGGGAAAACAGGGTGGCCACTTCAGTCTAATAAAGAGAACTTTGGAAGGTTAGTAGATATTGAAGAGAGACATTATTGAACTAATATGTATTTAAGAATTTGACATTTAAGTGAATTACCTTGCTAAGGAAAAAGTTTTAATAGATACTAATAAAAAGTAATCTTTATGATTTCTGGAGTAAGACTTTTGTCTCCTAAAGTGACTGATTAAAATAGAAGATCAAAGTTTGAATTAGCTGAAAATATGTTTATCTATAACAAGATACAGGGGCCACATTCAGCTATGGCAGTACTGCGTGATTGCATAAATAAACAATATGCATGTTCTATTTTCACAGCCTTTTAAGGGACAATCCCTGCACTGCCTAGCTTCTTTTACTGAAAGGAGGAAAGAATATCATTTAAGTTTCCTTCTTCCATCCGACTGAAAAACTTGGGGGGTCAGTTAAAATGGAAAGGTCCCTCTCGACCTTGTATCTATCAGAGGGAGCCCCAGAGCTGGGTAAGGGTTGTTTCTACAAGATGTTAAACCCCGTGTTTTCTTGTCTAAGGAGAAAATGCCCTGAGTTTCTGGGTCTAACAAGGACTTAATTCTCTTTTTTACTGAAACGCTATCAAGGTAAAAGACATAATCATTGTGAATAGAATAAACTCAGTAGAGAGCATCTTTAGAGACTATTGTTTTTGAACAGGGTGATGAAAATCTGGTCCTTAAAAATGAAAGTCAGACATCTTTTGAAACATCAAACAGAGAAGCAGCGAAGAGACGGAACTTGCCCAAGCCTTTAACCAAAGTTTCAACACCTGCTGAACAGCCCATGCAGAAGGAGGTTCGTGACACCTGCTCACAGGGCTGTATTAGTGTGGGGTAGGAATATTGTTCTGTGGGTATGGTGGTATACTGAGGGAAGATTAAGATTGGCTTTTGATCCCAAGGGTGTCTTCCCACTACCCTACAAAGTGATCAGTTTTATAAGAATCACATTTCCAGTTTAGTATTAATATTAATGTTCTGAACCAAACATAGAAGGAAGCTGTGAAGACAAACGATAATAGGTTTAGACCATAATACCATTCTTTTTGAGGAAGTAATTTGATTATGTAGAAATGAAAAATATTTACTAAGAGAACTGTTCCTATGGTGCTCTGGCCTTATCTAGTAAGTGGCTGTACTATTAACCTGAGTGAATCATTTTTCCCAGTGGCCCCTCTAGGGAACAGGCTGGCAGCCATTTACTTTGGAACAGTGCCCTTTTTTCTATCAAACTTTAGTCCCTAAATTGACTCTGATTTGGAGCCGGCAGAGGTTGGAAGTAAGTCTGTTTATACGGACTCTCAGGGAAAGCCAGTTTGTTATCTATTCCCGCAAAATGGTTTCTAATGTATTACTTCTCAGTCTGAGGTTTCCTGGTGCCTTAATGGAGCATGAGGGCTGGAACCAGGTCATTGAACTGTTTCTAACATTTCAAAAAGATCTGATGAACTATACAGACTAGTTAAAAATTCAAGATTCTTAGCTTTCTGTTAACAACACAAATTATCTTGTGCTGATGGTAAATTTTGGTTGACCATCACATATATATGCTTTTGATACCAAAGGAAAACAAATGTTTTATTTAACAAATGCAATTAATGTCTGTTAGAGAAACTGTTATAAAACATGGAATCTCTGGTATTAAAAAAATAAAAAGTGTCTCTGGAGGTAAAGTGATTAGTGACAAGTGTTTTAATGGGAGAAAATGGTCTGAACATCTGTTTAAGAAATAATAGATTAACAAAAATAGGGAAACATGAGTAACTCATCAAAGCAACCAAAGCAAATGGTGGTTACCCAGTCTTCCAGAAGTGCCAGTGAAGAAAAATATGCACTGATCTTAAAATGTGTACATGTATGAACCTAAATAATTTTGGGGTCTTACTGAACTTAAGACATCCTGTTTCTTTAAATAGTACATATTATATAGTATCTTGGAACATAAAAACCAAATTCTTTAAATGTGTATAGATTGGCAGTTATTTTAAATCCTTTTTAGGATCTATGGTTGATGACCCAAAAATATTGAGCTCTCATTTTCATTGTAAACTTTTTATAAATGTATAAAGATTTCATGAAGCTTAAATGTGTTTAAACTCCATATTGAAAAGAACTATTCTCATTGAAATTACCTTTTTTTCCTTCAAAATGTTTACATTCCTGTTACTAATATGCTTTTCTTTAGGTTCTTGACTTCCCTGAAGAACCTCCTGAAACAGCTGAAGAAGTAAGCTGATTTTGTTCTTTGCAAATTATACATACCTCCTTTTTCTTTAACATCAAGTCATCTAAATTTGGGTTAGGAAGAAAAGATAGCATAAGTGTTTCTGTTTATGTGATTGTACTGTAATTATGTCTTGTTCTGAATGCAATATAATATCAAACTCCTCAGCTCGAGTCCTATTTTGGAAGCCTGCTGCCTGCTGAGTTGGTTGTTTAGAGCCCTCCCATTTCATCAGGCAGAGACAGGATACATGGTCTTTCCCAAAACTTCAGGTCAGTAAATGAGTTACTTACTAAAGTAGAATCCATATACGGAAATGACTTCAAATTGTAGTTTTCCCCTTTAAAAGAGTAAATGAAGAATGCACCTACTTTATAGATGTTTGAGTTGAAGGATGATTTGGTGTTTGGGGGCAGGGCCAGACAACCGCCACTGAGCTGCCTTCTGCCCAGCAGCTTTGCTATAAAATAGGCTGTCCTCCTGCAGTTAGTTTCAGACAGGTCTCTACTGTCTGGGGAACACATATTTCAAGTCTTTAAGCCACTGAGGCAAAGGAGAGGCCTGATGGTTTTCCTTTACTTGGGGCTCTGCGACTATACATTCCTTGAAAACCATTTTTGAGGCTGCCATGAAAGCCCTTGAGAGGGTCTCATTTTTGTCAACAGTTTTGCAACATTTAAGTATAGTATGTTGGACATCAGAAAAATCTGAAAGTCCTGCAAAAATGAGACAATGAAGTGTGTAATCCACATACTGAACTCCCAGGAGAAACACAAAAAAACCCCCAGACTTCTAATACCTCCCTGTAACACTCCACAAATTTATGCCATGACATGTATGTCCTGACCTTTCTTACATTTTCACTACTCATTAAGCTCTGGATGGGTATCTATGATAACTATTTGTAATCCATGAGTAATTAAATACAGCTCAGGTTTGACAGGAAACATCTTTTATGAATTTACTCTGGCTGTAAAACACTAGACATTTAGAAAGAGAAATCAGGAAAACAATTCCATTAACAATCACATCCAAATGAATAAAATACCTAGGAATAAACCTAACCAAGGAAGTGAAAGACCTATACCCTGAAAACTACAAGACACTCTTAAGAGAAATTAAAGAGGACACTAATAAATGGGAATGCATCCTATGCTCTTGGCTAGGAAGAATTAATATTGTCAAAATGGCCATCCTGCCTAAAGCAATCTACAGATTCAGTGCAATCCCTATCAAAATACCTAGAGCATTCTTCAATGAACTAGAGAAAATAGTTCTAAAATTCATATGGAACCACAAAAGACCCCAAATAGCCAAAGCAATCCTGAGAAGGAAGAATAAAGCAGGGGGAATTACACTCCCTGACTTCAAGCTCTACTACAAAGCTACAGTAATCAAGACAATTTGGTACTGGCACAAGAACAGACCCACAGACCAGTGGAACAGAATAAAGAGCCCAGATATAAACCCAGACATATATGTTCAATTTAATATACAATAAAAGAGCCATGGATATACAATGGGGAAATGACAGCCTTTTCAACAGCTGGTGTTGGCAAAACTGGACAGCTATATGTAAGAGAATGAAACTGGATTACCGTCTAACCCCATACACAAAGTAAACTCAAAATGGATCAAAGAGCTGAATGTAAGTCATGAAACCATAAAACTCTTAGAAAAAAATATAGGCAAAAATCTCTTGGACGCAAACATGAGCAACTTCTTCATGAACATATCCCCCCAAGCAAGGGAAACAAAGTAAAAATGAACAAATGGGACTATATCAAACTAAAAAGCTTCTGTAAAGCAAAGGACAGCATCAGTAGAACAAAAAGACATCCTACAGTATGGGAGAATATATTCATAAATGACATATCCGATAAGGGGTTGACATCCAAATTATATAAGGAGCTCACACACCTCAACAAACAAAGCAAATAAGCCAATTAAAAATGGGCAGAGAAGCTGAACAGACACTTCACCAAAGAAGAAATTCAGATGGCCAACAGGAACAAGAAAAGATGCTCCACATCACTAATCATCAGAGAAATGCAAATTAAAACCACAATGAGATATCACCTCACACCAGTCAGGATGGCCACCATCCAAAAGACAAACAACAACAAATGTTGGCAAGATGTGGAGAAAGAGGAACCCTCCTACACTGCTGGTGGGAATGTAAACTAGTTCAACCATTGTGGAAAGCAGTATGGAGGTTCCTCAAAAAACTCAAAATAGAAAAACCATTTGAATCAGGAATTCCACTCCTAGGAATTTATCCTAAAAATGCAGCAGTCCAGTTTGAAAAAGACATATGCACCCCTATGTTTATCGCAGTACTATTTACAATAGCCAAAAATGGAAGCAACCTAAGTGTCCATCAGTAGATGAGTGGATAAAGAAGATGTGGTATATATACATAATGGAATATTATTCGCCATAAGAAGAAAACAAATCCTTCCATTTGCAACAACATGGATGGAGCTAGAGGGTATTATGCTCAGTGAAATAAGCCAGGTGGAGAAAGACAAGTATCAAATGATTTCACTCCTCTGTGGAGCATAAGAACAAAGAAAAAAACTGAAGGAACAAAACAGCAGCAGACTTACAGAACCCAAGAATGGACTAACAGTTACCAAAGGGAAAGGGACTGGGGAGGATGGATGGGAAGGGAGGGATAAGGGGAAAAAAGGGCTATTACAATTAGCACACATAATGTAGCAGGGGTGGGGGTGGGGTGGGGGGGATACAGGGAAGGCAGTATAACACAGAGAAGACAAGTAGTGATTCTATAACATCCTAATACGCTGATGGACAGTGACTGCAATGGGGTATGTGGAGGGACTTGATAATAGGGGGAGTCTAGTAACCATAATTTTGCTCATGTAATTGTATATTAATAATAGCAAAAAAAAACAAAAAGAAAAAAACACTTGACATTATTGTTGTAGAAGAGCAGGTTGTCACCAGAGGTGCACAGATTATAGGCAAGAGGTTGCCAGTGAATCCTTTGAAATTGTACCTTTTTATGATTATAGAGAGGATGGTATTTTTCTTCAGAAACTCGGTTCTACAGTTCAATGAGGTTAAACCTCTGCTACAGAGGCAGTCATTGTTACTCTCCTTTTTATAAATTATTTATAGTCATTCCATTTTGTTTCTTTTCTATTCCTTTCCAAAACTTGATAGATTGTATTTTGTGTTATACCCACTGACAAAGAGTAGTGGAATTTTAGAGCTGGAGTGAACATAGATACCTTTCTCGTCCCATCTGCTCACTGGGAGCTGAAGCCACCTGTAGGAAAGGTTTCCAAGGTACCTCCTTGGGAACCTGGCCTCAGGTCTGTGGCCAGTACTCTGCTGTCATTCTCTGAGCTCTTCTGCCCCTATTTTCTTCTCTGTACTCTGTCCCTGCTTTGATTTTTGCTCCTGTGTGCTCTGCTTTTGATTTATACAGAGAACAAAATTATGGTAAGTAACTGTTAACTGAAAATCACATGTAAAATATATGCACCATATATAGTATTAATTGGTACAACCAACTTCTGTATCACATAATGAAATTTTGTTAAGAACGCCCTAATGTATAGTTGATACATTTACAGTGTATTCTGTCCTACGCTAATCAAGAAAAACTCTCTACAATGTGATGACTGTTGCTAACAGTGCTGTATGACATATAGGAAAGTTGTTGAGAGTAAATCCTAGAAGTTCTCATCACAAGGAAAAAATTTTTTCCCTTGTTTTCTTTCTTTTCTTTTTGTTTTATCTATATAAGATGGCTGTTAGCTGAACCTACTGTGGGATCATTTCACAATATATGTAAATGAAGCCAGCATGCTGTATGCCTTAAACTTATATAGTGATGCATTATCAATTATTTCTCAATAAAACTGAGAAGAAAAAAAGAAAAGCTAATAGCTATTGGAGTACTTCGATTCTTGCAGAATCATCCTTGGGCAAAGCCTTTTCCATCTGTGCCTTCCTAATGCTTACAGATATCTAGGAATTCAGTGCAAACATTCTTAAGTCCCCACTAACCCATTCACAGGCCACTAATTTTACTTCCCTAGCTGATTTTAAATATCTGTTCCATCTTGCAGTAATTCCTGTTTTCATTGGCCTAGAACTTGTTATCCTCCTTTTGATCTAATTAATGGCCTGTTTCTGGGCAGTCTGCCTGGTCCCTCCGGATTTCTCTGCTGGGCTTTGTCCTGTGATTTTAGCTACCTTTTTTCAGAAAAATGAAAACAGACCTAAGCATGGACTGTCATTATCATCATAAAAGTTAAAAATAAGAAAAAGCATTCTATGTTGGGGAGTGCCTTTCCATCCCATCCTCCACCCTGTCACCCTAATAAAGTGTTTGCAAAGTACAAAAGGCATGCCCCAAGTAAAGAATGAGATACCCCAGAGTTTCCCAAGATTTTAGGATTTGTAAGTTACGTAGTCATATTCAGGCTTTCTGCAAAATACTATTTCCTGTTTATCAGTTGAACAGTTTTGCTCTGGTATCATAACCATTATATAATCATGACACCGTCATACATAAAGCCTTCCTGTGTCATAACCAATATATTTTAATCCCTATGCTGTTTTATGAGTATGTGTACATATGTGTGTACTTAAGCAGAACACCCTGATTTTTTCAATGCCAGTTACATATATAGTATTAAACTATCCATGGAGTTCTAAAATAATATGGCCAGATTTTAAAATTGAGAGGAGGAAATAACTCATGGTAGTCTACGTTTCACAATAGAGCATTCACCGTATGTTACTGTTCTTTGAAAAGACAATTACCACAGAATTTGAAAATAATTTTGTAAATCATTATGTAATATTGCCATAGCAACTGTATTCATTATTGTATGCTTTCTTTTTATGGAGTACCTGGAACTAAATTTTCATTATGCCACTACTTTTAACTTATGTGATTTTAACTTTTCCTTTAGTAGAAGTAATAAACAGAGCTCAGCATTGCACTGATTTGGATGTGAATCAAATTCCTTACCTACTTGAATGGAAATATTTTCTAACATGGCTTTTCTCAGGGGGGTAGATGCTGCTGTAAAATCACTGTTTGTATGTACTGCGATGCCTCCATACCTGGACAGTTATGATAATGTTAAAAATTTTTAACATAAAAAAGGATTTCCTGACAGGAAAATAATGATCAGAATAAATTACTAACTCATCGTCTTTCCTTTTAGAATTTCTTTTAATACCAGCAGTTTGTAAGCTCTCTTTAGTTATTTAACTGTTTTACCAGGGGAAAGATTATAAGGAATCCAAGGCATACAGCAGATAAAGTGAGAGCTGCTCCTAGGAGAGGAGGTTTCTGAGAGCTCCCAGCCCCCAGGACCAGCTCCAGGCTCGCCTCTCATTTGCTTGCATGATGTAGGCATGGTGCACAGCCCACAATAATAGAGTGCACAGGGCAACTGTTTCCTTCTTGTTTGTAGACTTTGAGGTGGCTCTGGGTCTTCTTGGTTCAGTAGGTCACTTTTGAAGCCCAACTGCATCTTGATATTATCTGGGCAGACAGAAGCATTTCTTAGAGTCTGGTGTCCTCTCCGGAAGGCTCTGCCACTGATGTCCTCAGTCAGTAGGAAGATGTTCTTCAGTTTGAGAAGAATTACTTCTATATATAGAATGCATTTTCTGGACCTTTATGATGATCTGCTTACTACTCCCAGAGCTAAATTCCTACAAAGCCCACGTGAACTTTTATAATTACAGATGTTTCATAGGAGTAATAATTTTGGAATTGCAGAGCAGTGCATTGGAATTCTTATAGAACATTTTTATTCCCCAGGTAGTGACTGTTGCTCTCCGACATCCAAGTGGGAGTATCCTGAAGAGAAGGTTTT
The DNA here is from genome assembly GCA_032199065.1 of Smutsia gigantea. Classification (NCBI taxonomy): domain Eukaryota; kingdom Metazoa; phylum Chordata; class Mammalia; order Pholidota; family Manidae; genus Smutsia; species Smutsia gigantea. The sequence goes on from JAVSCE010006396.1 coordinate 79,813, forward strand.
TTAAGTCTTGCAGTTCACAGGTGAGGAAATTCATATTTTGAGAACTGTTTTGGTTGACTTTGACAACAATTTATTCCCATGCAGTGAGGAGAGGTATTATCACTCTGTTTCTGGTACTTCTATCAGATGAAAATAAAGGGCATTTATATGTACTTAGTGTTGCAGAAATTTGGATAATTATGCATATAAGGCCTTTCTGAACTGTGATTTCTGCATTCATATTTTTTTCAGTTCTTCCTTATCCTGTTTCTTTTTTATTTATTGTTTTTGTTTTAATTAATTTTCAACACTTGGTGGGTAAGATGCTTTCAAATCCTTAGGAAGTAGCCAGTATTAACTTTATTCCCATTAACTCTGATGGATTATTATTACTATTATTTTTTTTTTAGGTATCGTTAATGTACAATCACTTGAACATTATGGTTACTAGACCGTCTATTATCAAGTCCCCCCAACATACCCAACTACAGTCACTGTCCATTCAGCATAGTAATATGCTATAGAATCATTACTTGTCTTTTCTACAAATACTGCCTTCCCCATGCCCCCGCACCCTGCTGCATTATGTGTGCTAATCGTAATGCCCCTTTTCCCCCCTTAACCTTCCCTTTCCACCCATCCTCCCCAGTCCCTTTCCCTTTGGTAACTGTTAGTCCATTCTTGGGTTCTGTGAGTCTGCTGCTGTTTTGTTCCTTCAGTTTTTTTCTTTGTTCTTATACTCCACAGCTGAGTGAAGTCAACTGATCCTTGTCTTTCACTGCCTGGCTTATTTCACTGAGCATAATACCCTCTAGCTCCATCCATGTTGTTGCAAATGGTAGGATTTGTTTTCTTCTTATGGCTGAATAATATTCCATTGTGTATATGTACCACCTCTTCTTTATCCATTCATCTACTGATGGACACTTGGGTTGCTTCCATTTCTTGGCTATTGTAAATAGTGCTGCGATAAACATAGGGGTGCATATGCCTTTTTCAGTCTGGGCTGCTGCATTCTTACGGTAAATTCCTAGGAGTGGAATTCCTGAGTCAAATGGTATTTCTATTTTGCGCTTTTTGAGGAACCTCCATACTGCTTTCCACAATGGTTGAACTAATTTGCATTCCCACCAGCAGTGTAGAAGGGTTCCCCTTTCTCCACATCCTCGCCAACATTTGTTCTTGTTTGTGTTTTGGATGTTGGCCATCCTAACTAGTGCGAGGTGATATCTCATTGTGGTTTTAATTTGCATTTCTCTGATGATTAGCGATGTGGAACATCTTTTCATAGGCCTGTTGGCCATCTGAATTTCTTCTTTGGAGAAGTGTCTGTTGAGCTCCTCTACCCATTTATAACTGGCTTATTTGCTTTTTGTTTGTTGAGGTGTGTGAGATCTTTATATATTTTCGGTGTCAACCCCTTATCAGATATGTCATTTATGAATATATTCTCCCATACTGTAGGATGTCTTTTTGTTCTACTGATGGTGTCCTTTGCTGTACAGAAGATTTTTAGTTTGATATAGTCCCACTTGTTCATTTCTGCTTTTGTTTCTCTTGCCCAGGAGATACGTTCATAAAGAAGTTGCTCATGTTTTGGTCCAAGAGATTCTTCCCTATATTTTTTTCTAAGAGTTCTATCATTTCATGACATACATTCAGGTCTTTGACCATTTTGAGTTTACTTTGTGTATGGGTTTAGATAGTAATACAGTTTCAGTCTCTTACATGTAGCTGTCCAGTTTTGCCAACAGCAGCTGTTTAACAGGCTGTCATTTCCCCATTGTATATCCATGGCTCCTTTATCGTATATTAGTTGGCCATATGTTTGGGTTTATATCTGGGCTCTCTATTCTGTTCCACTGGTCTATGGGTCTGTTCTTGTGCCAGTACCAAATTGTCTTGATTACTGTGGCTTTGTAGTAGAGCTTGAAGTCAGGGAGCGTAATTCCCCCTGCTTTATTCTTCCTTCTCAGGATTGCTTTGGCTATTTGGGGTCTTTTGTGGTTCCATATGAATTTTAGAACAATTTGCTCTAGTTCATTAAAGAATGCTGTAGGTATTTTGATAGGGATTGCATTGAATCTGTCGATTGCTTTAGGCAGGATAGCCATTTTGACAATATTAATTCTTCCTAGCCAAGAGCATGGGATGAATTTCCATTTATTAGTGTCCTCTTTAATTTCTCTTAGGAGTGTCTTGTAGTTTTCAGGGTATAGGTCTTTCACTTCCTTGGTTAGTTTTATTCCTAGGTATTTTATTCTTTTTGATGCAATTGTGAATGGAACTGTTTTCCTGATTTCTCTCTCTGCTAGTTCACTGTTAGTGTATAGGAATGCAACAGATTTCTGTGTATTAATTTTGTATCCTGTAACCTTGCTAAATACAGATATTAGATCTGGTAGTTTTGGAGTGGATTCTTTAGGGTTTTTTATGTACACTATCATGTCATCTGCAAACAGGGACAGTTTGACTTCTTCCTTACCAATCTGGATGCCTTTTAATTCTTTGTGTTGTCTGATTGCCATGGCTAGGACCTCCAGAACTATGCTGAATAAAAGTGGGGAGAGTGGACATCCTTGTCTTGTTCCCGATCTTAAAGGAAAAGCTTTCAGCTTCTCACTGTTAAGTATAATGTTGGCTGTGGGTTCGTCATATATGGCCTTTATTATGTTGAGGCACTTGCCCTCTGTACCCATTTTGTTGAGAGTTTTTATCATGAATGGATGTTGAATTTTGTCGAATGCTTTTTCAGCATCTGTGGAGATGATCATGTGGTTTTTGTTCTTTTTGTTGATGTGGTGGATGATGTTGATGGATTTTCGAATGTTGTACCATCCTTGCATCCCTGCGATGAATCCCACTTGATCATGATGGATGATCTTTTTGATGTATTTTGTTGAGTATTTTTGCATCTATGTTCATCAGGGTTGTTGGTCCGTAATTTTCTTTCTTGTGGTGTCTTTGCCTGGTTTTGTTATTAGAGTGATGTTAGTCTCGTAGAATGAGTTTGGGAGTATTCCCTCCTCTTCTACTTTTTGGAAAACTTTAAGAAGGATAGGTATTAAGTGTTCACTAAATGTTTGATAAAATTCAGCAGTGAAACCATCTGGTACAGGCATTTTGTTCATAGGTAGTTTTTTGATTACCAACTTAATTTCTTTGCTGGTAATTGGTCTATTCAGATTTTCTGTTTCTTCCTGGGTCAGCCTCGGAAGGTTGTATTTTTCTAGAAAGTTGTCCATTTCTTCTAGGTTATCCAGTTTGTTCCCATATAATTTTTCATAGTATTCTCTAATTCTTTGTATTTCTGTGGTGTCCTTAGTGATTTTTCCTTTCTTATTTCTGATTCTGTTTATGCGTGGACTCTCTTTTTTTCTTGATAAGTCTGGGTAAGGGTTTTTCTATTTTGTTTATTTTCTCGAAGAACCAGCTCCTGCTTTCATTGATTCTTTCTATTGTTTTATTCTTCTCAATTTTACTTATTTCTGCTTTATTCTTTCTTATGTCCCTCCTTCTACTGACTTGGGCCTCATTTGTTCTTCCTTTTTTAGTTTCATTATTGTGAGTTTAGACTGTTCATTTGGGATTGTTCTTCTTTCCTGAGGTAGGCCTGTATTGCAGTATATTTCCCTCTTATTATGGCCTTTGCTGCGTCCTACAGATTTTGCGGTGTTGAATTATTGTTGTCATTTGTCTCCATATATTGCTTGATCTCTGTTTTTATTTGGTCATTGATCCATTGATTATTTAGGAGCATGTTATTAAGCCTCCATGTGTTTGTGGGCTTTTTCGTTTTCTTTATGTAATTTATTTCTAGTTTCATACCTTTGTGATCTGAGAAGCTGGTTGGTACAATTTCAATCTTTTTAAATTTACTCAGGCTCTTTTTGTGGCCTAGTATATGATCTATTCTTGAAAATCTTCCATATGGACTTGAGAAGAATGTGTATCCTGTTGCTTTTGGATGGAGTGTTCTGTAGATTTCCGTTAGGTCCATCTTTTCTAATATGTTTGTTTAGTGCCTCTCTTTATTTATTTTGTGTCTGGTGATCTGTCCTTTGGAGTGCGTGGTGTGTTGAAGTCTCCTAAAATGAATGCATTGCATTCTATTTCCACCTTTAATTCTGTTAGTATTTGTTTCACATATGTAGGTGATCCTGTGTTGGGTGCATAGATATTTATAATAGTTATATCCTCTTGTTTGACTGACCCTTTTTTCATTATGTAATGTCCTTCTTTGTCTCTTGTGAGTTTCTTTGTTTTGAAGTCTATTTTGTCTGATACAAGTACTGCAACTCCTGCTTTTTTCTATTAGTTGCATGAAATATCTTTTTCCATCCCTTTACTTTCACTCTGTGTATGTCTTTGGGCTTTAAGTGAGTCTCTTGTAGGCAGCATATAGATGGGTCTTGTTTTTGCATCCATTCAGTAACTCTGTGGCTTTTGATTGGTGCATTCAGACCATTTACATTTAGGGTGATTATCAATAGGTATGTACTTATTGGCATTGCAGGCTTTAGATTCGTGGTTACCAAAGGTTTAAGGGTAATTCCCTTACTATCTAAGAGTCTAATTTAACTCACTTCGTATGCTATTACAAACACAACCTAAAGGTTCTTTTTTTTTTCCTCCTTTTTCTTTCTCCTCCATTCTTTGTATGGTATGAATCATATTCTGTACTCTTTGTCTAGCCTTTGGGTGACATCTCTGATGGATTATTAACCTATGCCCCATTGTTTATATGTAACTCTCAGATCATTCCTTAGTGTTTGTTTCCTTTTGTTTTAATAGATTTTTTCTCTTAAAAACAGTAGTGTGTTTATCAGCAGTACCTTGGAAAATAAATGTAGAGAAAAAAATTTTGATCTACAGTCTGACACCAAAGACAGTTACTAGAATGTTGTTATATTTCTACTTTTAAATGCATTTATACATATAATTATGCCTGCATTAAAAAAATACATCTAAATAATTTTCTATCTGATTGTTGCATTTAACCTTCTATGAGAAGAATGATGATAAACTATAATGGAAAATATGGACAGATTTGACTACGTAAAAGTTTAACATTCTATAAAGAAGTTCATAAAGTTAAAGAAAAATTTCGGGAAAATATTTTACTACTTATGTATGAATCATTTTGTTATAAGGAGCTATATACAAATCAAGGAAAGGATAAACACCTCAGTGGAATGGCAGGTAAAAAACATGAAGGATTTTCTAAAGAAGAAAGACCAAGTGAAAGGAAAATATAAAAAAAAAAAGTTTGGCTTCACTTAGAATCAAAGAAGTGCAAATTGAAAAGGGACACGTTTTTCTACCTATCAGACTGTCATAGATTAAAAAGAATAGTACCCAGTTTGGCCAGTGTGTGGGGAAAACAGGGATTTTCATTAATTGCTCATGTGAATGTCCATTGGACTGGTGTTCCTATGGAATAATTTACCATCAGAATTTATAATCTTTAAAGTATTTTAAAATATATCTTTTGGTTTTATAATTTCATTTATGAGAATTCTGAGGAAATAAGATGAATGATCAAAGGTTTAAGTGTTTATGTAGGAACTGATTAAGGCATATCCATATGGTGGAAAATTATAGAATTTTATGACATAGATATACATGTATTATATGGACTATCAATAGGTTATTGGATGGTGGCTAGCAGTAGAAGTTAGACATTACCTATAATTGATAACCCTAGTTTCCCCTGAGAACATTTCTTTCTAAAGCAACAAGCCATCCTTTGGCAGGCATTGTTTTCAGGCAAGAGTATGTGGAAATTTTGACAATTACCATGGCAAACTTCATGACAAGATACATTATAAATGTATAGGGATGGCCCTTTGAAAACTGGGTTCTCATAAGGCAGAGTTTCTGGGGCTTGGAGTCTATTGTGACTAAATTCCTGAAGGATTTTGGTGTGGACTACTGGCTTAGACCTTGATCTGAATTTTTCCCCCAACGCTAACCTTTTGTTCTCAACCTTTTTATCGAATAATCTTTCCTTTCCCTGCAGTTGGGGCTTTCCTAATTGTTAAATGCCTCTGCTGTCTATACATGCCATTAGTCCCTAGGTTTTCTCTGAAATTCCTAAGATGTACTAAAGGTTATTCACATCTCAAAATCCATGGCGTGCTATTTTCCTTAAACTCTAAAGTTTCTTTGAAAGGCATTTCTGTTTCCTTACTCCTAGGAGCATGATTTAACAATGAAAGAATTAAAAAATATCATGGTGATCCAGAGGGACACAACTGTGAATAATATTCAATACCTAAACTTTTTATCTTTTAGGTCTTATTTAACTGGATGGTGAAAGTTGGATACCACACCTCCCTGTACAGCCTTTCTACTTCCTTTCCCAGAAGGCCACTGGAAGTGGAGGAAGGCCAGTCATTGCAGGACATAGGGATAACTGTGGACACAGTTCTCAATGTGGAAGAGAAAGAGCAGAGCAACTAGTTAGGGAAGGAGAACTTCCTGTTATACATAAAACCAGTTATGCCATGACCTTTCAGGACGATAAAGGAGTCACATTAAAATCATGCCACACCTTGACTGACCTCAAGGCAGTAACCACTTTTATGTAGGTATCTATGGAAATATATGGACATAAAGGATTAGAAAATTGTTCTCTGCATACAGTAATTTTTGTGCCATCTTACACCAAATGAGAACTAGATAAAAGTCGATACAAGAAGGCACACAATTTTTATTTCTTCTAGCTGAAATAATTTGTCAGTACCTTAACAAACTAAGTCAATGACTTTGTTCTCTGACCCTTCAATCCATCTTGCCACACTGAACATCTCATTCGGTCAGACTTTTTAAAGTCTTATAAGTAAGAATGTTTACTTTGCTGCAGTTTCTAGAAATTAAAGTTTGAAGACATTTCAAAGCTCTTTAAAGCTGTAAACGTCTTTTTGATAGTTACATATTAATGTTTACTTAACTGATTTTGAAATTTTGCATTGCATTAAATTGTAACATTTAAAGAATTCCAGGTGGAGATCAGTATTTTTAAAAATAAAACGATGAAAACCTTAAAACGTAGGTGAATTTGTTAATGTATCTGGTCATTTGATTTTCCTGCTTATAAACCTATAATGGTGTGTTCACATGCTTATAATACCATGTTCAAATTCTAACTCTTGAATGGGGGTAGAGGGTATAAAAGGCTCTTTCACTTTCTTCTAGTCCCTCCCTTTGTCTTTCTCACACTCTGTCTTGAGTGTCAGTTAACTCAGTCCCTCAGGGTGTTGCCTTTATTGAATGCTCCCTTATTCCTCTTCTGTACAATTTATTATACTGCTTTATAGCTTTGTTTTTATTTTCCCAAATACGTAATTCTTTAAAAGCAAGCCTATATCCTTTTCCCTCCATAAGTATCTACTATATAGCAAAGTCTAACATGTTAGAAAATAAATAATAAGTTGTCTCAGTCTTTAACTTTTTTGGTCTCTGGAATATCCCACCTTTAAAAAAAAAAAAAACAATTTCGTGGTATAAATTAATTGTAAAAGTGTTTCAAAACTTTACAAAGACAAAAACAAAATTAAAATCAGCTGTAATCTCAATACCCAGGAATAAACGTGTTTTTCTATACATCCTGCCAGACTTTCCTACATGGGTGTACAATAGATTAAAACAAACAAAAGGAGACCCCACATTTTCAGGCCCTTTGGAAAAACTGATTATTATGGAGGCTACCAAGTTATTACACTACTTAGGAAGTATGGCAGCAGGCTCCGTGATGGCCCCCAGTGATTCCTGCCTCCTAATAGGCACACCTTAGTGTACTTTTCTCTCTCATACCAGGACTGGTCTGTGTGACTAATAAAGTTCAACACAAGTGCTGTGTGCCACTTCTGAAATTAGGTTATGAAAGACTGGTTTCTGACTTCTCTTGGGTAACTCACTCACTCGCCTGGGGGAAGCAGCATGTTATGAGCAGCCTCATGAAAAGGCCCGTATGGCAAGAACTGAAGGCTGCCAACAGCAATGGAGGAAGCTGGGAGCTGGACCCCCAGCCCTGCTCAGGTCTTCGGAGACTGCAGCTCTGGCCACCACCTGACTGCAACCTCATGAGAACCCTCAGCTAGAACCACCTGGCTGGGATGCTCCAGGCTCTTTTACCTGCCCATTCATGAGATAACTAATATTTTAAGCAGCTCAGTTTTGAGTTCATTTGTTAGGGAGCAATGTAGAACAGACAGCTTTTGGAACCTGCAAGTGAGTACTGCCATAGCAAAAACCTAAAACATGGGAGTGGCTTTGGAATGAGGCAGGAGGCTTTGAGGAGAGTATTGGTAAAAGCCCGAAGTGCCTTGAAATTGATAAAAGGCTGGCCGACAAAATCAACCAGAAGTCATGGTAAGTCCATTCCTGGATTAGACTATAAAGACTGCCGCTCATGTCTTGGTTCTCTTGTCCTTCTGTGTCATCAATTACTCTGATGGAAACCATGCTGTCAGCAGCCCAGCGGAGAGGACCATGCTGAACAGCTGAAGCCGACCAATAGCTACATGGGTGAGTGTGAAGTGGATCCTCCAGCCCAGGCATACCCAGAGACTACAGGCCTGGCCAACACCTTCAGTGCAACCTAGAAACTTGGAGCCAGAACCACCCAGCTAAGCCAGTCCTGGATTCCTGACCCACAGAAATGGTGGGAAATAATGTTTTAACCTGTAACAGTCTGGGGAAATCTGTTACGTGGCAAGAAACAAGTAGTACCAAGAAATATTCAGGGCATATTCCCCAACAATATAAAGACCTCCTTAGGAATGACTTTCACTTTTTTGGGTGAGTTCTTCGTTTTTTCTAGCTGTTGGGAGCTCTTAATCAGGGTTCCTTTCAAAGATTCAGTCAGCTTCCATTATTCTTTGAAGCAGACTCAAATGCAAATAGAAATGCAAAAGAAAAAGAATAAACATTCCGGTATTTACCTGTTCTGATCACAGACTTTCACTGGCTCTGTTCTCAGCTGTCCACATCCATTTCCAAGGATACTGACTATAGAAAATGATTTTTATCATTAAAAAAAGATCTTTGTTCTTGTTTAAAAGTCCAAGTTTCAGTAAATAACAAATAGTCCATAAAACTTGTGAAATAAAAGTTCTTCCCACTCACCTCCAATTTTGTAACACAGAAATCATCAGGGCCATTTCTTTGTGTGGCGATAACAGTTTTCTTTAACACAAAGGAAAAACACTGTCAGTTGCATGTACAACTAACAGGCTAAGAATAGATGGTTAATTGTTTCCTTGGTTACAAACACTAAGCTAATTCTTCCTCTGAATTTAGGGAAAGAACTACAGATGTCTTAAATCTTTAGATTCTTGGATAATAATATGTTCTTTTATACTATAGTCCTCTTGCAATGAGTTGGAAAAATGAGAAATATGTAAGGAATTATTTTTTCTAGGTGTGACCATGGCATTATAGTTAGGTGAGAGAGAATGAGAATTCTTATCTCTAAAGACCCATACTACAATATGATAGGAATTATGGTCAAAATCTGCTTCAAAATAATTGGGTTGGGAGGACAGCAGGGAATACAAATGAATGAATATTAAAGCTAAATAAAGGTACATTGGGGTACCTTATACTCTTCTACTTTTGTATGATTTTCATTTGTATAAAGATATCAACAGGTTAAAATAAAAAAGGGACAGGCTATTTGTCAAGTAATATGAGAAAGCTGTGACTTAAAATGGCTTTAAAATTAAAAAATTAGCCCCAGGGAAAACTAACTTGAATCCTATTACAACTCAGCCTGTTTATTACTGTTTTTAATAATATGCTTCAGTGAAGGAGTTAAATTGAAAAATGTAAGACCATGTCTTAAATAGGCTAAAGAATATTCTGAGTACTTAAAAATAGTAATGCAAGAAAACAAATCCTACCATTTGCAACAACATGGATGGAGCTAGAGGGTATTATGCTCAGTGAAATAAGCCAGGTGGAAAAAAGACAAGTATCAAATGATTTCACTCATCTGTGGAGTATAAGAACAAAGAAAAAACTGAAGGAACAGAACAGCAGTGGACTCACAGAACCCAAGAATGGACTAACAGTTACCAAAGGGAAAGGGACTGGGGAGGCTGGGTGGGAAGGGAGGGATAAGGGGGGAAAAGGGGCATTACGATTAGCACACATAATGTAGTGGGGTGGGGGGGAAGACACGGGAAAGGCAGTATTTACAGAGAAGACAAGTAATGATTCTATAGCATCTTACTATGCTGATGGACAGTGACTGTAATGGGGTATGTGGGGGGGACTTTATAATAGGGGGTCTAGTAACCATAATGTTTTTCAAGTGATTGTACATTAACGATACCAAAAAAAAAAAAGTAATGCAGTCCAAATGCTAAGGAGTGCACCATCCTAGATATTGCTAGCACACAAGCCACATATCCTTATTAGAGAATTTCCCCTCATTTCCTTACTCTTCATCTCTGTTCTTGTTTCACTTTGTAAACTCTCCCTCACTGATGTGCAAGAGCTACTCATTTGAGTTTATTAATAGCCACCCATTATCAAAACATGTCCCTTTGGTCCTATTATGAGTGACACTTAAGGGGTGTTCTGTGGTGGGAATAAAATAAAAACCATAAAGCCACCTTTTTCTGTGGTTGCTGTACAGGCAGGTAGGAAGAATCCAGCTAAGATTTTAACATGTTTAAAGGCCAATCACCGCTTTGGAACGAGACTGGCTAATTTGTTTGTCTTGGTGCAATACAGCAAAGTGGGAATCCTTGCTCAAAAATGAGAAATTCAGCATGTAACAGCAGAATGTTAAACCGAACACAAGGACCTTCTTAGAGTGGGGCTGTGTGACTGCATAGGTCACACGCCTTGAAGCCAGTCCTGGCTGGGGACCTCAGACACAGGGTTCCCACTCACCTGAAAGCTCCTCACCATCGGCCTCCACTGGGCGTTCTCGGGGCGTGAGGGCAGCACGGAAGCCAGTGAAAGCCGACCTCAGTGCCAGCAGGAGGTGACTGGTGGCTGTGGAGGAATAAGCTCAGAGCTCCACTAGCTTCCAGGATCCTTCTCCCTTACAAAGCCCAAGTCTTAAAGTGCTAAGGGCGGCCCACCAAGTACTGTGGCCACAGGACACTGACAAAGACTTGCTCTTTCTGGAGAAGCAGAAGCAATACTGATGCACTCTCCCACAAGACTTAGTGCCGCGGGAGGAGGGTGGAAGCAAAAATTCTCAGCTCCTGGGGGAGGGGCAGCTACAGGTACCATGTTTGCTATTCCCACGGAGGCACAGAAACCACCACCCTAGACCAGCCACAGAGAGGAGGCTTGGCTGCCACAGGAAGGGAGGGGCAGGACTGCTTGGAATACCTCCCCTTGGAAGCCAAAGCACAAAGGGCCTGCTTGACACTGAGGTTGGACTGGGGCAGCAGGGCACCTTACCTGCTGCTACCATGAGCTCAGCGCCGAGTGACACGCAACAGCAAGCTCCAACTGGACAGGGGGTCAGAGCCTGGAGACAGACCCGCTCTCTGATTCAGGCACACAAGAACAGTGGAAGGCTGAGGAGTGGAGCAGGAACATAGGAACCTAGCACTCTGAGCCCTATCCAAGCACAAGGCAAAAAGCAGCCCCCACCATCAGTGCGATTTGAGGCCTATGGGCTGAAACTGTGAGTAATGATAGAATGCTATACCTACCGCAATATCTTTCAAAAATGAACATGAAATAAGTACTTTTTAAGATATACAAATTAGATGGAAATATGAACCTACACATAGGAATGAAGGGCACTGGAAATAGGATAAACTTACATGAGTAAATACATTAAAGTTTTTTCCTTAGTATTTATAATCCCTTTGAAGATAAACTACTGTTTCAAGAAAAGTAATGTTATATGGGATTTTTAATATATGCAAAAGCAAAACGCATGACAAGTATAGCACAAAGTTTGAGACGTGTATGAAGTATACATTATAAAGTTCATACACTACACACAAAGTGGTGTAATATTGCTGTGAGTTAAAGATGTATCCCACAAATCCTAAAGCATCCACTGATGTAATGAGCTATATATAGCTCATAAGCCACTAAGGAGGTAAATGGAATAAAAAACATTCAATTAATTCAAAAGAATTAATAAAAGAGATTTAAAAAATGGAACAGAAAACAAATAGCAAGATGATAGATTTAAACGTAACAACACCAACAATCACTTTAAATGTAAATGGTCCAAAACCCCCAGTTAAAAACCAGCTATATGCCCAGCTACATGCTACCCAAAAGAAATAGTAGTAAAGGATAAATACCTCCAAAAAACTTAGAGCTAACATGAAATACACTTTATCTTAGTTAATGCGATATGAAACAGGTAAGAAAATTCATGAAGATTAGTAAGGAAGAAAAAAAGCTTTGTATTCACAAAGGTGACTTTGTAATTTAAAAAAATTCATAGTAATTTCTGAAAGAAGAATTAGGTGTCTTCAGTAAAGAGAAGCACAATTAAAAAAATCACTTATATTTCCATTTATCATCAATAAACAAAACAAAATTGAAGGAAAGGTTACCATGTGCAACAGTATTTTAAAATTAAGTATGGTTAGAAGCAGGACTTCTATATCAAATATTGTAATACATTACTGAGCAGAATTAGGAAGACTCAAAGGAAGCATGTGAAAAGTATCTATGCTCCCCAAAGTGATACTCAATCCAACCCTGGTCAAAATTCCAGCAGTTTTTCCCCTGTGAGTGTGAATATAACCACCTGATTCTAATTTTTTTTTAACTGTGGTAAAATACATATAGCAAAATTTACCATTTTAACCATTATCAAGTGTCAGTGGCATTAAGAACATTCACAATGTTGGGCAGCCATCACGTTCCCTTTTTATGGCTGAGTATTTCACTGTACATATATAACACATTTTCCTTGGTGGACATTTGGGTTGTTTCTAAAAAATTTTTTTCTGGCTGAATATTTCATTGTATGCATAGGTAAAATTGTTTATCAATGATACCTTAATACAAAAAAAAACCTTAAACTCCATTTATTCCTGAGTTAGCTTAATAAGCCAAGATACTCTGTAATTTGCTCATTTGTTTTCAAATTTACTGGCAAATTTTATTCATAGTACACTTAGCTTTTTTTTTTTATCTACCCTGCTGGAATTTTTTTTTTTGGTATCAATGTACAATCACTTGAACATTATGGTTACTAGACACCCTATTATCAAGTCCCCCCCACATACCCCACTACAGTCACTGTCCATCAGCGTAGTAAGATGCAATAGAATCATTACTTGTCTTCTCTATAAATACTGCCTTTCCTGTGTTCCCAGCCGTTGCATTACGTGTGCTAATCGTAATGCCCCTTTTCCCCCCTTATCCCTCCCTTCCCACCCATCCTCCCCAGTCCCTTTCCCTTTGGTAACTGTTAGTCCATTCTTGGGTTCTGTGAATCTGCTGCTGTTTTGTTCCTTCAGTTTTTTCTTTGTTCTTATACTCCACGTATGAGTGAAATCATTTGATACTTGTCTTTCTCCGTCTGGCTTATTTCACTGAGCATAATAGCCTTTAACTCCATCCATGTTGTTGCAAATGGAAGGATTTGTTTTCTTCTTATAGCTAAATAATATTCCATTGTGTATATGTACCACATCTTCTTTATCCATTCATCTACCGATGGACACTTAGGTTGCTTCCATTTTTTGGCTATTGTAAATAGTGCTGCGATAAACATAGGGGTGCATATGTCTTTTTCAAACTGGGCTGCTGCATTCTTAAGGTAAATTCCTAGAAGTATTCCAGGGTCAAGTGGTATTTCTATTTTTAGGTTTTTGAGGAACCTCCATACTGCTTTCCACAATGGTTGAACTAGTTTACATTCCCACCAGCAGTGTAGGAGGGTTCCCCTTTCTCCACATCCTTGCCAACATTTGTTGTTGTTTGTCTTTTGGATGTTGGCCATCCTAACTAGTGTGAGGTGATATCTCATTGTGGTTTTAATTTGCATTTCTCTGATGATTAGCGATGTGGAGCATCTTTTCATGTGCCTGTTGGCCACCTGAATTTCTTCTTTGGAGAAGTAAGTGTCTGTTCAGCTCCTCTGCCCATTTTTTAATTGGCTTATTTGCTTTTTGTTTGTTGAGGTGTGTTAGCTTTTTATATATTTTGGATGTTAACCCGTTATGGGATATGTCATTTATGAATATATTCTCTCATTCTGTAGGATGCCTTTTTGTTCTACTGATGCTGTCCTTTGCTGTACAGAAGCTTTTAAGCTTGATACAGTCCCACTTGTTCATTTTTGCTTTTGTTTCTCTTGTCTGGGGAGATGTATTCATGAAGAAGTCACTCATGTTTATGTCCAAGAGATTTTTGCCTATATTTTTCTCTAAGGGTTTTATGGTTTCATGACTTACATTCAGGTCTTTGATCCATTTTGAGTTTACTTTTGTGTATGGGATTAGACAGTAATCCAGTTTCATTCTCTTACATGCAGCTGTCCAGTTTTGCCAACACCAGCTGTTGAACAGGCTGTCATTTCCCCATTGTATATCCATGGCTCCTTTATCGTATATTAGTTGGCCATATGTTTGGGTTTATATCTGGGCTCTCTATTCTGTTCCACTGGTCTATGGGTCTGTTCTTGTGCGAGTATCAAATTGTCTTGATTACTGTGGCTTTGTAGTAGAGCTTGAAGTCAGGGAGCGTAATTCCCCCTGCTTTTTTCTTCCTTCTCAGGATAGCTTTGGCTATTGGGGGTCTTTTGTGTTTCCATATGAATTTTAGAACTGTTTTCTCTAGTTCATTGAAGAATGCTGTTGGTATTTTGATAGGGATTGCATTGAATCTGTAGATTGCTTTAGGCAGGATGGCTATTTTGACAATATTAATTCTTCCTAGCCAAGAGCAATGGGATGAATTTCCACTTATTAGTGTCCTCTTTAATTTCTCTTAAGAATGTTTTGTAGTTTTCAGGATATAGGTCTTTCACTTCCTTGGTTAGGTTTATTCCTAGGTATTTTATTCTTTTTGTTGCGATTGTGAATGGAATTGTTTTCTTGATTTTCTCCTCGTTCACCGTTAGTGTATAGGAATGCCACAGATTTCTGTGTATTAATTTTGTATCCCCCAACTTTACTGAATTCAGATATTATTAGATCTAGTAGTTTTAGAGTGGATTCTTTATGTACACTATCATGTCATCTGCTAACAGGGACAGTTTGACTTCTTCATTACCAATCTGGATGCCTTTTATTTCTTTGTGTTGTCTGACTGCCGTGGCTAGGACCTCCAGAACTATGTTGAATAAAAGTGGGGAGAGTGGGCATCCTTGTCTTGCTCCCGATCTTAAAGGAAAAGCTTTCAGCTTCTCATACTCTTGGCTTTTTAATCACTTCTGTATCTTGTGTTGCAAATTCATGCTTTTGTGTTCTGGATGTTTTCCTTTATTTTATTAGTCTTTTAAAGTACCCACTTGGTTCTGTGACCTCTTTTGTACCTTTTATTTTAGTATTTGCTTGTAATCTTTTAACTTTTATGGAATAGTAAACACTTAAGCTCATTAACTTTCAGCTTTTCCTCTGTTATAATACAAGCATTTAGTTACACATTCCTCTCTAAAGCCTAGTTGGGTTGCATAGCACAAGTTTTGTTCTGTAAATAGCTTCATTGAGGTCTATTTTACATTATAAATTTTCCTATTTTAAGGTCCAACTACTGGTTAAATTTACCAAATGGCTTAACTATGAGCATAAATCAGCTTTAGAACATTTTCATCATTCCAGTAAGACCCCTCACGCCCAGTTAATTCCCATTTCCACTAGCCAGCTCCACACAACCACTAATCTACTTCTTTCCCTATACATTTGCCTTTTCCAGACATTTCATATAAATGGAATCAAGGAGTTTCTGGTGTCTGGCTTCTTTTACTAGCATGTTTTGAAGTCCATTTGTTTCATGATGTTTCAGTTCATTTCTTTTTATTAATGGTACTTGACCATTGTATGAATGTAACATTTTTATCTATCAATGGATATAGATAGTTGATGGGCATTTGCTTCCAGCTGCTGGGTATTATAATGAATGTTGCTGTGAACATTTGCATGTGTGTTTGTGTGAACTTATTTTGTGTATGCTCTTGGGCGGATATGTAGGAGTGGAACTGCTGGGTCATAAGGTAATTTTACATTTAAGAAGTTGCCAACAAGTTACCACAGTGTTGCTCATGTAACTGTATATTAATGATGCCAAAAAAATAATAATGAATAAAAAAAAGAAGGTGCCAACAGTTCCCCAATGTGGTTGCAGCATTTTGCATTTTTTGAGACCAATGTTAGGAGAGCTGCAATTTCTCCATTTCCACCAATATTCATTATTTGTTAAGAGTCTTGGGCTTATTTATTATAGCCTTTCTAATGGGTATCAAATGGTACCTCAGTTGTGCTTTTAGTTTATAATTCCCTAATGACTGTTTTTCTTGTACTTATTAGCTGTTTTTGTATCTTCTTTGGTGAAATGTGTATGCTCATCTTTTGCTCATGGTCTGATTAGGTTGTCTTATTATTGAGTGGTAAAAATTCTTCGAAAATATGAATATAAGTCCTTTATCAGGTATTTGCAAGTATTTTCTTGCAGTGTTGTCTTTTTATTTAATTCTGTCCTTGGAAGTACAAAAGTTTTGAATTTTTAGGACTTAATCAATGTGTAATTTTATGGACCATTCTTTTGGTATTGCATGAGAATCTTTGCCAAACCCAATGTTTCAAAGGGGTACTGTGTATGAAGTTTGTTTCACCTCTCATCGTTAGGTCTGTGATCCATTTTAGTGAATGTTTGTGTACAGTGTGAGGTAAAGCATTAACACATGGATACACAACTGTCCTAACACCATCTGCTGAACACAGACATTCTCTCAATGAACTGCCTTGCCACTTTTTCGAAAGATAATTGACTCTAAAGATTTGTTCTGGAGTCTCAGTTCTGTTCACTGATCTATATGCATCTGTCTATACTACAGTGTCTTGAAAACTGTACTTTTACAGTAAGTTTTGACATAGGGAAGTGAATGTATTCTAACTTCATTGTTTTTCCAAATTGCTTTGGCTATTCTTGATGCTTTGTGCACACATTTTTATATGAATTTAAGTAATTATTCAGTTTTTCTGAAATCTTAATAGAATATAAAACATCCTTCATTTCAACTATGACATGACTTATTTTTTAAATTTCAAAATGAGTATTTATAAAAATTCTGTTTTTGCTATTGACCTCTAAATTGCACTGTACTTAGACAATTTTGGTGTTCTGTATAAAAAAATAATTTTTAGACTTGCCTTATGGCCTAATTGCCAATTTTTATAAATGTCCCATATAAACTTGACAATGTGTATTTTGTTAGGATGCAAAGATCTATATATGTTTATTATATCAGTCTCATTAAAATACTGTTATTTAAAGCTTCTCCATCTTGTTTTGACATAATAGAGTGGTTCAAATATGTCACTGTAATGAAAACTTGTCCATCTGTCTGCATTTCTAAGGATTTTTAACATACTGAGGCTATTTTGCTATATGCATACAGGTTTAGAATTAACACATTATTGTTACTGATTCTCTGTTCTTAAAATTTTGTCTCAAAGTCTACTTTAATATTAATACAGCTCGTCCAGATTTCCTTTGTTTGGTTTCTTCTTGGTCTATTCCATCTTTTAATTTTCAAACTATCCAAGTCACTTTGCTTTTGGTGTGTGTTATGTAATCAGGATACAGCTGGATGTTTTTAAAAGTCAAACTTGATACATACTAATACATACAACTGGTACTTACAAGTTGGAACATATATACAATGCAATATTGCTCAACCATAAAAAAAAGAATGAAATCTTGCCCATTTGCAAAACCATGGATGGACCTAGAGGGTGTTATGCTAAGTGAAGTAAGTCAAACAGAGAAAAAAATACCACATGATTTCACTTATAAATAGACTAATAAACATAGAACAGACTGGTGGTTCCATAGGGGAGGCAGGGTGGAGGAATGGGTGAAAACAAGAGAAGGGAAAAAAATTAGTGAGAATTTTTGATATCTTGATCTGGTCAATGTTTACATGAGTGTATACACACGTCAAAATTCCTCAAATTGTACACTAAGACCTGTGCATTTTATTGTATGTACTTCAAAAAACAAAAAAGCAGAGGTTCTGGCTACAAAAGTGAGAGAGAGAGAGACCTGCCTGAGTCAGTGTTTCTAAAGAGTTTTGTTTCCTACAACAGCATTAATGTTATATTAAAAAGGTAAATTAAATTTGACCCGTAGTCCTTTAACTAGAGAACTTAGTCCATTTACATTGAGATACCTATACTACTACTACCATCTCATTTTCTTCTATAAAGACTTTAAAAACTTAGTTTTCTTTCTTGTGTCTTCCAACCACACCCTGACTGCCAACACTGACTCCATATTTTCATGTCTACTATTTGGAATTTATATTATACATTAATAATGGTATAATAACTACTATTTCTACTAAACCGTCTTTTGGAGATTAATTTATTCTTATTTCTAGATGAAAGATAAAATAACATATTTTGGTTTTTAAAAGACTTCCCAACTATATAATAGTCTACAGTTTTAGCATACAATTCATAAAAATGTAATACATTAATAAAAATTACCTAATGAAATTACGTTGAGATAAAAATGGCTTTTTTTATGGTCTAAAAGTTATCTGCTTACTATTTGAATTTCTTCTGAAAATGAGCCTTAAGCAAAGAACATTACATTTAAATTACAGCAATACAATTGTTAATTGCAGATTAAGAGATTTTGTATCATTTCAAAATAGTAAAACTTTTAAAGTGTACCACAGTAAATCAGTATATTTTTTGTTTAAAATGGAAAGTTTATTTGCTCAGTACACCAAATAGGATGCAAGCACTGTCATGACAAATATACAGAAATATGCAAGTCAACATAAAACATTACTTTTGTTTAAATGACAGGAAGTCTCTTTAAGTGTTATGACAACATACTCCCAAGAAGAATCTTTTCTTCAGTTAATTGTATGTTTCAATAAAATAAAGAGTATGGATTAAGTGGAAGTTAGCTTGTGATTTTTTTCTTAAAAATAAAACCCCAACTCTATTAATTCATGCTGGTTAAACACTAAAACTAAAATTCCCAAATGAGGGCAAAAGGAGATGAAGGAGTTAGTTACCTTGTTCGCTAGAACAGTCCAGAGGAAAATGGTTACTACAAGTACAGCAGGCAAACTGTTAAGACTGACCAACCCACCTAGAATATAGCGTTGTACTAAATTTCAGTCTCAAATTGTGCTAAATGCTCATCATTAGTATGGCACATTTTGGTCCATGATATGGTTTAATGCCAAGACAGATCTCAATTGGTTACAGAAACATATAGATTACTGTTGCTTGTTTGTTTGTTTGTTTTTAAATATATATATATCTTAAAAAGCCAGGTATACTTCCACATACAAAGGCAGGTCTTCCCAGGATGAATTTACAGGAAGTAGTCTGGGGTGCGCCGGGTAACATGAGGCTCTCCGCGACGAGGCGCTGGGTCAAACTGAAGGCTATAAATGGCAAAAAAGAAAGCATAGTAGTGCAAGGATTTGAATTCATATGTAAATAAATCAGTAAGACAAGAAAGGAGACCCTGTAGTAAAAAAAACAGTATGGGTTTCCCACCTTCAGGGTGTTACCTATGACTGGAATGACCCTGGGCAAGTCATTGTAGGTGTTTTCTTCCATAAAACTACCTCACAGAGTTGTGGTGTCAATTTAAGCAGACTAAGTGTCTAGCTGGGTGCTTGGCACAAAACGTGTGCAGAATCAGTAACACTGAAAGCAAGCGCTGAGATTGGGCGTGCTTGTTCCACAGTTTAGGGGGAAAGCATTCAGTCTTTCACTATTAACAATGACGCAAGCTGTGGGGTTTTGTTTTGTTTTGTTAATGACCTTTATCAGAATGAGGAAGTCCCCTTGTTTGTCTAGTTTGCTGAGCATTTTTATTATGAAAGGGAGCTGGGTTTTGACAAATGGTATTTCTAGCTTTACTGAGATGATCATGTGGTTTTGGCCTTTATTCTATTAACATAGTTTAGTACATTGACTGATTTCTGTATTCTGAACCAGCTTTGCATTCTTGGGATAAATCCCACTTGGTTATGGTGTATAATCCTTTTTATACACTGCTGGATTTGGTTTGGTAATATTTTGTTCCAGATTTTTGCATCTATATGCACAGAGTATTGGTCTTTGGTTTTCTTAAAATGTCTTTGATTTTGATGTCAGGCCTCAAAGAATGAGTTGGGAAGTGATCCCTCCTCTTCTGTTTTGTAGGTGTCTGTAAAGGACTGGTATGAATCCCTTCTTAAACATCTGGTCAATTCACCAGTGAAGCCAACGGGGCACGGACTTTTCCTTTGTAAGACGTTTAAAAATTATTAATTCACTTTCTTTACTTGCTACAGGTCTATTCAGGTTTTCTATTTCTAACTGAGGCAGTTTTGGTAGTTTCTGTCTTTCTAGAAATTTGTCCATTTCATCCAAGTCACCTGATTCATCACCAGCTACTCATTGCATTCCCTTGTAACTTCAGCTTGGAATTCTAGACCCTTTGTTCTAGGTGAAGGCAGTCTCTCAGGCAAAGTGGAGGAACTTTTATTCTGCCTTCCCCCCTGACCAGAACTTCTAGCACTGCCTGACAGCTGCAGGCAGGTATGGTGGCCTGCTCCTCAGTGACACCTCCTGTTCTATAAGCAGGTACTGGGACAAGAACTGTGGCCCCATATTCTCTGTGTGCCATGCAAGGCTGGAGCAGCGCTTCCATTCTAGGAGCTGGCTGGGGGAAGGGAGACTCAGCCTGACCACACCAGGAATAAAGTCTGTAATCCAGGATGGGGGCTGGTGAGATATGCTGGCACCTGCACCCCTGGGGGTGAAACCATGGTTAGACTGGGAGCTGGGGAAAGGCAGAAGCCCTCATCTTCTTGACCACACGTACCCAGAGTAGAGTAGGACTGTGGAGTAATTTCTGCACAAGGGATCTGGGAATAGGGGCAGAGAGCACATTAAGGCTCAAATTCCAAACTCTGGCTGTTATTAATAACATTTAGTACATATTCTAGAATGAATCACTGCTTCTCTCTTTGCTGTTTGCATTTAAAACAATTTCCAAAAACTTGAAATAACTGCTTAAAATAACTTAAATGGAGAGGGGGTTGGGAAGGGGGTTTACCACATTCCTCCCACCACTATTCCAGAAGCAGAAATTCTCTACCTCTACTTCTAATACTCTACATCTAAAATTTTCCTTCTAAAAGTGATGTACATATAATTACAATTTAAAGTTACTCACAAGGAATATTTTAAAGTGTCATCTAATTCCATGATAGCAGCTTGGTTCCCACAGCGGTAACAGTAATTGGGCGCACTGAAAATGGTGACCACATTCCGGTCATGGCACCAATTGTATCCCTTCACCATCAAAAAAACAAAAAAATTAGTATTTCACTATAAAAGTATAATCTTGACATAGGTTAAGTTTAGAAAATTAGACTAAAAAATTACAAATACTCTCTGCAGAAATGTAGTCTTCTATGTTACCTAGGTGGCATCCCTTTTTTCTAATTTTAAATTAAAAATAGTGAGGTACATACAATGCAATGCACAGACTTTAGTGCGCAGCGCACTGCACTATGACACGGCACGCCGCAGCACTGCTCCCCTTCACTGACCACTCAGCGGCTGGGCACAGGGCTCCTTCCACAGAGCTCAGTATCAGTGCTATTCTGCTTAAGCTGTGCTCGCATTCTCGGCTAGGATGTGCATTCAAATTGTTCCCACAGTGACAGAAGATTTCTCAATTTTTTTCTCATATTATGTCAATTTTTGCTTTATATATTCTTTATCTAGTACTAGGCAAGTACAAATTTAGAATTATTTCTTCCTAGAGAAATGGGCCAGTTTTCATCAATAATGACCTCTTTTTATTTCTAAGAATACTTGTTGTCTTGGAGCCTATTCTGATTCATAATGAGCTATACTTTGTATATTTATTTAATTACTATACCAATATGCCATTTTCTGTCCCTTTATTTCTAGGCTGTGGTATCAGTCATCATGTTTTAGATACATCCCAAATAATGGCTGAATTTGTATTTATCCATTTTGAGAGTCTCAGTATTTTAGAGAAGTAAAAATTTCCATCCATTCACATTTATAATTACTGATATAATCAAATTTATCTTTAAAATGTTATTTACTCAGGGAGACTCCCTTGTCCCCTCCTGGCGTGAGCCGGGAGCTCTGTCCTTCCACTTTATCTCTAAATAAAAGCCTGTACCTTGCTCTCCTACAAAAAAAAAAAATAAAATAAAATGTTATTTACCATGCCCTAACCCACTCCTGCCTCTACTGCGTTGGTGAAGTTTTCTTAACATCTTGACGCTACTCCCTATTATTTGGAAGGATTATATTCTATTTATATTCCTTTAGTATTTATAAAATAGTAACATCATGGTAGAGAGATCTGGCAGACACCACCTTAACTAAGCAAGCCAGGTTAGTTTTAACATCACTACCAGAGGGATAAACAAGGCTTCGTGACCCCTGGTATGACGTGTTGGAGACACATATGGCACATGTACCATAGTTCACATGTCAAGAACACACCCTGAATCATTAAAGAACAGCAATCAGACCACAGATGAAGTACAGTTCTACAGAATAACACTGCTTGTAGTCGTCAAAAACGTCAAGATCATGCAAAACAAAGAAAATCTGAGGATTTCCACACTAAGAGACTCAACACAGCATGACCCTGGATTAGATTATATATGCACATACACAATTAAATTTTGCTATAAAGGACATTAGTGAGGTAATAAAAAAAATCTGACTCAAGTGTTCAGATTAGATAATAGTACTGTATCAATGCAAATTTCTTGACTGTATAACTATATCTTGGTTACATAAGAGAAAAGTCCTTATTTTTACCAAATACCCATGGGAATTTAGAGATCAATGTCTACAAATGACATTCAGACAGTTTAAAACAAAGTAAAGCGAGGGGGAAGAGGAACAGGAAGAGAGACACAAAATGATAAAGCAAGTATTAAAATATTTATATCTGAGAAATCCAACGGTAGGACATGAGTGAATTTCTTGGTACTATTTTGGCAACTTTTCTCCAAGTGTAAATTAATTTCAAAAGTGAATAATAAGTTTTCTCTGGCTTACTAATACTCACCCTGCTTGCTAAAGCCAGCCAGGTTTTCTCCTTTCATTAGGTAATGGGGAGGAATTTCTGGCATTTTAGGTTGTGAAGCATTTTTACAGAGACATGTATTTATTTGAAATAAAGACCATCATCCTGTAGGAAAAGGACATACCTCCATTACAAGTTGGTGGGCGCGAGAAACCAGCGTGAGACCGTTGGCATGGTTAAATGTTTCAGAAATGTCTTGTCCAAATGTGTAGCCAGCACCACGTGGTGAGATGCCCCACCCACCACGATCATCTGGATCTGACCATAACAGATCACACATTGGACCCTGGCCAAGAAGATTAAGCATGTGTTATAAATTACTGGCAGTCACATTTAACCAATTTAGCTTTACACAATGCGGTTTTATTTCTTTCTTTTTTTACCTCATGTGGAACTTCTTGTAAACGGTCCAGGGCTCTTATATGATCCAGTGTATCTATGGATGGAGAGAGACCACCATGGAGGCAGAATATCTGTTCATGAATAAAAAATAAAAAAAATGTGTTTTATTAAATATTAAAAGTTAATGGACAGGAAATAATGGTTACAAAGCCAATTTAAAAGCTCTCTTTTCAAAATAAAGTTTAATAATATTTGCTGTTGAAAATTTATAAGGTAACAGTGGAAAACAAAACTCAAATCATCAGAGAAAGCTATTACCATTTAAATGTGTTTTTTCCTTAAAATGCTAAGTGTTTTCTATAGTGTGTTCTACCCTTCTGGTAAATAGGATCTCCATCCCAGTGGCCCACCATTACATTTTCTGGTTCCTACTGACATAAAAATTTTTTGTTCCTCTTACAGCAAAGACCCTACGGATTCCTGTTATTGGTTCCAATAGTTTTTCAATTTAATAGTTTTCTGAGTATACGATTCTGTTGTTTACAAAAATATTTTAATTTTCTTCTCAATGTTTATATTTTTTAATTCTTTTTATTGCTCAGTGTACCAGCTAGGACTTCCTAAACAAAACTGAACTGAAATCTTTTTGGTAAAAGACCTATTCCCAGGCCTATCCTCTAAGGATTCTGAATCAGAACAATCTAAGTTTTAGGGAGTATTTTCCTCCTGATTTTGATGAGAATCTTTCTGTTGCTTTGCTGATAAGTATATAATCAGTGTTAATTTCTTTATACAATCATAGCTGACCCTCGAACAACATGGCAGTTGGGGTGTCAACCCCCCATGTGCAGTTGAAAATTCATACTTTAACTTTTGACTTCCCAAAACTTAACTTACTAATAGCCTATTGACTGGAAGCCTTACTGATAACAAGAACAGCTGATTAACATATATTTTGTATATGTATGTATACTGTATTCTTACAGTAAAGTAAGCTAGAGGATAGTTGTTCCAAATTGTTGCAAGTCTCCAAAAAATTTTCCAATATATTTGTTGAAAAACAATCCAAGTGTAAGAGGACCCACACAGTTCAAGCTGACATTGTTCAAGGGTCAACTAAGGTTATTTTATTCCTTAATCACTGAGTTTCATGTAATGAAAACATACAGAACTTTTTTCAAATGGTTTGGTCTGATTTTATTTTTTGGTGCCTGCTGTGTCTGGTGTGGTACTGGGGACATACTAGCTATACAGAAGTGAGTTTTGAAGCTCTTCATCTTTTCCTAAGTTCTGGAACACAGAAATAATATGATCCTTAAAGGTGTGGTAGAATTTGCCTATAAAACTATCTAGACTCAGTTAACTCTTCCAATTTCTCCTAAGTTTGACAGACTATATTGGTATAATTTCTTTAAAACAGTAATGAATATTTTGCTGTAATAAATTTAATCTCTCAAGTTCACTGTAATAAAGTTGTACCTGTTACTGTGGTAAGTACTATGTATAGTAATGCCTTATTTCTCATGCCTACTGTTTTAGGATTGTGACTTCCTTTTTTTCTATATCAGTTTTTACTGTCATATTTCTGTTTTAGAAGATTTTTCAAAAACTGCTTTTGGCCATATTGATAAACTCTATTATTTCTTGGTATCCCATTTCTGCTTTTATCTTTAATTAATCCTTTATGCTTATTTTACTGTTTTGTTCTTTGAATTAAATGTTTATTTCACATATTTCATTTCTGTTTTTCTACAAAATGAATGTAAGACTGTGCTCTTAATTTACATCCAAAGTTTTGGTCTATACCGTACCTTCACTGTCACCTAGAAATGATTTGGATTCTTACCTTTTCTTTCATTCTCTGAGGGTTGGTAAATGATCCTAAAAGATCCCAAGGAAGGAGATTTTCTTTTATTCTTTTCTGTTTAATTTCTAGCCTGAGTTTTGTCCTACTACTTAGAATTGGACACTGTCACTTACATGATATATGAACAGATGGGCAAATGGATAGATGGAAAGGAAGAAGGTAAGAAAGAAAGGCAGGTAGGCAGGAAGGAAAGGTGGAAAGCTTACCTGGTTTCTGTTTGTTGGGAACCAATATGCCAAAGGCTATATATACTGTCTGTATCTGTTAGGTAAGCTTGCTATTGTTCAAACACTGTATACTTATTTTTTTGCCCATTGAGTTCTGAGGTGTATAAAATCTTCTCGTAACTACATTTCATAAACAACCTGTCACCAATGGTGTGTGTGTGTATCAGCTGTCTTGTTCCTTAAAACTACTTATGATAGGAATGATCAATGGGCCCAATGAAGGTAAGATGTGGGAGAAGGGGTAGAAATATATAATTTAACTTGAACATATGCAATAAATAGAGCTCTATTAATTGTAACCATTTTAAAAACTAGATTTACCACCCAAACAGATACTGTCTTTCTAAATTAAAATTGCCCATTGTTATGTTAATGAACATACCACTTTTTAACATTTAAAAACCACCTTAATTTTTAACACTCATTTTAAGTTCACATTGTTTTCTTTCATGTTAGCAAGTCCAGGCAAAATTCTGTCCTTTTAAGTTAAAACTGTAGTGTCCAATATCATGGCTGGGGAAATGTGGACCATCAGAGTCACACAAAAGAGGCCATCACCAAATTATATTCCCACCAGAAATCCAAGACTGGGTCTATCACATCCTAGGCAACTCTGGGCTTGCAGAGTTTAAGAATCGTAGAGTTTAAATTTAAACTGGTTCATGTTCACAGCAGTTATCTCTAGAAACTAAAATAGAAAGCTTGCACGACTTTTTCTTACACTTTTGAAAGTTTTATAGTATGTCTGTAATACTTGTTACATGTGGAAACACAGAATTCACTTCTTAGTGAAGAGGGTGTGACATACAATATTACTGCCTCCATTTACCATGAAAATAGGAGTAAGAAGTTACCAGTAGGCCCTGTACATATATATGGGTGGAGTTAGTTTTTAAAAATAGCTTTGCTTTCCTAGTATTGTCTATCAGGTTCTTAAACATTTACTTACAATACTCATTTATAATAAAAAGGCAACTGGCATATTCCTTAGCCAAAAAACATACACACATAGCTGAAAACAAAAGGGAAAAATGCTGGTTTCAATTTCACAAAACTTACCCAAATTCCCAGTTACGAAATTTTAAGGGAAGGAGGTAGAAAAAAGGCCAAGGAGATGCAGAAAGCACATCATGTAAATACAGACCTTAAATTAATAATAGAAAATCTTTCCCTATTTTTATTCCTCCCCCACCTGCCATGTAAACACATATATACACACCTGTCCATCTACTAAAGCTGTAAGTGGAAGATAATCAAATAGATCTGTGAAATATTT
>JAVSCE010006397.1:0-52992 GCA_032199065.1 Smutsia gigantea
ATAAAACTTAGCAATGAAAAGAATCCACTGATACATAAAATACCATAGATGAATCTCAAAAGCACTATGATATATGGAAGGAGCCTGATACACTCCATTTATACAAAATTCTAGAAAATGCAACTTCCTTATAATGACAGAAAGCAGATGTATGGTTGCCTGGTAGGGGGAGGAAGGGGATGTATCAGGACATAAGGAAGCTTTTGGGAGCAAAGGAAATATTCTCTATTTGGACTGAGGTGGTGCTCACACGGCTGTGTACATTTTCAAAACCCATCAAACTGTACATTTTAAATGGAAGCATTTCATTGCATATGAATTGTACTGCAAAATTCATTTTAAAAAACAACAATAAAAAACAAGTTCCTAAATGCTCAGCCCACTCGCCACTGTCACCTAAGGTAGAGGTTGTAAAGGGGGCATCTACTATCCTGAGGACCCTTGAGGCAAATACGCACTTGGCTCCCGGCCGTTCTCCCAAGGTGAGGAGGACAAGCCCCATATGAGCCCTGACATGAGGCCTGGACCAGAGGCGGGCTTGAGGGCCTCCTCTGCACCACCTTCGGATCCCACTTAGCTTTCTGAGAGGAATGAAGAGCACCTCCTCCCAAGTACAGAGCTCAGCTCTCCCAAGAAGAGGCCACAAGGCTTCCAAAGGAGTCAACTAGAAGGGGAGAAAGGGTGCAAAGAACAGAGGATACCCCTGTTCTGCTTTCACTCACTCAGGAGCAATAATCATTGTTTATTGATGACTCACTCCAAGCCAGACACTATGGTGAGAGTTTTCCATGCTTATCATCTTTTTCAATTCTTATCATAACCTTAAGTCTAACTCTTCAGTTATGCTAGTTTAGAGAGGAAAAGGCCAAAGCAGAGAGGCTAAGAAAACTGTCTCAAGCTTTCAGAGCTAATATGTGGCAGAGCTGAACCCAAGCAGCACGATGCCCAAGCCCGTGTCCTTAACCACCACACCACACTCCCTTGCTCACGAACTAGCTCTTCTCCTGACTGCTCGTGCCCATCCTTCCCCACTTCAGGTGCACTCTGCCAGTAGCACACACAGCTGGGGGCAAACTCAGAGGATGGCGTTCAGAACAAAGAGGACCCAGGCCCAGAACACCGAGTCCTATTCTCTCTGCTCCAGCTACATCAAGAGAGACCAGAGTTCAGAATTCTATTAAGTTATTTTCACTATAATTCAAATACAGAAGTGCTTTTAAGAGACACACAGCATTCCAGCTATTCCTGTGTGCTATAAATATGTAATTTATGGGGAAAATGGGAACTCTGTGTCACATTCAAATTGAGAACTATTTGAAGAAGGGGGAAAAATATCCCATCCTATCGAGTCATGGAGAAAAATAACTATAGTATATCATATTAGTAAATAGGAATGTAAAAATAACTTCTGTTTGGAAGTGGAAATTAAATGTTAATGTGGCCTTCAGTTTATTTCAAGTAGTTTTCATTAGGCATTTTCATTTTCCATTTTCACAATCTGATAGGTTTTCCTCATATGAAACCAAAGCCAAATAATTTTAGATGCCAGTTTAAAAAAATCTAAAGATCAATGTGCTCAACTCCCTTGAACAGAAGAAACATAAGGAAACCATTCTTTGAAAAATAGACTTTCATGGGATACAGGTCATGAATAACTAAAGAACAAAATCCCTGAGAGTGGGGTCTGTGGCTGATTTTTCTTCGGCTTGCTCAGAGCACTGAGTTCAGTTATAGGGTGGACACCTCATTTTTCTTTGCCCAAAACCTTTTTTCAGGAGGCAGCAGTCCTCTTCCCTTCGAAAGCTGCCGTCCCCCACTCCAACCTTGGGGCCAAATGAGAGCAGCCAACCCTGGTCCCACCAGTCCACATAGGTGAGGACGGCAGCCTGGTTGGGGCTCTTGGTGTCGGTTCCAGATTTTTCAAACTTGAACTAAAGAAAGAGAACACAACTGGGGACGTGTGAGCCCAGGAGCTGCTGGTGCTGAGGGGAAAGTTTGTTTGAGAGACACAGAAAGCACTCAGGCCTTGAACTCTGAGTCAGGTTGGTCCTTGAGCCACCAACACAGTGCCTTCCAGGGCATTGGTTACATGTGGGATCGCACATCGTAGACAAGGCACTGTTGGTCTACAAGGGACCTGCGGTCAACTTTCCTCTTTCTCAAATCCAAGCTGAAGTCACAAAGTGAAAGCAGTCTCAGCTGCCATTTATAAACAATTAGCCATATTCCTAGCTCCTGTTCTGTGCAGGTGCCCTGCAAGGTATTTCATGCAGTTCATCTCATTTAATCCCCACAACAACCCTATGGAAGGAAAATATTCTATAATCCCTATTTTACACATGAGAAACAAAAGCAAACAAAATTGGAGGCTCAATTTTTCAAGTGATATCTTAAGTTACTCTGAGGGCAACTTATAACAGTTTGGTCTAGATCTGTACTCCTTCCTAACCATTCTTGTGTAGGCATGAACTACAAAAACAAGTAAAAATGAAAAGCCTGCTGCAAATGTTCCCATTTTTAAAAAACTATAGCTAACAAGTGGGAAGCTGAGCCCACCATCTGGAGTTGGCCCAGCAAGCCAATCAAACTGAAAATTTCATTCACACACAGATATTGATCCTGCACATGGGCACCAGGCTGAGAGCAGAATTAGGGAAGAGCCTCATATTTCTACAGTACGTGTCTTTTAAAAAGCAAAAGCATATTTTTCTACTGTGGTAAAATATACATCAAATTTACCATTTTGATCCTTTTAAAGTGTATACTTCAGTGGCTTAAGTACACTGACGCTGTGTGCAACAGTTACCACCATCCATCCCCAGGACTCTTCATCTTCCCAAACTGAAACTTTGTGCCCCTTAAACACTAACTCCCCATTCCTACCCATTCCCAGCCCCTGGCAACCACACTTCTATTTTCTGTCTTTATAAATTTGACTACTCTGAGCACCTCGTATAAAAAGCATTCCACATATGCTTTGAATGTTCAACCCCCCAAAGTACTTACTGCAACCTTACTATTTGTCCAGCACTGTGTTAGGTTTTATGTGGGAATATATAAAATATGAACTCTGATACCAGCCACTGAGATCATTATAGTTGCACTGTGAAGACAAGACTAGCTTCTACGAAACAATGTGTACGTGCACGATACAGGGGAAATTTAGATGAGAGAGTGGGCCTTATAAGTGGTATACTCTTAACAAGTCTTCCTAAGAGTAGCGACTGGAGGGATGAGAATGGTATTTGGTTAGGTAGAGAGGAAGATTCTGGATTAACCAAATAACTCACAAACCCACGGAGACCGGACCGTCCCAGGCAGAGCCAGTCAAAGCCAAGGGGCCACAGCATTCTGATCTGGTTCCCCTGAGGGCAGGATGACAAACTCTAGATCTGTGAGTCAGAATTCTGGTCATATCCCCAAGTCACATATGCAATGGTTTCCATTTCTCCTATTGCAAAATAGACACAAAAGAAAATAAATGTTTTTTGTAGTTGTTGTTATTCTTTGTAATTATCTCAGAAAATAGCCAAACCAGCTCTTTTGTGAAAGTTTGTCTTTCTCCTTTGACAAAGGGAGTTATAAAAACTTATGAAACTTGTGTGGAATACCACAGGGTCAGGTCACATCAACCTGAATGCTGGGGGCATGAAACCCTGGAGTTGTGGTGAGATAAACCTCCAGACGCTTACTCTAACCAGTCAGACTGGTCCTTTGAATAAGCAGTATGGATCACCACCTCCAACCCTCACTCCTGCCAGCACTTCAAGCAATTGGCCAATGGAGCAGCACCCCCACAAAGCTGGCTGTCCTGCCCTGTGGCTTTCCAGGCGTAACCACGGGCTGGGGACCCTGGTGAGTAAGTAAGAACAGGAACGCCTGTGCCACCGTCACTTACCCTCTCTGTTCTCTTCTTTCTTTTTCCCTCCTCTTTTTCTTCCATTTAAGATGTGGTAATAAAAAATGTAGTCTTTGCTTTTAGACATAAATATTCTTTAGTGTATCCCTAGCATATAGGTTTGACTCTGACTGTCCACTCACCTATATGTATGTTAACAGAAATCGCAAATGTGGGGCTAAGTGAAGCAGCCAAAAATGGGCCTTTGCAAGGAATTTACAACCCTAAGGGAAGAAACATGTGAAATGGCAGCAAGTAGGCTCTGCCCAGATAAACTGCAACCCTCCAGTCATAGGCCTGTAGTAATTTATAGTGAATGGATGCACATGAACCACAACAAAATACAGGATGGGGGACTAATACCCATAAATCCTTTACTATTTCTTCTTAATAGCTCTGAGAAATAGATCAATGTCTAATGCCTTTTTGAGAATTCCCATAGGAAGAGAACCATTTCTTTCTGCTACCAGTATTTGCCAGTCATTCCAGTGACCACCCAGGGACCACTACTCTCTAGAGCTGAATACCACAGGGATGCTACCCTCTGAGCAGCCATCTCCTCCTCCTTTACTTACCAAAGCCAGCAAAACATGTCAGGGAGACATGGGAACTACAAACCACATTGGAGATACGTATTACCAATTCATCAGTTTTCCATTCTCTCATTTATCACTTTCTGCTACTTATTGAACGGAGTGAATCTTAAAACTATCTCAGTTCTGGCCCATAATATTGCAACAGTGCAACTGGTCTACTTATCTCTACCCTGCTTTTTCAAACACAGCCCCCAAGCCTCCCCAGAGTGGTATACATAAAATATAAATCTCACTACATAACTCTCCTACTTAGAACTATATCCAAGATAAACTCCAAGCTTAGCACTATGTCTGAAGCAAAAAGAGACTTATGTTTATTTATGACAGTGAAAATGTCAAGTTTCAAAGTAAGTCTAAACAATTTCATAAGTCTCCAAGCTAAGAGCCAACCAACAAAACAAACATAAAGGCTATGTTAATATTTTCCTAACAGTAAATGACAGAAAATGAAAAAGTTAAAAAATGAAGAAGTTGGGTCTGAAAAAGACTACAGGTGAGCCCTGAAAACAGTTCACCATGTGGGAATATCTTCTGTTACAATCATAATTACAAACACAAAATGAGGACATTATTTGAAAGACACACAATTACTTACAGTCGAAAAAAATGAAGCCTCTTTAGTTTGGCATTCATTTCTTTCATTGCCATCCCTGCTCCCACAGCTCTGCTTCTTGTGAGCACCTCTCAAGCTGCCTGAATTTAGGTTTTGTCTTGATCACTACATTTTGGGGGAACTCAAGCTAACAAAGTAGGTACCAGATGGCTCCCGAAAGTAGAAGCTTAGAGCCTCTGACCCTCAAAATCTCAGGATGGGATTCTGGAACTGGCTTACTCACCCACCAATGGTAACAAGGACCCCACTTCTAGTAGTAAGTGGAGTGATGATAACCCGTGGCGTGCTGTAACAGAAGGGCTGTCTCTCAGCTACAGTGGGTTAAGATGAAGAATAAATGAATGGGGAAAGCTTGGTTTATTCACTAGTTTTGGCTGATCCTATAAAATATATACATCCAGAAGCAGCTAGGCTGATAGACTGTTAGAATAACCTATTCAATTTCAGCTAAGGTGCCATCTGGGGAGTAATATCCAATCACTGGGATGTTGTCCTCCAGGATACATTGTACACAATCAATGATTTAAGGGTCTGTCTCCTCTACAACTAGAATACATGGGTCCTCAACACTGTGTAACTTTTCAAGCACCACAAAACCTGGACCCATATTGTTTCTATTAATGAGGGTATTAAAAGTAGCTAGATCATACCTTTCTTTTCCTAATCCTCAGCTAATCAAACTATTTTCCAACTTGTCTCTAGGTCAGCTAAGCTGCAGGTAGCTGCTAACCAATGCTCCCATTCCCCCCGAAACAGCAATTCTGAGGCTCTGATGAGCTCATACAGCAAGAAGACTTTTCCAGTCAGTTTCCCCCACCCCCATTCCTGCAACTCTATCCACAAGTTCCATGTCTGATTTTTTTGGCAAACTTTTCTTCCTCCCTCTCTCCTTCCCTCCCTTTCTTTCTTTTCCCTCATTCTCCCTCCTTCCCTCCTTCCTTTCTGCCTTCTTCCCTTCAGACTCTGCCAAGATGCATAAAATGAAGGAAAAACTAAGTAATCCAGAGAAGCAGGACCAAAGGAAAATGTAGGTAGGAAAATAAAAGATCAGCACGTAGGAAAGTTGACCATGTGGAACTGGTAGGTAAAAGTGTTATGAGTTGAATTGTGTCCCCTCTCCCCAAAAAGATGTGTTGAATTCCTAACCCAGGTACCTGTGAATGGGACCTTATTTGGAAATAGGGCCTTTGCAGATGTAATTAAGTTAAGATGAGGTCATTAGGGTGAGGCTTAATCCAATATGACTGGTGTCTTTGTAAGACATGAGAAATTTGGACACAGACACTCAAGCAGAATGCATGTGACAACACAGACAGAGATTGGAGTTATACAACTGCAAGCTGAGGATTGCTGGACACCACCAGACCTAGGAAGAGACAAGGAAGGGTTTTACCTTACAGGCTTCAGTGGGAGCTTGACCCTGCTGACACCTTGATTTTGGACTTTTAACCTCCATGACCATGAGAGAATAACTTCCTGTTGTTTTTAAGCCACTTAGTTTGTGGTACTTTGCTACAGCAGCCCTAGGACACTAACAGAGTAGGCACCCCATATTTGACTCTAAGCCTTTCTAGCAGCTAAAGCAAGGAAACAGTCTGGTGCATGATCCACAATGCCCACAGGATTAAAAGGTCCCTTTTGGTCAGGGGATGCAGAGCTTTTCTTGACACTAAGAGATCAGAGAATGGTCTCCTCTGGGTCCTACAGAAAAAACTGTGAGAATCAGTGTAGTG
This sequence comes from Smutsia gigantea, assembly GCA_032199065.1. Classification (NCBI taxonomy): domain Eukaryota; kingdom Metazoa; phylum Chordata; class Mammalia; order Pholidota; family Manidae; genus Smutsia; species Smutsia gigantea. The sequence continues at coordinate 6,841 of JAVSCE010006397.1, forward strand.
AATGACATCATGACACTAGCCCCAGTAAATTTTATGCAGCTCTCCTACAAGGTACCTCACTGAAGGCTGATAACAGAACCCCCAAGGGGCAGTTCACTAAAAGCACACCTAGAAATCGGAAATCAAAGAGGAGACATTACTACCAACCAACCTGTAAGTCCGGGGAGAGGAAATCCCGGGGCAAAATACCACTAAAAACCGAAATCAGTCAAAGGGAGAAATAAAGTTTAAAACCCATTTATCGCTTACAAACTGCAGTCCAGGGCCGTCTCTCTCCTCTGCTCCTGAAGAAGCAAGCAAGCCAGCTCCTCCCTTTAAATTCTCAGGCTCAGACACACCCTCAGTTGCCAAGGTAATTACCCATTGATATGGAGGTGAACTTCTCTCCACCCCTGAGGATATGCAAATACACTAAAGCCAGGCAAGATATTCTGGAAATGTTACAATTTTACCCACAGGCCACCCCTCCAGAAATCTCACCTTACAATCTACTTGTTTCCCTTTTCCAACCAATCTAATAACACACAATAGTAACAGCAACAAAATCTTGATAATCCTCAATCCAGAAGATTCAGCCTATGCAGATTAAGTAAATGTACTTTACAGCACAATCTCTTTGGCACAGCCAGCAGCGGTGGTGGTGCCTTCACAACCACACGAGTGTAGACACATGTCCCTCGGCGTGAGCACCACTTCTCCCCATCATTTCTTGGGGCGGCCCTCCCAAAGGTTGCACCCATTATAACAGATTTCGGATTCAGGGGAATCCTGCTGACTACACCAGATATAAGTCCGGGGAGAAGAAATCCTGGGGCAAATACCTCTAAAAACCGAAATCAGTCAAAGGAAGAAATAAAGTTTAAAACCCATTTATTGCTTACAAACTGCAGTCCAGGGCCATCTCTCTCCTCTGCTCCTGAAAAAGCAAGCAAGCAAACCAGACCCTTCCTTTAAATTCTTGGGTTCAGACACACCCTCGCTTGTTCAGGTAATTACCGACTGATATGGAAATGAACTTCTCTCCACCCCTGAAGATATGCAAATGCACTAAAGCCAGGCAAGATATTCTGGAAATGTTACAATTTTACCCAGACAACCTTACAGAAACAAAAACAATTTTAAGGGAATACCATGCACAACTGTATACTAATACATTAGATAACTTGGATGAAATGGACAAATTCCTAAAAAGACACAAACTACCAAAATGGACAAATTCCTAAAAAGACACAAACTACCAAGAAGGAAGAGACAGACTGAATAGACCTATAACAAATGAAGAGACTCAATTAATAACCAAAAACTACCCATATAGAAAATCCCAGACATGGCTGGCTTCTACCAAATATTTAAAGAAAAATTAACACCAATAGTCACCAAAAAATAGAAGGGGAAAGACTACTTATCAACTCATTTTATGAGGCCAGTATTACTCTGACACCAAAACCAGACAAAATATCACAACTACAGAACAAAAGCACATACAGATTGTACCAAAAGAGTGTCACCCAAGTACACAGCTCTATACTTTCATGTGTTTGAGGTAATCTCCATAACTACTTTTCTAAAACTGGGTTTTTGGAAAATATTAGACAGCAGATTTCAAAGATGTAATCTTTGGCAAGTATATGGAGAGCAGAAACTCTGTACTAATGAAAGGCAGGACCTTATGCTTTGCCAGCTTCTAGAGCTGAGGATTGAAATGAGTCTTATGTGCATGAAATGTTATTTATTGTTAACTACATGATGAAAGGGGAACTGCCACTACCAAAACAAGAAACTTGTTGCTGAAACTTAAAGAATGTGGGGCAAAGATGATTCTTTAGATATTTGAGATACATTTTATAATTTGATTTAAATATTAATCTTAACTTACAAGAAACTAATTATAAGTTATAAGAAAATTTAAGCACTGAATCAAACATAGAAAAGACAGGCTCCTTTTCTCTGGACTTTAAAAATAAATCCAAAATGCATCTCACTAAAATAACAAACATGTAATTCCAGGAGTCCAAATCCTACCCTTTTTCAGGTCTTGGCTAAATGCTGCCACTTTCAAGAAGACATAACTGTTCTCAATTTAGTGTGGCATTTGAATTTTCCTCTTGTATCATTTTTTACTTTCTTCTTTAAGTTTGTTTTACTCTTACTGAAGTGTAATCTGCTTGAGGGCAAGAGTGGTCTCTTGAATTTCCAGACTCTTACTCAGGTTTAGGATAGCATTTTGCTCATAATCAGCACCGATTAAAACTGTTCTATGAACTACTAATAAAAATATCATACACTTTCTTACATGGTCAGTTTAAAGCCAAATGGATTTTTAAGGTGGTGCTCAAAGTAATAAAGCCTCTTGTTAAAAAGGATTGCCAGATACAATAAACTTTAAAAATTTATTTATGAATTAAGCGATGAATAAGAGATGGCTTTAACATGATTCTTTTATACTACTTTTCTTTTAATAAGATGTCCACAGCCGTAAGTGTCCTTTGGGGTGAGAAGAAAATTATTAAGCTAATAGATAACCTTCACACAGCAAAATAATCCCTTTAAAAACTCTCAACTAGTTTCTTCTGAAACATGGTAAGCAGAAACTCAACTGAAGGACTTTGAAACTCTAGTTTATAGAAAGAATGAGGTTTAAAAAAAATTGTTGAACCAATGCATGTAAATTGTATATTATTTTAACAGGTATTCTCTGTCCTCCTTTTAAAAGGATTATACCATCTCTGTTCATTGTCCTATGACTTGCAAGGCTTCCTTTTGAGGAGGATACTTTCCGGCCCCACTGACAGCAGGCTTTGTCATGTACCTTGCATGGCCAACAGCATGTGAGCAGAATTGAGGCCAGCAGAAAGTGAGCTGTTCTAAGAGCAGCAGGTACCAGTGGTGTATAAGAGCTGATTGTCACATTTCCAGAAATTTGGCAAGCCCCTTGTTAAACTGTTAGTAGCTTGAAATTGGCCGTGGTGGGAGTATTTGCATCATGGGAACAGCCAACACTACAAATCAGGACTCCTTTTCCCTCAAAATCGGTTTCAGCACACAGTGTGTGTGTCCCCCCAAAGCTGATCTTTCAGCCTGGAGCCTGGAATAAAGGAAACTGGAGTAGAGCCAACGCTGCCTGCAGCAGACATAATTTACTTGAGAAATGAATCTTTGTTACTGTAAATCACCGAGTTGTACGGGTTGTTACCTCAGCATAACCTATCAAAAGTGGGCAGATACACCATGCTACTGTTAGTAACTCCGGTGAGGTCTACCTTTATCTGTGCAGACCTTGGTTCGGAGAATTGTTTCCAACCCCTGGAGCCATCACACACCTCCCACCTGAAAGGACGCAAACTGCACTCAGACCGGGCGGGAATCCAGGTCTTGGAAGGTTAATGTGAAGGTATAAAACAAAAATTCCGTCTCTGAAGAACACTAGGCTGCTGTAGCATTTCTAAACCTTTGCAAACACAAGTCTGTCAGTTGTGGGCCTGGATGGTTTCGGAGCGATGCCCCAGCCCTTTCTACTACACGTGACACGTTACCGACCCCCGTTTTGCCCCCAGATTTATGAATTGAGCGCTGTGCCTTTAAGGGAGACGCGTGGCGATTTCCCTACCAAAATGTCTGCGAAGAGCCCGGATAGGATCTGCCGTTGATCGCGGGCTCCCAGCCCGCCTCCGCGGCACCGAGCTGCAGGGGTGAGGGAGTGAGTGTGGGTCGGGGCGCGCTGGGGCTCCTGGAGGCCAGGTCGGGCCACGGTGGCCGGTGGTGGGAGGCTGCGCGGGCCTGGGCCGAGTGAGCCGGCGATCCAGCCCCGGCCTCAGGGACCACAGGTGGCCGGGACGGTGCTATGACAGGTTCGCTCGCGCACGGGGAACGGACGTGCCCTTCCTTCTCCGTGGTCAGGGTGTCATTATAAAAGAGGCATTTGGTCCCCATTCTACATAAAGGCACTGTTTAATTTCTTTGAGCACCTCATTTTTGCTCCTTCTCTACTTTGTCCCCCCCAAAAAGTTACTCGGGATTATCAAATCTGCTCTCCCCCTATTGAAATTACTTATTGCATTCATACTTTTAACAGTGCAAGTGGTTGGGTACCCTGTAATGCACTCTTTTCTCTAATTGCCACTTCCTTAATGTTTCCCACTTTGGCGAGGAGAAACTGAAAGCAAGCCAGATGCTCAAACCAGAATCCCTTCCCCCACCTCTATGGCGCTCAAACAAAAGAATTTTCTGATCCCTTTGGAGTATGTCAGAGTAGTTTGCTGTAATGACTTATACTAACCAAATGCCCGAAGCTTATCCAGCAAAATTATTTTTCCCTCCTTGAAGGCAAAAATGTAAGTACCAGCTACCATCCAAACTTCTAATTAGCCCAGACTACAAGGATAGGGTGTTTAAGAGAAACTATTGTACAAAAAGCTTAATAAATTGACATAATTAGGATAATTATTTGCTGCACTTTTCATTAATGTATTAGTTGTATACATTTTTTGGCCAAAAATAACTTCAGGCAACCCATAATAAAAAGTATTCAACAATCTGTAAAAAGGCCAAGAATCAAAACCAGGTAAGTCTCAATTAAAAAATCTTTGTGTTCCAACACCTTTGAAGTAGGGCAGCTTTAAATCTAATTCATATTAAACTATGCATTTTACAAGATAAAAATGTATCAACACCTTTCCTTTTAGGAACATATATATTAAGTAAAATAACATAGACTTGAAATAAAGGTCTACTTCAGTGCAGAATACTTTATAATTTTCATTTTTAAAAATGCATTAATGGAGAATACTTCTGAGCCTTTTAGCTAATGGTTACAGGTATCTAAGAATTTGGCTTACGGATAGAGAGCATCTCTGATTCACCAGATAATTAGCCATGGGCCCAGTATTTTTTACAATCCGTGCATAACCTTTTCCTAAATATTTTTATATTTAACCCTTTATTCCCTGACCCAGGTATCTACACTTTACAGTTTGGAGACATTTTTATTTGCTTTTTAACTTCATCTGAGTCTTTTTAGCCTGGTGATTCTGGCCTAATTTTTCTATCTGAATCTGTTTGTAAATGGATGAATACATGGCAGTAAATAGTATTTCAACAGAGATAGGTTAACAGCTGAATAAATTGTGGTTTCCTTGATACTTTTTCAGTTGGTAAGGCTAATTATTTGTTTCAATTATTATTAAAGTCAGGGTTGGATGAAGTGAATGAAACTGTCTTCAGTGTTTCCACACAAATCTATGTGGATTTCACATTAGTGTGAATTTCTTACCTAGTATCCACGCTCAATGTACACATACTTGTTTATAACTATGCCTGATTAATCCAACTGAAGTGATTAGCCTTGACTATGTAAAGACAAATAAAACTGTAATTCACTAGGTATTTCCTTTTGAGAACATTATCTGGTTCTTTGCCCTTTAGCCTGCCTAACTATAATGTGTATGTACAAGCATAAGTATACAATAATAAAATTAATTTTGTAGGGAGTTTATAGGATGATTCTCAATTAACATTAATTATTTTCCACAGGCTTAGACTTAGCATCCCTTCCAGATATTAGATACCCAAATGAAATCCACCATAGGGGAGTTCAAAGGTGTGGTACCAACAATACTACTCTCGCCCCTTCCATGAAATAGCTAAAATCTACCCTTTTTCCAGTTTTTTCCCCTCAAAATTGGACTCAAAATTTTCCACCATTAATTTAATGCTAGCAGTGCTTTTATGATGCTTTAAGAAATGTTACTTTAAAATAGGAGCTTGGAGGCCTAGTTATACAACTAAAGATTTGGAACTTTATGAGAGTCAGCTCTAGTGGTAATGTGTGTGTGTGAATTCTGTGCCCTGAGGGAAGTAAGAAGGGAAGGGCTGCTGAATCAGGAGTGTCTGCAGGAACATCTGTGTTAGGACCCCAAGGCCCCACCCCTTCCCCAGTGTAGACACTGCGTAATGGAATTCACCGTGAGGGAACACTGCTCTGACCTTTACCACAGGTATCAGAACTGTTGCCAGAAGCATCTCTCCCCACCAGATGGGGAACTTAACGGAGAGCAGGAACTGTGTTGTTCTCCTCTTGGCATCCTGAGCAGCAAGCATGTGCCTGACCCTAAGCAGGTGCACCACTGATCATTTGAATGTAAGAGTGGATGGAGTGAGTGGGTGTAAACAAAATAATCACATTCATTAGCACCTTTCTGTTAGTTTCTGTTTAAGGAAAAATTAAGCTCTTATTTTTCATTTTCTTTTTGTTAGCTACCCATACAGTTAATGCATATGTGTTTTGGGGGGGTACTTGGTAAGGAAGAAATGTTCACAGGGCTCCAGCTAACCAGACCGCCCCATCGCCTTCCACCTGAGTGATGAGCAACCTGTTTTGCATGAAGGCCAATGTAGAAATCGAAAATAAATTTGGTTGGGGAGGGAGGTAAGAAGAATGATACTTTTTAATTTGGCTTTTGTATTCAGATATCCCTAAGAGAATTCTTCTAACTTAAACTACCTCCTGAACTGAATAATAGAATGTCAAAGAGAAAAATAACACTGCTTTCAGCCACTAAGATCTTAAGGTGGTCATGCTTGAGCAGTAAATACTGGTAGCTTTTTTTTGTTCATGGCTTGAACTTATATAATTATATAGGAAAGTACAACAGTGAGATCATTTGCCTTATCTGACTTCAGCCACCAGTTTAGAAGTAGATAATTTTATTTCCCTTAACAGATGGGGAGACAGAGATTCTGGTGATCTGGGTCTAAGGAATGTAGAGTCAGGCTCATTGCCTTTAATGTGGCATCCCCTGACTGCATGCCCTGTGCTAGGGGGATGAGTGAGGTAGGCTGTGCTCCCATTGCATCCTGCACCTCCTGTGTCTGTGGAATCTCCTTCTGCTCTGGCCTACCCAACACTGCTCAACCTCAGGCACTCAGTTCCCTCTGAGGCCAGATGGCAGCACTCTGGGCCCCATGGCACTATTCCCTCCAGTCTCCACACATAAGGCTGCCTAGCCCTACCTGAGCTCACATGCCTGAGAGTTGTTTTATAAAATTATTATTTCTCTATGTATAGACTCTTCTATATACATATATTACCTAAATGTACACACATGACCGTGGGCATGTTCTTAGTACCTTTTTCATTTTCCTTTTGTGTTGACCTCTTCCCTTCTCCCTTCACGTCAGCTGCCACCCCTTCAAACATAGAGTTCCTCCTTCCTTATTTTTCTTTATGTGCATGTATGTAACCATCAGTTACTGGTTTCAGTTGACAACATCTAATAGTTTACTGCTCTTATTGTCCATGCCTACAGATAATTTTGTGTTTTTGAATAAAAAGACTATTTGTACATTCCTGATAACTGAATACAAGAGCAGTGTACCACTGTACTGCTTTCAACTTATATCACTGAGGACTTTTTACTACTATTCTCTTAAAATCAGGATTTTAGTGCTTGCCCTCACCAGATGAGAGCATTAAGCAGCAGCCTTTCTGTGGACAGAGTAATTGTATTACAAAGCAGAAAAATATTCAATCATGTGACAACCTTTGTGTAATAAAAATTTGTTTAAAATATATATACATATACCCTATACAGACCTCTGTATTATACGAGATATTATACACACTTTTCTGCAAATTGCCTTTCTTCCTCAACAATTCCTCCAGAAATCCTTCTAGGTCATCTGGCAGAGCTCCAATCCATCCTTTAACAGCTGCATAATATTCCCTGGTACAAACTTACATTCTTACCCAACCATCCTCCTGGTAGGCGTTCCCTTGTTTCCCGTTTTGTGCCATTCTAAATAATACTGTAATAAACACCCTAATACATATTACTTTACTTATAGCTCTACAAAGATTCTCAAGGGTGGGATCCCTGATTATGTCCATTTTAATTAACAGAAATTGCCAGATTGCTTTCCTAAAAGTCATCACATCTCCACTAGTGATGCATGAGCATAACCTTTTCTCTGCTTCCCTTCTAGCTTTGGCTGACAGACCTCTTCATTTTCGTTAGTGCAATGAATCTAAAATGACATCTTATTGTTACTTTAATAGCACTTCCCTGAATATAAGTGATGTTGTGCGTCTTTTCAAAAATTTCTAGCCATTTGATTTTGTTCTTAGGTCATTTGCCTACTCATATTTCTTGCCCATTTTTCAACTGGGTTGTCTGCCTTTTTCTTGTACGTTTGTAAGAGCTCTTTGTGGATTAGGGTTGTGACAAGGTTTTCAAGCTTCTCTTCCAGGCCAAGATGACTGACTAGGAGGCTCTCTTCCCCTGCAGTATAGGGATGGTTGTTCAGCAGAGATGGGAAGGCTGTTATGACTTGTGGCCACGGACTGCTGGTCACTCTTTAGATACTGAGTCTGCCCAGAAGATTGCATTAAGCCAGAATATAGCTGTGTGTGGAGGACTGAGAAGGTGGGGCAGTTCTGTACTGTGCTGCCTTTCACTGGTTAGACCTCCGAGAGGCAAGGCCTGCCAAGGCAGAGGATGTCCCTCTGCCACCCTTGGAGGGGCAGCGCTGTGCTGGCCGACATTTTGGTGCTGCCTGCCCCTGGCTCAGACGAGGTGTTCCATTAAATCTAAAGGATTCAGACATCAAAATCAGTGCTTCTCACCCTCATTTCTACCTTAACTCATAACAGATGACATTCATGTGTGTGGTACCCCTCTGAGCATCCAGATTTTGAAGAAACCCAGAGACATCATTAGTCATCTCTAGCACTTTTAGGGCACATCAGTCATGGTTACTCTGACTTTGGCACAGGTCAGAGTGTCTGAAGCTTCTGCACAATTTCAACCACCAGCTCAAGAAAGCCTATCAGAATGCAGAGCAATAGTTTTGATATTATAGAAAAACTTTAAATCTTTTTAAATTTATAAATTAAATGTAGGGATTCATAATGCTATTGTCTCTATTTTTGTGTATGTCTAGTAATCTTAAAAAGGAACTCTGGAAAGAAGATTCTAATGTACAATGAATAAAATTCTAAAAAAAGAAGAAAGTATAGAAAAACTTTTAGGTCAAGTTGGGCAACAAAAACAACTCTAAGACTAAAATCTGGTTCTGTTTACTAACCATAATGTTACATACTGTAATGTTTGCTAACCATAAAAAAGATTATCCTAGAAAGTGATCTGAAACTCCCCTCCTATCCCACCTCTTGTTTTGTGGACTAAAGTGATTTAATAAATCTCTTGTGGGATATCTAACCTTTAATTTCTAAAGATCTTTTATATTGGTCACCGTGCATAACCACATTCAAATCAATGCATACTGTATCAGAAGATAGTTAAAGAGCTGTTTCTTTTGTTAGAAGAGGCCTAGTACTTGTCTTTTTTGATGAGTCTGGTAAATTCAGTATTTTCTTTTAATTCAAGAGATAGATTAAATGTCATGCCTGATGCTGAGTATCTTGGTGGGAAAAAATACGAGGTTTAGAAAATTGTAATGCTTCTGTAACAAGACTATTAGCTACTGAATTAAATTTTACACTAAATACTACTATTATTATAACAACTTATTTTTCCTGTTCTTATCCTTACCTCAGTCATTCCTAGTAGTGTTTAATAGAAGAGATTCTGGAACTTTATCATGCCTACTGCTGCTGGTTCAACCTCTGACAGTATGAGAAGAGCACTGGGTATCTCAACGTGCATCATTCTCCCATCTTGGCCTCGACTTTCCACCTGCAATAAGTTCTCAGAAGAGCCCCAAGTCTGCCATGAGTTCTGTTATTGTTTTTAAACTTTCAAAGCAAATTTGTGTAGAATCACACATTTGGTCCTTTGTGAAGTTATTTCCGAAAGAATAAACTTCACCTTTTCTGTCCTCTCCTTGTTTGATAGGTTATTGCAGTGGTAAATTGTTTCTTAATAGAAAAGACTTTGTAGTGATGGTCACTGAGTTCTGTTTAGATCCCTTTAACAATAGATATTTGTTGAACAAAGCAGAAGCTAAACTTTTCTTCATTTTTCTTCCTTAACTAGAAGTACTGATCAAATTTTTTATCTTGCAAATATATAGAGGGAGCCATTTAGTTGGGATAAACAAGTATAGAAGATAAATTTTGTTTTATGACTGGAGGTCAGAAAAAAATGAACACCAGAAGGACATGGCATTAGTTAGGATTTCTAGGATCTATCTTTGGCTGTTTAATTGAATTTCCTTTACTTGACCTCCTGTCCTCCGAACTTACTCCTAGCACTATTGATGGTTCTTCAGAACTCAGGAGTCATGCTACAGTGTTTCCACCTGAGAACTTGGATTGGCTGCAAACCCCAAGGCACTGACGGGGACCCCAAGGCCCTGAGGACATGGCCCACCAACTGAGTTAAAGGTAAAGTTTAGAAAACTGCTTTGTATACTGCTATTTCCTAAATGTGCATATTTTGTAAACATTTTAATGGTTTTTAGTACTACCATTTCTCTCACAAGCACATTGTTTTAAGATCACAAAAACAAAGATATTCTTATCTTGAAAATAGCTCCTTCACTGAAAGTTTTTTAAAAGGCTGTTCACAACTGGCACTCTCACCCCTAAAGCTTAAGAAACGAATTTTTCATTCCTAAAGCTTTATTTCCTGCTCGTCTAAACGTTTGCTCTGCAACACTGAGAGGACAATACAAAAGGGAGCCTTGCTCTTACTCTGAAGAGAAAAAACAACTTTTTTTTTAAACAGTTAAAGACTAGTTAAAACATACATACAGCTGCCTGTTTAGCTAATTCTTTCCATTTAAGAAGCTCGGGTTCCCATTTTTTAATGTAAGTACTTGTTACTTGGGCACCCATTCGATTTCGAAGGGAATTCCTAAAGAAGGAAGGGCTAGACACGATAAACATTTTGTACTGAGGAATCAATAGCGGACAATACTGAAAAAGCTGCCCAGGGTACCCACCCAAACTAACCACAGCGTTTTTGTGTGTAGTAAGAGGGGGCAGGATTTCTTCGCAGGCTAATTATGGTCATAGAAGTTCTGTGTGGCGGGGCATTGTGTGTATGTAATCTTGTTCTTACCTCTTTCTCCCTCCATGTGCATACGCTGCAGAGAGAATGAGGGACGACGAGCTGCCCGTGACCATGGAAGAGAGCGGCGGACCGGACGCCGCCGCGGCGCAGGGCAGCCAGTGTCCCGGCCTGGCTCCGGCGCCTCTTGGCCGCCTGGGGGCGCCATACTCCGAGGCCTGGGGGTACTTTCACCTGGCCCCGGCCCGCCCGGGGAACGCGGCTGCTGGCCATTGGGCCACCTGCCGCCTGTGCGGCGAGCAGGTGAGCCGCGGCCCGGGCCTCCACGCGGGCACCGCGGCGCTGTGGAAGCACCTGAAGAGCGCGCACCCGCGGGACCTGGAGGAGAGCGCCGCCGGCCGCTCGCCCGCCGCCGCTCCCTGCCCGCCGCCGCCTTCCGGCCCCGCCCCCGCCGCCGCCGAGGGCGACTGGGCGCGCCTGCTGGAGCAGATGGGTGCGCTGGCCCTGCGCGGTAGTCTGCGCGAGCGCGAGCTGGCGCGGCGCGAGGCGGCCGTGGAGCAGGGCGAGCGCGCCCTGGAGCGGAGGCGGAGGGCCCTGCAGCAGGAGGAACGCGCGGCCGCTCAGGCGCGGCGCGAGCTGCAGGCCGAGAGGGAGGCGCTGCAGGCGCGGCTGCGGGAAGTGAGCCGCCGCGAAGGCGCCTTGGCCACAGGCTTGTTAAAAGAGGAGCCCAAGAAGGAGAGGGCCGGCAGCATAATCACTAAGATTCTAATGTAGGATTTGGCCACTTCCACCGCCCCGTGCAAGCGCTACTCACACGTGTGGGACCGGACCATCTTCAGCCTCACCTGGGAGCTGAATCACAATCTCTAGGATGTGGGGCCTTGAGATGTACTTAGGAAGCCAGAGCAGAACCAAAAATCACTTCCGCTCTGGGGTGCCTGGGAGCGCAAGATTCATCGGCCTCCTTTGCTCTTGGCCTTTGGTGGATATCCATGCCAGGGATAGTCGTCCTCTGCCTGCCTTTGTAATGAGAGCTCCAGCAGCCCAGTTAACCTAGACCGGCAGAGCCTCGCACCTGGTAACTGAAGGACAGAGGCTTGGTTACACACCAAAGACTATCACACCGGGGGCTTGTCCACTAGCCGCGGCAACCTAGGGTGGGCAGCTAATGGAAATGATGAAGCGTTTTACCCAAAGGAGATTTTTATTCATTTCCTAATGAGATCTTTGATGAGTAGCCTTTGCCCAGCACCAAGTTCTGAAAAGGGGGCCATTTAGTTTCCATAGCTGCTTTTACCCTGTCATCTCTAGTGCCTTATCTGGGCAGTCCCTAGAGAGCCCATCGTTACTCCTTCCCCAGCTCACCAGCAGTACCAGGTGCACTCTATGTCACCTCAGCTGTCTTCCCACTCCAGCTTCAACCCAGTAGCAGCTGTGTTAAATGGCCCCATTTTCCTGCCTTCATCTGCCCACCTTAATAGCAAGACATGGCCCCAAGCCTCATTAGAAGGGGCACTTCCCCACATCGCCATGGTTCTCTCTTCTGAGCCAAAGGAGAAGGCATCCCTCCCATATGAGGCCATGTCTTCCTGTCAACGCTTTCATCCCTTCCTTGCCCAGACTCTTCCTCTTCCTCAGCAATGCCCAGTCTCCTTTGTACTGAAAAGAAAGCCCCCCAGCGGGTGCTCCCGAATGAACATCCAGTGGAGTGGTCCTTGCTGCCTGTATGTCTTCCCCACTCTTTACTCCTTCACCTGTGGTCAGCTTTCCACACAACACTGGACTCTAAGAATCCACTACAATCTCCCAATGGCTGAATATAATTTATTTTCAACCTTCATTTTGCTTCATCTCTCCCTGAAATTTCTGGTAGGTGGGGTTTGTTCCTTCATAGACTTCCTTTTCCTATTGTAGACTGCTTCCCAAACAATTTATCTTCAGGTCTCCTTTTTCTCATCTTTTTGAAAATTGAAGATTTTAAAGCGCCCAGAAAATTTTGAAAGGCTAGTACAATTAATACCCTGCATATGTCCTCCACCCAGACTGAACAATTAACATTTCCCTGTATTTTTCTTCCCTCCATCCCAAACATGCATGCCATCTCAACCTTCAGTAGTTTAGCATGCATGTCCTAATAGCCTCTTAACAGACCTTAATCAAAGTTCCCCCAATTGTCCCAAGAATGCCTTTTCATCTTTTCTAAAAAACAGGGCCCGATCAAGGTTCATATATTTGATTATAACTTCAGTCTCTTCTGGTCTAAAACAGCCCCCTTACGATTTTTTTTCCCTATGACACTTACTTTTTGAAGAGACCTGGCCATGTCTTATAGAACACTCTGTATTCTGGATTTGTCTGATTGTGTCCTTAGAGTAATGTATGTACTCATTCTTGCCTCATCTACCTGTAAAGCTACAGAATCACCTCTGTGCCAGCAACTCCTGAGTACCTCCAGCCTTGAGTATTCGTTCTGGTTGTGTCCTTCACGTCTAATCCCTGGTACATGTCTCCACCTGTACTTACATATCCTGCCATTGCAGATAGGGGCAAATCTCAACCCTACAACGTGGCCCCTCACCCCTCACCCAATACCTAACGTTTACTGGGTTCATAAAATGTGTCAGGTACATATTGTACACTTTACATGTATTATCATTTTATTCTTATAGCAGCTCCCTGGAGAGGTATTAGTACTATGCCCATTTTACAGCTAAGGAAACTGAGATAGAGAAGGGTTAAGTAGCTTGTACAAGATCACAGCTGGTAAGCACTAGAGCTGGGATCCAAATCCAGTCTCTACCTTCAGATGCCATCCTCCTGGCTGCTGGACCGTCACCCTTGTTAGTCATCAAGCTGACACCTGTTTCCTTCCTAACTCTGATTCCAGGTAGTATCATCAGTGACACTAACATATACCGAATATTCACCATATGCCAGAGCTGTGCTAAATGCTTTACAAAAATAATTGTCTACGATGCTGCAATCCCATGACTTAAGTACTCTTATGCCCATTTTGGAGGAAGAAAGGCTTGGTTTGGGCTGAGTTTCTACTTTAAATGGCTGTTCACGTCCTTAATGTCTTAGAAGGGACTGATAAAGACTGGGCTTTTGTTGCTATGGACTCATTAGGAAATTCTACATTTGAACTCACACCTTTCCACAACCTGAACCTGCTTTGTCTGGAAAATGGATGAGGTGATCATCAAGGTCCCCTTTGGCCCTAACATGGTATAATTACATGAAATACAATGAAACATCAATCAACCTTTGACTGAATCAGTTGCTCTGTTTAACTGGACTTTTGTTAACTGCAGATTTAGAAGAAAATGTTGAAAGTCACATATGTTATGATTATTTAAAATAACAGTAGTTTGTCAAACTTCTTCCACAACACTAAGGCACTAACCCTATCAGATTCACTCCCGAGAACTAAAAACACATGCAGCAGTAATGAGCATGCTCCCCCATACTACACTCTGTAACTGTTCATGTTTTACAAATGAGGCCCTACACTTCAACAAGGTGGCATAACCCACTGAAGACCACACAGCTTGGGAGGAGCAGATTGGAGGCTGCTCAACCCATGGATTCCAGTCATACCCAGGACCAAACAGCTGTGCTTCCTTCCAGGCCTCTCTTCTGGCCCACCTCTTCACCAGTGCTGGGACCTCTGTATCCTGGCCTGAGTGCTTGCTGACCCTCGGATTAATGTTGGCTACTTCTCATCCATGAGCTCTGGTGCTGGGGTAAGCCAGCCAGCTTTGCCAGAGGAGGAGAGGTTAGCCTTTGTGTTAGTTTCCTATTGCTGCTATAACCAACTACCACAAACGCAGTGGCTAAAAGCAACACAAATTTATTATCTTACAGTTCTATAGATCATTAGTCTTGAGATGTATCTCAAAATGTTGGCCGGGCTGTGTTCCTTTCCAGGGACTCTAGGAGAGAATCGATATTTTGCCTTTTCCAGGTTTTAAAGGCTGCCCACATTCCTTGGCTTGTAGCCTCTTCCACCTTCAAGTCCAGCGAGGGCCAGTCTTTCTCACATTGTATCACACTGACTCACTCTTCCACATTTAATGGGTGCTCTGCATATCTTAGGTCAGTTGGTTAGCAACCTAATTCTATCTGCAACTTAATTCTCTCCTGCCAGGTAACATACTGAGTTTCCAGGGATTAGGACCTAGACATTTGCAGGAAGGGCAGCATTATCTGCCTACCAGAGCATTATACTGCCTGGCCCAGGTCTGGGGTGGGTGGTGGTGGCAAGGTGAGAAAGACATGAGCTTTATGGGGGGAGCCCGTTTTCCCCAGAAGTCAACACTTTGGTGGGGTCCTAATCTTTCCTCCATATATCTTAATCTCTATGCCCAGTGCAGGGAGTTCTCATGGATTTTTCTGAGACAGAAGGTGGGTATGAAAAGATGCCTCTGGGGGAAATCAGAGGTCTCCACAGTTTTAAGAACATTTGTAAATTTGTGCATTGATGAGGATCTGGCTGACTAGGAAGGCTGGGTAGTCATGTGTGAATAGTTGATCAAGCCTTTGGAGTCAAGTGTGAATTCAAATCTAAGCTTCCAAAATAAAAGACAGTACTCAAATATTATGATTAATAAACATGTCAAAATACAATAAATAAATAAAATCAAAGCCTCCAACCATGTATGTTAGGTGTCACCTTGGCAATCACCTTAACCTCTCTGAAACTGTTTCCTCACCAGTAAAATGGGAATAATACATACCTTGTTATGATGATTAAGTTGTTATAATGATTAAGATCATTTATGCAAATTCTGGCATATGGTTTAAACTCAATAACTATGACTCCTTTTTCTCTTATTTAAATGGGAACTCAAAACCAATCCAAAGGACCCCAGACGATTCCAGCATAGTTGCACAGAAGACACAAAGGTTTGCCAAGACATTTTCCTTCATGACAGAACTATTTTTCTATTGGAGCATAAATTTCATACCTGACTTACCAAATGATCTAGCCAAAACTCAATATGATGTAACTGCAAAGTAATCTGACCAAACTTACAAACATATCAAAACCCATCCAAGTACTTTTTCCCTTCCAAGTAGTCACCTGGAAGACTATATAGTTATTCCAAAAATGCTTCCACGCTTCATACATTTCTGAAACTCCTCTTTTAGGGTAGTGCTGAGTCTCTGGCATATTCTTTAAAATGGCCTTAAATAGGCAAATATTCATCTTTCCAGGAAAAATTTGGCTTTTGAAAAGAGCTGCCAGTTATTCAGAGCCCTGTATGGTGAATATGGTAGATGAATAGCCAGATTAACATTTCTAGTAGTGTGATTATAATGAAGCAATGATAATTATTTTTGTGTGGCTCGTAAATTGGCTTTGATAGTGCTGAATATTAAGGTTAAATAAAGGTAGCATGGTCATAGTAGAGATTAAAGCTCATTTTAGTGGGTTTATGATGTGAATGAATTCAGACAGCACTGGGAGTCATTACATATTTAAATACTATTAAATGTTTCTTTTTATGAAAATCTTAATTATGACATTCTGTGAAATCAGATTTCGTAGTATTAAAATGAAGGCTTTAAGGAAAAGCATTAAATGCTAATGAAAGCTTTATTATTTCAGTATATATTCTCCTGGGCCTTTGGTCAAGATAAGTAATAGTCAGATGAATGAGTTGGCAACCTTCCTGGCCTCAGAAGTCTACTAGTAATTGGTAGCATTGTCACGTTTAAATACATTTAATAATATTCCACCAACTCCTCCCTGTCTTTTGTGTTCTCGGCAATGAAACACCATGTTTTTTAACACAGATGAATAAAGCTAGCTTTTGTCAGAAGAATTTTTGGAAAGTCATTCTTACTCAGCAGGCAGAAGACATTATTTGCCTTCATTCACATTAACTTCCCCAAGTGTGTCTGCTCCTCATGCCTCCAGGGACTTTTTGATTTACACATTTTCCATCGACTCTGATTTCCAGTAACCTGATTCACGTTGAGCTTTTTTGTGTTTCAATGATTTATTGTTCAGATTTAGAACTACAAAACCCAAATGTCTATGCAGGCAGAGTTACTACTATTCTTAGGTAATCAGAGGAGATACATAACTAAATAAAGGGCTTACTATTGTCTACATATATAAAACCCTCAAAAACATAACTAAAATTTTTTTGAAGGCAGAGTTTACAAGGCTCCCCTGTAAAGGTCTGGTTTTGAGAAAGATCTGAAAACTATTTTAAACACCAAATTTCTCCTTACTTAAGAATATGTCAGTGTTAACTGGGTAAAAGGGTAGAGGAAGAACATCCAGACAAAACAGAATACTAAGTGGCCCTAGGATGAGAGAGGGCCCGGCCTGTTTGAGAAACTGAAAAAGAAGGCCAGCATGCAGAAGCCCAGACAAAAAGTGGGACAGAGATACAAGACAAGATGGGCACAGTTGGAAGTGGCTAGACCAGGTAGAATCTTATGGACTAGGATTTTGTTTTCTCTCCCCAAGAGTTATGAGAAGCCACGGGAGGATTTAAACAGGAGATGAAGAAATAGGAGTTGTGAACACACTCTGTCTGCCATGTGGAGGATGGACTTGAGGGAGGAAGGAGTGACCTACAGGGAGGCCAGTAGAATAGTTCAGGTGAGCGGTGACAGTGAACATACTGAGCATTAGGAGGACGGAGGAGGAAGGTGCTGGCAGTGAAACAGAGGCTAACACTAGGTTCTGGCTTGCACAATTGGAAGGTGCTGCCAGCTGAGAGAGTCAACTGGAAGAGACCAGGTTTGGAGAAGCCTGTGGGGTCAGTCTTGGATAAGTTGCATTTAAGGTGACTTTGAGATGAATGTACATCCTGGCTAAGACAACCTGAAAGTCATGCGTGTTTAGACGGTAAATGAAATTGGGTACACAGGAGTGAGGAAAAGAGTGAGCTTTGAAGACCTCTCCACTTCCTGGTGTTGTATTTCTTATTATAAATGTATATGAATATATGTAGTCAACTACACAGTTACACCTGCTGTGAAGTTCAAACATATAAAATAAAAAGTTAAAGTCTGCTCGCTCTTTGGTAATTAACAGTTTGGTATGTACCCTTTCATATTTTTTAAATGGAATTATGCTATATATATTTTCTACAGTCTGCTTTTTAAAATCAGTATAGTGAGAATATTTTTCTGTATTGGGATATAGTTCTAGCTTACTCACTGAATGGCTGCAAAGTATGACAGAGGACTCCATCACAATTTAACATATGCTGTCCCCACTGACAGGTATTTGGGTTATCTGGCACAGTTACCTGCCTGTTTAGTATCCATTGTCCCCTCCTGCCTTGCTCAATGAACCCTGATTCTGTTACAATGGCAAGATGTTCAGCTCCAGCTGAGGGTTCAGGATTGGCTTAAGCCAAATAAGACCATCCTGTTGCCCATGTTTTCAGCTTCCCTTGCAGCTATGGGTCATGTTATTGGGTTCTGGCCAATGACTCCAATGGCCCTGCTGTGAGAGTTTCTGGGTAAATTTTGCTTTCCTGATAAAAGTGAATTAACATGAATACTGTTCTCTTTTCCTTTTCTTTCTGTTTTAGACATGAATGTAAGGATGGGAGTTCCAAAGGCATTTTGCAAAGCCTAAGGCCTGATACATACTAGACACACACATAAACTGACTCATCTTAAAGAATACAAATGTTTTCCACTTTGAAGTCTGAAAAAGTAAAATGAACTGTTTTGGATCAAAGATTCAGAGTAGAGATTTAAGTGATGCCCTACAAAAATAAGAAGCAGGATGGCTCTTTCTGCCACCTTGGAGCCTGTGGAGGCCTCCTGGGAACAGGACTTCTAAACCAACAGGTATGCCTGGAAGACTGTGGTCCAAGGCCATTTTTGCTGGCTGCAGGCAGGGTCTCTGGACCCAGTGGGAGCACATCTTCTTAAAACTGAAGGTGTTTATGCTTGAGATGAAACTGAATTCTATCTAGGCAAGAGATATACTTACATATACAGAGCAAAGAACAACATAGTGATTCCTGGTGGCAAACCAGACAAAACCAGAGTAATCTGGGGAAAGGTACCTCGTGCCCTTGGGAACAGTGGCATGGTTTGTGACAAATTCCAAAGGAACCTGCCTGCTAAGGCCTTTGGACACAGAATCTGTGATGCTGTACCATTCAAGGAGTAAATTTACTGAAAAGTATATAAGGAAAAGTGGACTGGTTCTGTTGTTTAAAAAAAAAAAAGGTGAGACGATGGGGAAAGTACTTTCATTTGTTCCTAAGGACACCTTCAGGTTTTAGGTACAGAAATGCCTCTGTCTTGTAATTTGATAGAATGGCCTTTGTATACAATCTCTGGCACCTCTTGCTTCCCCTTATTTGAGATTTCTACCTTCTTTTGCCTGCTCTTTTTGATAATGTGCTAAATTGAGAAATAATCTTACATGAAAAGTTCGAAGGTGTTTGATTTGGGTGAGCCATTACTTTTCCTAAGTTTACAACTAGAAAAAAATGAAACATCAGGGAAAAAAACTTTTTAAGGCAGGAAAAAAATTCCTCTCTTTTTAAGAAAAAGTGCTATTCTTAGCTATTTAATTCTAGAAAACAGTTGTTGGTACTCTAATGTTGATTGTTTCTTCTGTTCTACATTTTGCCAGCTTCTCATGTTCTTGCAAAAATAGAAGATGTTTAATTTCTAAAAATTCAGCAACCTGTAGCTCCACTTAAACACTTAAAAGGCTATTACATTTAAAAATGTATAATGTATGAATAAACTATAATTTAAAATAAGACACAAAACCATTTTATGTGTAAGCCAAATTGTACATAATTCACATCTGCTTCTAAACAAATAGAAGCTCACATCTGTACTACTTTTACAGTTTACAAAATACTTTTATATACATTTCCTCTTTTTCTATTCAATTCAGACATGTGAGATAAATATTACTCTTATTTCACAGGTGGAAACAGACCCAGACATCATTCAGTGTTTCAGTCACTGTATAGTATTGCCCTGAGACTTCAGATCTGCAAATGGTTTTAATAATGCAAATATCACATATACTTCAATTTTTATCACCAACTTTCCATTTTCTTAATAAAAGAAAACAATGAAAAAAGTTTTCTATCACCTAATAATAAAAATGGGAAGTATTAGAGACAGCTGCATACCAACACAATGAGTCAGATCTACCAGAAGCAAAGCCCATTTTGGGGTCTTGTATTGTTGCCTATATACAGGGCACCAGTACCAGAACCACATTTGGAGGAGTACTTTTTTTTCTATTATAGAGAAAGTAATGCAGGACATGCCTGTTGCCTCCAAGTCTAACATACATGTATGTGTGCAGGTGGCCACAAAGCATGCAGAAAAATACTTTGTACAGATTTGGCATCACGGGGCCTCTGATTATTCCAGGTTAGGCCTACAGGTAGGCCTTGACAATATGGTCCCAGATCTCACCTTTAGTAAAAAATAAATGCTTCTTGCCCCCAACCTCCACACCATTTCTTCCTAAGTTCCCTGTACTATTTAGACAGAAAGTCCAACAGGTAGCCTTTCTTTCTAAATTATCTTCCCCACTATATAATTTTTTTCAGAATTTTCCTTTCCTATTGTTAAATCTTGAAGACATTTCTTTATAGCAGATGAGGGACCTATAGCTTATATTAAATGCCAGAAAAGGGTCAGTTCCAGCATTAATTTCCCAGCAAAAAAACTAAGAGAAAATTTGAGCAGAAAGGGAAAGAACAGTGATAACTGGTGGAGCAGTGACACCTGTACTCAGAAAGCTGCACTGCAGTTCTCCAAAATTTGATGTTATCTTTTTGTTACTGCTCTGCCAATTTAAAGAGGAAAATTCTGGCTGGTCACAAGTTCAAAGCAGACCAATATGTTTACATCATTAGTTCAATGAATCACTCTTTTTGATGTTATCAGGTTTTTATTGCATGTGAGGACATTGTCAATAAATATCTTGAGTTTGAGGCCTTGGCTGGGTAATCCTTTTGCAGTAGAAATCATTTCTTTGGCCAAACTCCACTGCCAGCAATGGGATTTATCGAAACGACAAAAGCCAGCACATGGAATATTTCAATACTGTACTCAATTGTTCATATCTAAATATTTCAGCTATAAAACAAACCAAATGTAAATGCTTAATAGTACAAATCACCAGATTCTTCACAGAAGAAAACCATGAAAGACTAATTTTCTACAACATGTCACCTGTTCATTAGTTCTTCAATATTACCTAGGTTATTTTAAGAGTTATGCACCAGTACCCATGTTTTCTCAACATTTTTTATCTAGGTTCTAATGGGCATAAACAAGGATGCATATAGTCAGAATTGTTTTTATAAACTTTTGAAGTTTGTTATGTATCTTACAATAATGAATATATGGAGACAAAAACAAAAGTACATTTAAGTCATCAGTGGTCCTATGAATTCTGCTTGTATGGCTAGTTGCCTATATGAGTCTGGTAAATGACAAGAAAAAATAACAAAGTTTAATAAGCTCATCCATGCCCTGTGAACCGTTAGGCCACTCACATCATAACTTGATTCAGTCACTATTTATTAGTTTTTAAAAATGTTTTTTAAAAGCTGCAAACCACACATTATTACACACTTATGAAACATGAGGGGGTAAATTGTGACACAGTTCCCTCATGCCACTGTCTCTTTATTCTACAATAAAATAAGAGTTTCCAAACTCTTTTTTTAAAAACCTTGAATTGTGTTCCATGACTGACCTTCACTCTACCGTTCCTTTGACCCAAGGCACGGTCCCTGGTGCATCTTTTTGAGATTTAGTTTCTGGGAAGTTTTCAGCAAACCTCTCTCGTGCTTTCTCCCAGTTTTTTTTGCTCTTGTTTTGGAGAAGGTGAACATCTTCAATTGAGGATGGCTTGCCTGTCCCCAAGCCTGCATGTGTTCGCCGAAGCTGAAGCTGGATCTGTTAACAAAAGTTGAGCAGAGGACTTCACTGTACAGTCAACACACTGATATCTGCTGTATTCAACTTGGTATTTTAATTCTTTAATTTAGAAAAGGCTGATGCAAAAGAAAAACCTGTCAATTGCATCAAATACATACAGGAATACATACATGATTACACATGGAACTTAAACTCATTATCCTACATTGTCTTGCCTGTCAACAAGTACAGCTAACTCTACAGAAAACAGTGCTCCTTAAATAGCATTCACCAAATTTCATGAGATGCTGCAGAATCTATTACTCTACTCTACCCATAAGTAAAGGCAATGGACATATTTAACCTACTGTCCTAGCCTCACCTAAGTAAATGTACAGGTAGAATAAACATTAAGAGTCATAAAGAAAACTTGACTGTTTACTTTCATAGAAGAGGAGGACTTTTATTTTGACAACCATTAAAAGCTACCAGTTACTGAGTGCCTATGTATGTCAAGCACCATGCTAGGGGCTTTATCTTCACATTATCCCTGAAAAACAGTTATTATCCCAATTTTTACATATGAAAAATGAAGTCCAAACTTCCCCTACATCACACAGCTAGTAAGTGACAGAGGATATACTCTAACACAATAATTCTATTTCACAGGTCTGATTATAAAACCTATGTTCTTCCCAGGGTACCTCAACAAAAATGAGAAAATTTACATTAAACACATCCACTTTTCTTTACAAGTAAATTTAACAAGTAATATTAACAATTATCAAGACAGCTCTTCAGTCATGTTACTTTGTAAGGTTTTTGTGAAAAATAATCTGAACCACCAATGAACCATGGGACTGCAGAATTAAAATGACTGTATCATTTTCCAGACATTATTCTATCGTTTATTACATGCTCTGACTCTTGAACTTAAAACAGATTCTCCAGCTAATACAAATCTGCCTATTTATAAAGTAACACTGTGATTGTTCCTGCAATGTTTAGTACCAGGCACAGTAAGGAAGTCATTAGTAACAACTAAAGACACAGAAGAACCTTTGGCTCAGAAAATAACATTTATTATCCTATCTTTGATAAAAGAAAAAACTCTAAGAGGCTCCCTAAAAACATTAAAAACAAACAAAACAATACACAGATAGACATTTGATAATAGTGTCTGGTTTTGTTTGCTACCACACTCCTACCACCTAAGGCAACACCTGGCATATAGCAGATACACAGTAAATATACCTGCTGTTAAGAATAAAGAATGATGATTCTATAACATCCTACTACGCTGATGGACAGTGACTGCAATGGGGTATGTGGTGGGGACTTGATAATAGGGGGAGTCTAGTAACCATAATGGTGCTCATGTAATTGTATATTAATAATAGCAAAATAAAAAATATATATTTAAAAAAAAAAGAATAAAGAATGAAAGAAAATACCAAATACCAGTCTTACCGGAGTTTTCATTCCTCCACCATCCTTCCCAAGGCCCTCTCCTTTTTTCCAACCCATTTTCTCCAACATCTTCCGACCTTTGTTGCTATCTGTAATTTCACTTTAAAGAAAATTAAGATGACAGCTGATTTCTAAAAGACCAGTTACTTCACATTTATAATAAATTAATGAATTAAAAATAATTGGTACAGCTACTTTAAGAAAACTGGCAAGACCTAATAAAGTTGAAGATAAAAAATTCTACTCCAACATATACAAAAGAAAGCATGTATATGGTGTACCAAAAAGACATGTACAAGAATGTTTCTGCAAGTATTCTAATTACAACCAAAATTAGTAACAACCCAGATGTCCATGGTGAAATGTATACACTGTGGTGTATTCAAGAGAATACTATAGAGCATTAAAAATAAAATATACCTAAAAAAATAATGTTAGACAAAAAGAATACAGACACACAATAAATAATGAATTATTCCATTTATTTAAAATTCAAAGATAAGTAAAATTAATCTGTTGCTGTTGGAAGACAAGAGAGTGATTACTTTTGGAGAGGAAAGAGGTATAGAGATGAGGAGGGGGACCTAAAAGCATAGGTTTCTGGGGTTACTGGTAATTTTCTATTTCTTGACCAAGAAATTTATATTCTGCAATGTGTTAATCTTATAATATATTACTGATATTATATTTGTTTACTTTTTTGCATATACATTGAACATCAATAAAAAAGTTAAAATAAAACGGAACAAAACTCCTCAGTCACTTTTGCCTTTTGCTCTATGATTTTGTTCTGATAATTTAAGGATATTTTAATTTTATGTTCTATCACACTGTCTTCTCAGTTCTAAATATGTTAAATGAGCTCTTTAACAATAAACCAATGTCAGAACAATGTGTTTCATTTTATATTTGACTTCTAATTTAACTCTAATGCAATCTTCATTTTCTCCAATTTTTCCAAAAATATTACACTTAAAAAAAACTTGTCAAGCTGTTTAGTATACTTAATTTATAATACTGTATTTCATCAACTCTTACTCAACAAATTGTAAGATGGAGCTATTTTATGTACCATTAAGAAAAAAGAATGTCAGATGTAATTCTAAAACTTTATCCAAGTAGTATATCTTAGAATCAATAAAATATGACATTTAGTCAAAATTTTATAATAAGTTGTCACTTCCACATGAAATACTTAAATTTTAACTAAACCAAGAATTTATATTCTGAGAAGAAAAATTTAGCTAATATATGATAAAATGTAGAAATTTGGTCATATTGTAGACATTAGAAGTTACACTTTTCATGTTTATTAAGCTGTCTTACCTAGAAATGAACTGTAATATGTAATCACAATACAGTGAAAATATAGCATATTTTGCCTTAATGCTATGTACATATTCTCATATCACTACAGTTGTCAAAGAAACAATATTCTACCAGTACTAAAAGAAACCAAAAAACATCTACAGTGCATTTGGAAAAAAATTAATTATCATTTTCTCTAAGAATTAACAAAAAAAAAGTAGTTGATTACTTAAATAATTATTTAAAAAACCCAGTCCAGAAAAGAGAGCTGCATACTTACAAGATGGCAGTGTGAGAGGTGAGACGGAAAGCTCCTCCCAAAACCACAAATTGTACAAAAATATAGTTAATACAACTAACCTTAAAACAGCAACAAGAAAGAAGGCTGAACCAGACTGCAAACAGACCTCAAGAACAGAGCAGACCTCACGAAACAGGGTAACATAGGAAAGCCTTAATCCGGTGGGACCCAAGCCCTTCCCCCACCGCAGCTCACCGGCGGGAGGAGAGAAATGGAGCCAGGAAGGGGGTGAAAGACTGGGACTGCTGAACACCTAGCCCTGGAGATCTGCTTTGTGAGCAGAATCCTATAGTGTGTGGTGCTCTGCATGTTGGGGTCTCAGACAGGCAGAGTGCTTGAGAAATTGACATTCTGGTCATTTGTGGAGGATGGGATCAACACCTAGCTTCTCTGTGTCAGAGGAAAAGCAGGTAGTCGGAGAGGCTTCCTAGAAGCTGAAGGGGCGGGGTTTGTACGGAGCTTGCTATGCAGGAGAAGGGAGAGCTGGACAAGGTTGCCTGGGCGCATTATGCCCAGATGGTTGGGAACGTTGGGGAGCTTCAGGTGCTCCATTCCTCTGGCTGCCTACACAGCCACGAGGCCCCCCACTGTGACATACAGCCTGCCAAACCTTCCTACTGGCCTGCAGGTACCTGTTCACAAACTGGCAGTCACTGTGCAGGCAACAGGCCAGCCAGAGAGACACCCCGCCTACAAAAGCTACAGACACAAAGCACAGAGGTTTACATGTGTGTGCTTGGCCCACTAGCTCTGACACTGGAGATAGGCACAGCAGACGGCAATCAGGAAACAGATCTTTACTCCCCCAGGCACCAGCTCAGCTCCCCTAAGACCCCCAACCTCACTCTAGGGGCTGAGCAGCTCCAGACACTGGAGTTTCTGTGCACTAGTGGGCACCACACAGAAAAATGAAACGAAAAAAGAACATGGTTCAGACCAAAATCTCACAAACCCCAGAGAGAGGGCCAAATGAAACTGAACTAACCAATCTTCCTGAAAGAAAGTTCAAAATAAAAATTATAAACATGCTTATGGAAGTATAGAAAAATATTCAAGAATTCAGGAACAATTTTAAGATGGAAATTCAATCAATAAGAAATTCCATATCTGAAATGCAACATACAATGGAGGAATTTAAAAGCAGACAAGATGTAGTAGAAGAGACAGTAAATGGAACAGAAATTAGAGAAGAGGAATACAAAGAAGCTGAGGCACAGACAGAAAAAAGGATCTCTAGGAATGAAAGAATACTGACAGAACTGTGCGACCAATCCAAATGCAACAATATTCGCATTAAAGGGGTACCAGAAGAAGAAGAGAGAGAAAAAGGGATAGAAAGTGTCATTGAGGAGGTAATTGCTGAAAACTTCCCCAATCTGGGGAAGGAGACAGTCTCTCAAGCCAGGGAGGTACACAGATCTCCCAACACAAGGGAACCAAGGAAAACAACATCAAGACATATAATAATTAAAATGGCAAACATCAAGGATAAAGACAGACTTTTAAAAGCAGATAGAGAGAGAAAAAAGATCACATACAAAGGAAAACCCATCAGGCTTTCTCAACAGAAACCTTACAGGCCAGAAGGGAGTGGCAAGATATATTTAATGCAATGAAGCAGAAGGGCCTTGAACCAAGAATACATTGCCCGGCAAGGTTATCATTTAAATTTGAAGGAGGGATTAAACAATTTTCAGATAAGCAAAAGCTGAGAGAATTTATCTCCCACAAACCACCTCTACAATGCATTTTGGAGGGACTCCTATAGATGGAAGTATTCCTAAGGCTAAAAAGATGTCAACCAAGGGAAGACAAAGAGTACAGAATATGATTCATAACATACAAAGAATGGAAGAGGAAGAAAAAAGATGGAAAAAAAAAAGAACCTTTAGGCTGTGTTTGTAATAGTATACGAAGTAAGTTAAATTGGACTGTTAGACAGTTAAGGAATTGCCCTTGAACTATTGGTAACCATGAATCTAAAGCCTGCAATGGCAATAAGTACGTACCTATCGATAATCACCCTAAATGTAAATGGTCTGAATGCGCCAATCAAAAGACACAGAGTCACTGAATGGATAAAAAAACAAGACCCATATATATGCTGCCTACAAGAGACTCACTTCAAACCCAAAGACATACAAAGACTGAAAGTGAAGGGATGGGAAAAGATATTACATGCAACTAATAGTGAAAAAAAAAAGCAGGAGTTGCAGTACTTGTATCACACAAAATAGACTTCAAAACAAAGAAAGTCACAAGAGACAAAGAAGGACACTACATAATGATAAAAGGGTCAGTCCAACAAGAGGATATAACTATTATAAATATCAATGCAACCAACACAGGATCACCCAGATATGTGAAACAAATACTAACAGAATTAAAGGGGGAAATAGAATGCAATTCATTCATTTTAGGAGACTTCAACACACCACTCACTCCACAGGACAGATCAACCAGACAGAAAATAAGTAAAGACAGAGAGGCACTGAACAACACATTAGAACAGATGGACCTAACAGACATCTACAGAGCACTCCATCCAAAAGCAACAGGATACACATTCTTCTCTAGTGCACATGGAACATTTTCAAGAGTTGATCATATATTAGGCCACAAAAAGAACCTCAGTAATTTCAAAAACATTGCAATTGTACCAACAGGCTTCTCAGATCACAAAGGTATGAAACTGGGAATAAATTACACAAAGAAAATGAAAAAGCCCACAAACCCATGGAGGCTTAATAACATGCTCCTAAATAATGAATGGATCAATGACCAAATAAAAATAGAGATCAAGCAATACATGGAGACAAATGACAACAATAATTCAACACCACAAAATCTGTGGGATGCAGCGAAGGCTGTGCTAAGAGGGAAATATATTGCAATACAGGCCTACCTCAGGAAAGAAGAACAATCTCAAATGAACAGTCTAAACTCACAATTAATGAAACTACAAAACAAAGAACAAATGAAGCCCAAAGTGAGTAGAAAGAGGGACATAATAAAGATTAAAGTAGAAATAAATAAAATTGAGAAGAATAAAACAATAGAAAGAATCAATGAAAGAAGGAGCTGGTTCTTTGAGAAAATAAACAAAATAGATAAACCCCTAGCCAGACTTATAAAGAAAAAAAGAGAGTTTACACACATAAACAGAATCAGAAATGAGAAAAGAAAAATCACTATGGACACCACAGAAATACAAAGAATTAAGAGAACACTATGAAAAAACATATGGTAACAAACTGGATAACCTAGAAGAAATGGACAACTTTCTAGAAAAATACAACCTTCCAAGGCTGATCCAGGAAGAAACAGAAAATCTGAATAGACCAATTACCAGCAAAGAAATTGAATTGGTAATCAAAAAACTACCTAAGAACAAAACTCCTGGACCAGATGGTTTCACTGCTGAATTTTATCAAACATTTAGTGAAGACATAATACCTATCTTCATTAAAGTTGTCCAAAAAGTAGAAGAGGAAGGAATACTCCCAAACTCATTCTGTGAGCCCAACATCACTCTAACACCAAAACCAGGTAAAGACACTACAAAAAAAGAAAATTACAGACCAATATCCCTGATGAATATAGATGCAAAAATACTCATTAGCAAACCGAATTCAAAAATACATCAAAAAGATCATCCATGGTGATCAAGTGGGATTCATCCCAGGGATGCAAGAATGCTACAACATTAAAAAATCCACCAACATCATCCACTACATCAACAAAAAGAAGGACAAAAACCACATGATCATCTCCATAGATGCTGAAAAAGCATTCGACAAAATTCAATATTCATTCACGATAAAAACTCTCAACAAAATGGATATAGAGGGCAAGTACCTCAACATAATAAAGGCCATATATGACAAACCCACAGCCAACATTATACTTAACAGCGAGAGGCTGAAAGCTTTTCCTTTAAGATCGGGAACGAGACAAGGATGCCCACTCTCCCCACTTCTACTCAATATAGTGCTGGAGGTCCTAGCCACGGCAATCAGACAACACAAAGAAATAAGAGGCATCCAGATTGGCAAGGAAGAACTCAAACTGTCCCTGTTTGCAGATGATATGATATTGTACATAAAAAACCCGAAAGAATCCACTCCAAAACTACTAGATCTCATATCTGAATTCAGCAAAGTTGCAGGATACAAAACTAATAAAAAGAAATCTGTTGAATTCCTATACACTAACGATGAATTAGCAGCAAGAGAAATCAGGAAAACAATTCCATTCACAATCACATCCAAACGAATAAAATACCTAGGAATAAACCTAACCAAGGAAGTGAAAGACCTATACCCTGAAAACTACAAGACACTCTTAAGAGAAATTAAAGAGGACACTAATAAATGGAAAATCATCCCATGCTCTTGGCTAGGAAGAATTAATATTGTCAAAATGGCCATCCTGCCTAAAGCAATCTACAGATTCAATTCAATCCCTATCAAATTACTGAGAGCATTCTTCAATGAACTAGAGCAAATAGTTCTAAAATTCAGATGGAACCTCAAAAGACCCCAAATAGCCAAAGCAATCCTGAGAAGGAAGAATAAAGGAGGGGGAATTACGCTCTCTTACTTCAAGCTCTACTATAAAGCTACAGTAATCAAGACAGTTTGGTACTGGCACAAGAACAGACCCATAGACCAGTGGAACAGAGAGCCCATATATAAACCCAAGCATATATGGTCAATTAATATACGATAAAGGAGCCATGGATATACAATGGGGAAATGACAGCCTCTTCAACAGCTGGTGTTGGAAAAACTGGAAAGCTACATGTAAGAGAATGAAACTGGATTACTGTCTAACGTCACAGACAAAAGTAAACTCAAAATGGATCAAAGACATGAATGTAAGTCATGAAACCATAAAACTCTTAGAAAAAAATTTAGGCAAAAATCTCTTGGACATAAAAATGAGCAACTTCATGAACCTATCTCCCCGGGCTAAGGAAACAAAAGCAAAAATGAACAAGTGGGACTATATCAAACTAAAAAGCTTCTGTACAGCAAAGGATACCATCAGTAGAACAAAAGATGCTACAGTATGGGAGAATATATTCATAAATGACATATCTAATAAGGGTTTGACATCCAAATTATATAAAGAGCTCATGCACCTCAATAAACCAAAAGCAAATAAATAAACCAGTTAAAAATGGGCAGAGGATCTGAACAGAAACTTCTCCATAGAAGAAATTCTGATGGCCAACAGGCACATGAAAAGATGCTCCACATCAGTCATCATCAAAGAAATGCAAATTAAAACCACAATGAGATATCGCCTCACACCAGTTAGGATGGCCGCCATCCAAAAGATAAACAACAAATGCTGGAGAGGATGTGGGGAAAGGGGAAACCTCCTACACTGCTAGTGGGAATGTAAACTGGTTGAACCATTGTGGAAAGCAGTATGGAGGTTCCTCAAAAAACTCAAAATAGAAATACCATTTGACCCAGGAATTCTACTCCTAGGAATTTACCCTAAAAGTGCAGCAGCGCAGTTTGAAAAAGACATATGCACCCCTATGTTTATCGCAGCACTATTTACAGTAGCCAAGAAATGGAAGCAACCTAAGTGTCCATCAGTAAATGAATGGATAAAGAAGATGTGGTACATATACACAATGGAGTATTATTCAGCCATAAGAAAAAAACAAATCCTCACATTTGCAACAACATGGATGGAGCTAGAGGGTATTATGCTCAGTGAAATAAGCCAGGCAGGGAAAGACAAATATCAAATGATTTCACTCATTTGTGGAGTGTAAGAACAAAGCAAAAACTGGAGGAACAAAACAGCAGCAGACTCACAGAACGCAGAAATGGACTAACAGTTAACAAAGGGAAAGTGACTGGAGAAGATGGGTGGGAAGGGAGGGATAAGGGGGAAAAAGGGCTATTACAATTAGCACACATAATGTAGCGGGGGTGAGGGTGTCCTGGGGGGATATGGGGAAGGCAGTTTAACACAGAGAAGACAAGTGGTGATTCTATAACATCCTACTACGCTGATGGACAGTGACTGCAATGGGGTATGTGGTGGGGACTTGATAACAGGGAGAGTCTTGTAATCATAATGTTGCTCATGTAATTGTATATTAATAATAGCAAAATAAAAAATATATATATTAAAAAAAAACAAAAAACACCCGTCCAAATTTACTATCCCAGACTTCTTTATATATCTAGTATGTAAAAGTACTCTCACTCAATTGTGTCGGTAGAATGTTAGGTAATGCGTATTTATGTGTGTTTAACTATGTGTACTCACATATATGCTCAAGAATTTTCCAGAGAATAATGGAATTCTAATTATTAGAAGAAAATATAAATAGATGTAGTGTTTGTCTTGTTTTAAGCCATTACTCTAGAGGCTACCCATCAGAATGTATAGCCCTGTAAGTTAGAGTACCCTATGAACATTATCACAGTACAAAGTTTCAAGCAATTAAAATCTCATACTTACGAGTGAATAGATGCAGGAGCATCATCTCTTTGGAAAGTTCCTTCACTTCCAATCTGCTCTCTACGTTTTCCAGCTCTGTCTTTATATTTTGGATTCTTCAGTGCCTTTTCATCTTCATAGTCTGTATTCTTTATAAACACAAAATATCCATTGAGGAAAACAAAACTAATGAATAAAAATGCAATGTCTGTATATTTGCTTTACTTAGCAAATACTGTTCACTGTGGACTCTATTAAGATAATGAATTAAATGTTATTTTCATTCTGAACCCTTTAAATGTTTATATTATTTCAACCTGTATTACAACATAGGCGATAATATAAATCATATATAAATTGTAATTTGTAATAAGATAATAAAGTGAAAAAAAGTGTTTTTTGACTTAATGCTGTGCACTCATATCTTCATATGAGCTATCAGTATTCAAAGAAATATGTACAAGCTCTAAGGGTTGGAAAAAAGATCATTTCTCTTTTTCTCTAAGGAACACTAAAAGTTCCAAAGAAACTAGTTTGATACTGTTCCTTGGAATGGAAAAATGTAGAAACTCTTTTGAAAATGGCTGAAAAGCAAATTCTCTTTACCCTGGCAATATTAATAGCTTTTTGCTTCAACACAGCTCCATTTATATGATTAATTAGTCACCCAGCAAATATTTTCTGAGTAAAGAGTATGTTAAGCTCCATGCTAGGTACCGGAATACAAAGAAATCTGTAATGCTGGAAGGCAGACACACCTAGTCTTTAGCATACTGGAGCACAACTGGTTTAACAGAAAAGGTATGCACAAGATGTGGCTGTGGCACCAAAGACAAGGGGGTCAGTTCAGCTTGGGGCTTCAAGGAAGACTTCTCTTACCCTTTGTTATTAGCTGCTGATCTTTATATAAAAGGTACCGCATTAATCCAAAGATACTAGGAACTGCTACAGCAAGCTAGTATCTTTAGCCAGTTGATATTTTTTTTCTATTATGGTTTCTTTCCCATAGTACAACAGTAACAACAAAAAATACAATTTTGACGAAAAATATGTTATTTTGGCAGCATCTTTTCCCACATCTTCATGAAGAGTAAAAAGCACTGAATAAACGCACTTAAGTTCTTTATCTATAGCTCTGTCATTCTTAGTCAGCTTTAGTTTCTCAAATGTGAACAGAAAATATTACCTTCCTTGTCTACTTTTGGATTAAATGGTAACTTTACCTTACTGAGGCACAATTAACACACAAAAAGTTACACAAAAAGTGTACAACTAGATACTTTTGGGATTTATATATACCTATAAAATCATCACCACAATCAACATAATTACATATCCATCTCCCACAAAAGCATCCTCATCCTTTTGAGACAGGGATTTTAATTTACATTTCCCTAAAGTGACTAATGAGTCAGAGTAGGGGGAGGGCCTCTGGAAAATGCAAGGCAGGATATTTACAGTCAGAGCAATGTAACTACATGCAAGGAAACCCCCTACCAAAACTATGTGTTAAACATTAAGCTCTAGGGTCATTCGTCAGTAAGATCAGTTAATGTTCCCCAGATAAAGAAGAGGAGCACATGTTTTTATTATGCTAATCATTTGTAAGATTCACTTAGCATGCTAAAAGGCCCAGGCCTATGTGCTGTCTTTCCTCTTGGATCTGATGGAGTGATTTTACAAACTGGGCAACTAATTTGGCATGCAGACTCAGCTGTAAACAACATATTAAAAGGCAGCAAAGATTCCACCTTAAAGATAAGATTGCATTTTAACACCCAGGAAGTTTGGGAAGCAGGATTCTTAACTTACTCTTTAGCAAACAGACAATACCTCAGCCCACCCTGGGGGCTGGGCAGGCTGCCTTTTGATATGCTCCTAGACCAAGACACCAGTATCCCAGAGAGAGAGATGGGGCGAGAAATTCCTTGTGTTAAGTTAATTCTGGGTGTTCAGACACCACTTAGCAAGTCTGCAACCCTAAACTTTTTTTCATGTTCTCAAAAGAATCCTCATTTTGCCTATAAAATCCCCTAGACAACGCACCACACCGGACTCTCTTGTCCCCTCCTGGCGTGAGCTGGGAGCTCTGTCCTTTCACTTTATTTCTAAATAAAAGCCTGTACCTTGCTCTCCTACCTTGACTGTTTGCTAAGCTCATTCTTGGGTTTCGTGAACAAGAACCCCAGCATCACTTTGTAATCCATCCCTCTAGACCCTCTTTGGGCATACTTCCTCTCCTGTATCCAGGCAACCACTGGTCTTTCTGTCATAATACACTGGTTTGCTTTCCTAGAATTTTATATAAATACTAGCATACAGTATGTACTCTTTTTGTCTGGCTTCTTTCACTCAGCATAATTATTTTGAGATTCATCTACACTGTAACCTGTATCAACAGCTCATGAGTTTTTGTTTTTAATCCTAAAGAGTATCTGACCATATCTGCCAGTTTGTTTATTCATTCATGATGATTATGTCATTTTTTTTCCAAGTTTTTGGCTATTAGGTAAAAAGCTGTTATGAACAAACATTTGTTTACTAGTCTGTTTATCAACATATGCTTTCATTTCTCCTGGGTAAATACCTCAGAGTAGAATGATGAATCATATGGTACATGCACATTTAACTAATCAAAGAAGTAATTATTCTCCAAAGCAATCACACCATTTTAGATTTTCACCAGCAATATATGATAGTTTCAGTTTCTCCACATGCCCTCCAACACCTGGTATGGTCAGTCTTTTTAATTGATTTTAATTTACATTTCCCTAAAGTGACTAATGATAATGAACATCTTTTATGTGTTTATATGCCAACTGTGTTTCTGCTGTGAAGATCAATTCGTATCTTCTGCTCACTTTTTAACTGAGTTGTTTTCTTAATGAGTTTTGAGAGTTCTTTATACATTTTAGATTTAAGATATCTGATTTTTATCAGACATATGATTTAAAAACAGTTTTCCTACTCTGTGGCTTATTTTTTCATTCTCTTAACAGTGTCTTTGGAAGAAGAACAGACGTTTTGGAGGAAGTGCAATTTATTAATTTGTTCTTTTATGGACTGTGCTTTTGGTATTAGATATCTAAAAAGTCTTTGCCTAAAAACTTTTTTAAGGTTTGCTTCTAGAAGTTTTATAGCTTTAGGTTTTAAACTTCTACCTATGATCCATTTTGAGTTCATTTTTATATGTTATAAGATATGGATCAAAGTTCTTTTTTTTTCTTTTTTGCATATGGTTATCCAATATTACAACACTGTTTGTTGAAAATACCATCCTTTTTCTACCAAATTGTTTTCACACCTTTGTTGAAAAAGCATACACATACACACATCGATCTACTTATATGTATACAGGGGTCTATTTCTGTATTCATTATTATATTCCATCGACCTATTTATCTTAATGCCAATGCTATACTGTCTTATTTACTGTAGTTTATATTAAGTCTTGAAATCAGGCAGTATTAGTCATCCATGTTCTTCAATGGTATTGTTTTTTATTTTTTTCACAAATCTGGTATTTATTCCACCTTTGCGTCCTATTCCTGGATCCTTCACAAATGTTACATGAGGGAAAAAAACAAAAGAAAAACAAATGACTGT
Organism: Smutsia gigantea; assembly: GCA_032199065.1. Lineage (NCBI taxonomy): Eukaryota > Metazoa > Chordata > Mammalia > Pholidota > Manidae > Smutsia > Smutsia gigantea. Next base: position 41,866 of record JAVSCE010006397.1, read on the forward strand.
CATAAGAAGAAAATAAATCCTACCATTTGCAGCAACATGGATGGAGCTAGAAGGTATTATGCTCAGTGAAATAAGCCAGATGGAGAAAGACAAGTACCAAATGATTTCACTCATTTGTGGAGTGTAACAACAAAGCAAAACTGAAGGAACAAAACAGCAGCAGACTCACAGACTCCAAGAAGGGAATAGCGGTTACGAAAGGGAAGATGTTGGGGAGGGTGGGTGGGGAGAAGGGGATTAAGGAACATTCATTATGGTTACCACACATAATGTAGGGGAAGCACGGAGAAGGCAGTACAGCACAGAGAAGACAAGTAGTGACTCTGTAGTATCTTACTGCACTGATGAACAGTAACTGCAATGAGGTGTTGGGGGGACTTGATAATATGGGTCAATGTTGTAATCACAATGTTGCTCATCTGAAAGCTTCCTAAGATTGTATACCAATGATACCTTAATTAAAAAAAATCCCACCCCCCCAACAAAAAACAAATGAAAAACAAATTAGAATCACTAATGTTATCAAGTAGGGAAACTAATTAAAATCTAGCAGTCATCAGCAAGAGAACAGCAAAGAAAATGCTGTAAAAAGAAACAAAGAAAATTTCTAGAAAACTGTATGCATCATGCTCTTTCAAACCAACAAAATACGCTCTTGCACACAATGAAACATAAACAGAATATTCTTCCTGTAACATGTAGCAATGTAAATTCTTTTTTAATATTGTGGATAGGTAAAATGTGTTTGTAATGGTAGTTCTACTAAATGATTACAGAGGAGCCAAGAACACATTAAGGATTCTGGGGGATGTACACTGTTAATTCTTTGATTAGGACAGTGGACATTCTGGCCAAAAATTTAAAAAACATATAGGAACACATAAGTACAAAACAAAGGCAAATGAGACTTTTTTTTTCTTAGCAACATTTAAATGGAAATCAAATTTAAATGCAGTCCACTCTGCCTTTGAAGAGACTTGGCTCAGATCCCGTATCTCAACTGCCTGACACAGTTTCCTATGACAATACTTAGAATGTGACTTCTTAAACAACAAACCTATTTTTAGTAGTGGAGCCACTCTTAATAGCTGTGTCTGCATGGGACTGATATCCAAAGATAGTGAACTTTGGAGGAACTCCTAACCTTTTCTTGTATACTCTCCCTGTATGTGTAATAGCCTCTCTGTTTTCACATGCAGTAGTCCATGTGGCTACCTTATCTCCTTTAGTTTTAACATAAACAATAGCTCCACACAAAAGATGGCGGAGTGAGAGGTGAGACAGAGGCTTCATCCTGAAACCACATATAATACGAAAATATAATTGATACAACTAATCCTGAAAGGGCAACAGGAAAGAGGACTGTGCCAAACTGCATGCACCTGGAGAAAAGAATAAACCTCACGGAACAGGTAACATACCAAAGCTGTGGCCCAGCAGGACCCAAGCCCTTCCCCAACCCCAGCTCACCAGTGGGAAGAAGACAAACAGAGCGGGGAGGGAGTGAAGGCCTAAAACTGCCAAATACCTAACTCTGGAGATTTGATCTGGGAGCACAAACCTATATTTCATGGTGTCTTCATGGTACTCTTGTGATTAGGGAGTTGGAAAGCTAAGGCAGAATACCTGGAGAGACATGAGATTCCAGCTGCTTGTGGAAAGCAGAATCCACATCCAGCTGCTCTGGGACAAAAGAAAGGTGGGCAGTCTGAGAGACTTCCTAACAGCAAGAAGGCTGCTAAAGGGGCAAGGATGGCACAGAGCTTACTGCTCAGGAGATAGTACAGGTAGACAAAATTGTCCGGGAGCACTCTGCCCAGCAGGTTGGGAACTTTCATGATCTTCAGGAGCTCCAGCTCCATGGCTGGCTACAGGGCTCCAAGGACCCCCTCCATGATACGCAACCTACTGAGCCTTTCTCCCAGCAGTCCCACCTGGCTCACAAACCAGCAAACCCTACCCTGGGGTAAGGACAGCCAGAGGGAAGCCCCGTCTACAGCAACAACAAACACAAAGCACAGAGGCTTATACCTGAGTGCTAGGCCCTCTGGTTCTGGCAGTGGAGACAGACATAGCAGCCGGGAAGCAGGAAACTGCTCTTTCTTCCGCCCAGGCGGCAATACTGCTCCCCTGCAACCCCTGACATTGCTTCAGGGGCAGAGCAGCTCCAGAGAGTAGAGCTTCTGGGCACTAGAGGTAGTGCCATATAAAAATATGAAATGCCAAAGGAACCTGTTCTAAGTAAAATTGATGAATACAACCCCTGAGAAAGATTCAAATGAAATCTACCACATGAATCTCCCTTAAACGAATTTCAAAATAAAAATCATTAACATGCTCATGGAGGTGCAGAAAAATATTCAAGAATTCAGGAATGAATTCCAGTCAGAGATCCAATCATTAAGGAAAACAGTATCAGAAAGCAAACATACAATGGGAACTTTTAAAAGGAGACTAGATACAGCGGAAGAGACGATAAATGAAATAGAAAATAGAGAAGTGGAATACAAAGAAGCTGAGGCACAGAGAGGAAAAAGGATCTCTAAGAATGAAAGAATATTGAGAGAACTGCGTGACCTAACCAAATGGAACAATATTCGCATTGTAGGGGTACCAGAAGAAGAACAGAGTGAAAAAGGGATGGAAAGTGTGTTTCAGTAGGTAATTGCTGAAAACTTCCCCAATCTGGGGGAGGAGATAGGGTCTAGGGCCATGGAGGTGCACAGATCTCCAAACACAACGGACCCAAGGAAGACAGCACCAGGACATATAGTAATTAAAATGGCAAAGATCAAGGATAAGGACAGACTATTAAAAGCAGCCAGAGAGAGAAATAAGACCACATACAAAGGAAAGCACATCAGGCTATCATCACACTTCTCAGCAGAAACCTTACAGGCCAGAAGGGAGTGGCATGATGTATTTAATACAATGAAGCAGAAGGGCCTCAAAACCAAGAATACTTTATCCGGCAAGATTATCATTTACATTTGAAGGAGGGATTAAACAATTTACAGAGAAGCAGAAGCTGAGAGAATTTACCCCCACAAACCGTCTCTACAGTGTATTTTGGAGGGACAGCTATAGACGAAGTGTTCCTAAGGTTTAATAGCTGTCATCAAAGGTTATAAAACCACAGTAAAGAAATAGAACAGTTAATTACTAAGCAGATGCAAAATTAAATCAACTATCCCCAAAGTCAATCAAGGGTCAAAGGATACACAAAGAGTACAGAATATGATACCTAATATATAAGGAATAGAGGAAGAAAAAGGAGGAGAAAAAAAAGAACCTTTAGATTGTGTTTGTAATAGCATATTAAGTGAGTTAAGTTAGACTCTTCAATAGTAAGGAAGTTAACCTTGAACCTTTGGTAACCACAAATCTAAAGACTGCAATGCCAATCAGTACATACCTATCAATAATCACCCTAAATGTAAATGGTCTGAAAGCACCAATCAAAAGACACAGAGTCACTGAATGGATAAAAAAACAAGACCCATCTATATGCTGCCTACAAGACTCACTTTAAACCCAAAGACATACACAGACTAAAAGGGAAGAGATGAAAAAAGATATTTCATGCAACTAATAGTGAGAAAAAAGCAGGAGTTGCAGTACTTCATCAGACAAAAAAGACTTCAAAACAAAGAAAGTCACAGGAGACAAAGAAGGACATTACATAATGATAAAGGGGTCACTCCAATAAGAAGATAAAACCATTATAAATATCACTGCGCACAACACAGGAGCACCTACATATGTGAAACAAATACTAACAAAATTAAAAGGAGAAACAGAATGCAATGCATTCATTCTAGGAGACTTCAACACTCCACTCACTCTGAAGAACAGATCAACCAGGGAGGAATTAAGTAAGGAGACAGAGGCACTGAACAACAGATATCTACAGAACTCTACACTCAAAAGCAGCGCAATACACATTCTTCTCAAGTGCACATGGAACAATTTCAAGAATAGATCATATCCTAGGCCACAAAAAGCACCTTGGTAAATTCAAAAAGATTGAAATTATACCAACCAGTGTCTCAGACCAGAAATGTAGAAAACTAGAAATAAATTATACAAAGAAAATGAAAAATCTGACAAACCCATGGAGGCTTCACAACATGGTCCTAAATAACCAATGGATCAATTACCAAATAAAAACAGAGATCAAGCAATATATGGAGACTAATGACAACAATAATAGAACACCACAAAATCTATGGGAGGCAGGAAAGGCCGTGCTAAGAGGAAAGTATACCGCAATACAGGTCTACCTTAGGAAAGAACAATCCCATATGAGCAGTCTAAACTTACAATTAATGAAACTAGAAAAAGAAGAAAAAATGAGGCCCAAAGTCAGTGGAAGGAGGGACATAATAAAATTAGAGCAGAAATAAATAAAATCGAGAAGAATAAAACAGTAGAAAGAATCGATGAAAGGAGGAGCTGGTTCTTTGAGAAAATAAACAAAATAGATAAACTCCTGGCCAGACATATCAGAAAAAAAAGAGAGTCTACACACATAAACAGAATCAGAAATAAGAAGGAAAAATCACTATGGACACCACAGAAATACAAAGAATTATTAGAGAATACTATGAGAAAATATATACTAACAAACTGGACAACCTAGAAGAAATGGACAGCTTTCTAGAAAAATACAACTTTCCAAGGCTAACCCAGAAAGAAACAGAAACCTGAACAGACCAATTACCAGCAACAAAATTGAATTGGTAATCAAAAAACTACGTAAGAACAAAACACCTGGACCCGATGGCTTTACTGCTGAATTTTATCAAACATTTAATGAAGACCTAATACCCATCCTCCTTGAAGTTTTCCAAAAAGTAGAAGAACAGGGAATACTTCTATGAGGACAGCATCACTCTAATACCAAACCCAGGCAAAGACACCACAAAAAAATAAAATTACAGACCAATATCCCTTATGAACATAGATGCAAAAATACTCATCAAAATATTAGCAAACCGAATTCAAAAATACATCAAAAAGATCATCCATCATGATCAAGTGGGATTCATCCCAGGGATGCAAGGATGGTACAACATTCGAAATCCATCAACATTGTCCACTATATCAATAAAAAGAAGGACAAAAACCACACGATCATCTCCATAGATACTGAAAAAGCATTCGACAAAATTAAACAACCATTCATGATAAAAACTCTCAACAAAATGGGTACAGAGGGCAAGTACCTGAACGTAAGAAAGGCCATATATGACAAACCCACAGCCAACATTATACTTAACAGTGAGAAGCTGAAAGCTTTTCCTTTAAGATTGGGAACAAGACAAGGACACCCACTCTCCCCACTTCTATTCAATATAGTGCTGGAGGTCCTAGCTATGGCATTCAGAGAACACAAAGAAATAAAAAGCAACGAGACTGGCAAGGAAGAAGTTAAACTGTCCCTGCTTGCAGATGACACGATATTGTACATAAAAAACCCTAAAGAATCCACTCCAAAACTACTAGATCTAATATCTGAATTCAGCAAAGTTTCGCGATACAAAATTAATACACAGAAACCTATGGCATTCCTATATACTAACAATGAACTAGCAGAGAGAGAAATCAGGAAGACAATTCCTTTCACAAATGCACCAAAAAAAAAGAAAATATCTAGGAATAAAACTAACCAAGGAAGTGAAAGACCTGTACTCTGAAAACTACAAGCCACTCATGAGAGAAATTAAAGAAGATATCAATAAATGGAAACACATCCTGTGCTCATGGATAGGAAGAACTAATATTGTCAAAATGGCCATCCTGCCTAAAGCAATCTACAGATTCAATGCAATTCCTACCAAAATACCAACAGCATTCTTCAACAAACTAGAGAAAATCGTTCTAAAATTCATATGGAACCACAAAAGACCCCAAATAGCCAAAGCAATCCTGAGAAGGAAGAATAAAGCTAGGGGGATTATACTCCCCAACTGCAACCTCTACTATAAAGCAACAATTTGGTACTGGTACAAGAACATATCCATAGACCAATGGAACAGACTAGAGAGCCCTGACATAAACCCAACCATATATGGTCAATTAATATATGATAAAGGAGCCATAGATATACAACGGGGAAGTGACAGCCTCTTCAACAACTGGTGTTGGCAAACCTGGAGAGCTACATGTAAGAGAATGAAACTGGATTATTGTTTAACCCCATAAGCAAAAGTAAACTCAAAATGCATCAAAAACCTGAATGCAAGTCATGAAACCATAAAACTCTTAGAAGACAACATAGCAAAAATCTCCTGAATATAAGAATGAGCAACTACTTCCTGAACGCATCTCCTCAAGCAAGGGAAACGAAAGCAAAAATGAACACATGGGAATATATAAAACTAAAAAGCTTCTCTATGGCAAAGGACACCATCAACAGAACATAAATGCATCCTACAGTATGGGAGAATATATTTGTAAATGACATATCACACAGGGGGTTAACATCCAAAATAAATAAAGAACCTCACATGCCTCAACACCCAAAAAGCAAATAACCAGATTAAAAAATGGGCAGAGGAAGACTTCCAGGAAGATGGCGGCATGAGCACGGCGGTGGAAATCTCCTCCCCAAACCATATGTATTTATGAAAATACAACAAATACAACTATTCCTAAAAAAAAGACCAAAAGATACAGGACAGCACACAGACTGCATCTACACTTGAGAAGACTCGGCTCCCCCTAAGGTGGGTAAGATACGGAGCCGCGACCCGGCAGGACCGAAACACTCCCCCACCCCAGTGCACGGTGGGAGGAGAGGATTCAGAGCCGGGAGGGGGTGGAAGCACAGGCCTGCAAAATAATTAGCCCTGGTGATCTGCGCCGGGAGCACTGACACACAATGTGCAGTGTATCGGAGATTAGAGAGACAGAGGGTGCAGGATCTGAGCTTGGGAACGCACCCGGGTCCTTGCAGCCGGCTCCTGGGACAAAAGAAAACAGCGCGCTTCTTTCTTAGTGGTTTTAAAGAGAGAAGGGCCCAGGATCTTCCCAGCACACTCAGCCCAACAGGCTGGGAGTCCTGGGGAATTTTGGACCCTTGGCTGGCGACTGGGAAAGAGTACCTGCACTCAGACTTCCCAAAGAAATCAACAGCCTCACATTTGTTCCCGCCCCGGCCAGAGCTACAAAGCGCCCTGCGGAGCTACACGGCTGTGGATTAGTGGAGCAGTGGAGCAACAGTGCCACCTACACCCCCCACACAATCTAGTCCCAGTGGGCATATATTTTTTCTTTTCTTTTTTTCTCTCTTTCTTCTTTTCTTTTCTTTCTTTATTTTTTTCCTTTTTCTTTTTTTCTTTAAGTCTTAAAGAGCCCCGCTGATCTACGTGGCACCTACCACTAACCACTTCTATTGCCATGAAAAGACAGAGGAATATGGTAAAAACAAAACTCACCCACACCCAGACAACACCGGAGAGGGAACGTAAAGGGATGGAAATGCACAACCTTCCTGAAAAACAATTCAGAACAAAAGTCAACCATTACTGATGGATCTACAGAGAAATATGCAAGAGCTGAGAGAGGAAGTGAGGGAAGTCAGGAAAGACAATGCAGAAATCAGACAAGCCATTGATGGGCTTAGCAGCAGGCTGGATGAGATGCAAGAGACTGTTAATGGAATAGAAATCAGAGAACAGGAATACAGAGAAGTTGAGGGAGAGAGAGATAAAAGGATCACTAGGAATGAAAGAATATTAAGAGAACTGCGTGACCAATCCAAACGGAACAATATTTGCATTATAGGAGTACCGGCGAAAGAAGAGAGAGAAAAATGGATAGAAAGTGTCTTTGAAGAAATAATTGCTGAAAACTTTCCCATGCTGGAGAAGGAAATAGTCTCGCAGTCCACGGAAGCCCACAGATCTCCCAACACAAGGGACCCAAGGAGGACAACACCAAGACACATAATAATTAAAATGGCAAAGATCAAAGATAAAGACAGAGTATTAAAGGCAGCTAGAGAGAGAAAAAAGATCACCTACAAAGGAAAACCCATCAGACTATCATCACACTTCTCAACAGAAACCTTACAGGCCACAAGAGAATGGCATGATATATTTAATGTAATGAAACAGAAGGGTCTCGAACCAAGAATATTGTATCCAGCACAATTATCATTTAAATATGACAGAGGGATTAAACAATTTCCAGACAAGCGAAAGTTGAGAGAGTTTGCCTCTCATAAACCACCTCTATAGGATATCTTACGGACTGCTCTACAGGGAAGCACTCCTAAGGCTAAAAAGATGTCACCAGAGAAAAGAAAATCATAGCAAAGAAAGCAGACCATCCAAATACTAACTAAAGGCAAAGAATAAAATAACTAGTATATAAAGAATGGAGGAGGAAGAATAAGAAGGGAGAGAAATAAAGAAACATCAGACAGTGTTTACAATAACTTAACAAGAAAGTTAAGTTAGATTGTTAGATAGTAAAGAAGCAACCCTTGAACCTTTGGTAACCACGAATCTAAAGCCAGCAATGGCAATAAGTACATATCTATCGATAATCACCCTAAATGTAAATGGACTGAATGCACCAATCAAAAGACAAAGAGTAACAGAATGGATAAAAAAGCAAGACCCATCTATATGCTGCTTACAAGAGACTCACCTCAAACCCAAAGATATACACAGACTAAAAGTGAAGGGATGGAAAAAGATATTTCATGCAAAAAACAAAGAGAAAAAAGCAGGAGTTGCAGTACTTGTATCAGACAAAATGGACTTCAAAACGAAGACAGTAGCAAGAGATAAAGAAGAACATTACATAATGATAAAGAAGTCAATCAAACAAGAGGATATAACCATTGTAAAAATACATGCACCCAATACGGGAGCACCGGCATATGTGAAACAAATACTAACAGAATTAAAGGAGGAAACAGACAGCAATGCATTCATTTTAGGAGATGTCAACACACCACTCACTCCAAAGGACAGATCAACCAGACAGAAAATAAGTAAAGACACAGAGGCACTGAACAACACACTAGAACAGATGGACCTAACAGACATCTACAGAACCCTACACCCCAAATCAACATGATACACATACTTCTCAAGTGCACATGGAACATTTTCCAGAAGAGACGACATACTAGGCCACAAAAAGAACATCAGTAAATTCAAAAATATTGAAATTCTGCCAACCAACTTCTCAGATCACAAAGGTATAAAACTAGAAATAAATTTTAGAAAGAAACCAAAAAGGTTCACAAATACAGGGAGACTTAACAACATTCTCCTAATTAATCAATGGGTTAACGACCAAATCAAAACAAATCAAAGAATATATGGAGACTAATGACAACAACAACACAAAGCCACAACTTCTGTGGGACGCAGCAAAGGCAGTTCTAAGAGGAAAGTATATTGCAATCCAGGCCTATTTAAAGAAGGAAGAACATTCCCAAATGAATAGTCTAAAGACACAATTACTGAAATTGGAAAAAGAAGAACAAATGAGGCCCAAAGTCACCAGAAGGAGGGACATAATAAAGATCAGAGAAGAAATAAATAAAATTGAGAAGAATAAAACAATAAAAAAAATCAATGAAACCAAGAGCTGGTTCTTTGAAAAAATAAACAAAATAGATAAACCCCTAGCCAGACTCATTAAGAGAAAAAAGAATCTACATGTGTAAACAGATTCAAAAATGAGAAAGGAAATATAATGACGGACCCCACAGAAATACAAAGAATTATAAGACAATATTATGAGAATCTATATGCTAACAAGCTGGAAAACCTAGAAGAAATGGAAAACTTCTTAGAAAAATACAACCTTCCAAGACTGGCCAAGCAAGAAACAGAAAAACTAAAAAGACCAATGACCAGCAACGAAATTGATTCGGTAATTAAAAAACTACCCAAGAACACAACCCTCGGACCAGATGGATTCACCTCTGAATTCTACCATATATATAGAGAAGAAATAACACCCATTCTCCGCAAAGATTTTCAAAAAATAGAAGAGGAGGGAATACTTCCAAACTCATTCTATGAAGCCAGCATCACTCTAATACCAAAACCGAGCAAAGATGCCACCAAAAAAGAAAATTACAGACCAATATCCCTGATCAACTTTGTTGCAAAAATATTCAACAAAATATTAGCAAACGAAATTCAAAAATACATCAAGAGGATCATACACCATGATCAAGTGGGATTCATCCAAGGGATGCAAGGATGGTACAACATTCGAAAATCCATCAACATCATCCACCACATCAACAAAAAAAGAAAAAAAACCACATGATCATCTCCATAGATGCTGAAAAAGCATTTGACAAAATTCAGCATCCATTCATGATTAAAACTCAAAAAAATGGGTATAGAGGGCAAGTACCTCAACATCATAAAGGCCATATATGACAAACCCACAGCTAACATCATACTTAACAGAGAGAAGCTGAAAGCTTTTCATCTAAGATCAGGAACCAGACAGGGATGTCCACTTTCTCCACTGTTATTCAACATAGTACTGGAGGTCCCAGGCATGGCAATCAGACAAAATGAAATACAAGGCATCCAGATTGGTAAAGAAGAAGTCAAATTGTCACTATTTATATAAGATGACATGATATTGTACATAAAAAACTCTAAAGACACCACTCCAAAACTACTAGAACTAATATCTTAATTCAGCAAAGTTCCAGGATACAAAATTAACACACAGAAATCTGTTACTTTCCTATACACTAATGATGAACTAACAGAAAGAGAAATCAGAAAAACAATTCCATTCACAATTGCATCAAAAAGAATAAAATACCTAGGAATAAACCTAACGAAGGAAGTGAAAGACCTGTACTCTGAAAACTACAAGACACTCCTAAGAGAAATTAAAGAGGACACTAACAAATGGAAATGCATCCCATGCTCTTGGCCAGGAAGAATAAATATTGTCAAAATGGCTATACTACCTAAAGCAATCTACAGATTCAATGCAATCCCTATCAAACTACCAACAGCTTTCTTCACTGAACTGGAACAAATAATCTTAAAATTCATATGGAACCACAAAAGACCCCGAATAGCCAAAGCAATCCTGAGAAGGAGGAATAAAGCAGGAGGA
>JAVSCE010006398.1:0-16070 GCA_032199065.1 Smutsia gigantea
AGGCCAGCATCACTCTAATACCAAAACCAGAAAAAGACATCACAAAAAAAGAAAATCATAGGCCATTATCCTTGATGAACATAGATGCAAAAATTCTCAACAAAATAATTAGCAAACCAAATTCAAAAATACATCAAAAACATCACCCAACATGAACAAATAGGATTTATTCCTGGGAATCAAGGATGGTACAATATTTGTAAATCAATCAATATCAGATACCACATTAACAAAAAGAAGGATACAAACCACATGATCATCTCAATAGACGCTAAAAAAGCATTTGACAAAATTCAACATCCATTCATGATAAAAACTCTTAACAAAATGGGTATAGAGGATACGTACCTCAAGATAGTAAAGGCCATATACAACAAACCCATAGCCAACATTGTAGTTAATAGCAAAAAGCTAAAAGCTTTTCCTCTAAGATTGGGAACAAGACAAGGATGCCCACTCTCACCAGTTTTATTCAACATAGTACTAGAGGTCCTATCAACAGCAATCAGACAACACAAAGAGATAAAAGGCATCCAAACTGGTAATGAAGAAGTTAAACTGTCATTATTTGCAGATGATACAATATTATATAGAGAAAACCCTAAAGAATCCACCCCCAAAATTTTAGAAGTAATAACTGAATTCAGCAAATTTGCAGGATACAAAATTAATACACAGAAATCTGTTCCATTTCTATATACTAACAATAATCCAGCAGAAAGAGAAATCAGAAAAATAACTCCATTTACAATTTCATCAAAATGAATAAAATACCTAGGAATAAACCTAACCACAGAGGTGAAAAACCTATACTTTGAAAACTACAAGTCACTCATGAGAGAAATTAAAGAAAACACTAATAAATGTAAATCTATCCATTGCTCATGGATAGGAAGAATTAATATTGTTAAAATGGCCATCCTGCCCAAAGCAATTTAAAGATTCAATGCAATCCTTATCAAAATACTAACATTCTTCAATGAACTAGAAAAATAGTTCTAAAATTCATGTGGAACCATAAAAGACCCTGAACAGTCAAAGCAATAAGGAAGAACAAAGCTAGGGGGATTACTCTCCCTGACTTCAAGCTCTTCTACAAAGCAACAGTAATCAAAACAATTTGGTACTGGCACAAGAACAGACCCATAGATCAATGGAACAGAATAGAGAGCCCAGATATAAAGCCATACATCTACAGTCAATTAATATATGACAAAGAAGCCATGAATATACAATGGAGAAAAGACAGCCTCTTCAACAACTGGCATTGGGAAAACTGGATAGCTACATGTAAGAGAATGAAACTGGATTATTGTCTAACTCCATACACAAAAGTAAACTCAAAATGGGTCAAAGACCTGAATGTAAGTCATGAAACCATAAAACTCTTAGAAGAAAACATAGGCAAAAATCTCTTGAATATAAGCATGAGCAATTTTTTCTTAGACACATGTCCTCAGGCAAGGGAAACAAAATAAAAAATGAACAAGTGGGACTACATCAAAAAAGCTTCTGTACAGCAAAGGACACAGTCAGTAGAACAAAAATACATCCTAAAGTATGGGAGAATATATTTGTAAATGATTCATCTGATAAAGGGCTAATATCCAAAATATATAAAGAACACTTATGCCTCAACACCCAAAAAACAAATAATCCTATTAAGAAAAGGGCAGAGGACCTGAACAGACACTTTCCCAAAGAAGAAATTCAAATGGCCAACATGCACATGAAAAGATGCTCCACATCAGGGAAATTCAAATTAAAACCACAGTGAGATATTGCCTCACAAGTTAGAATGGCCACTATCCATAAGATAAGAAACAACAAGTACTGTTGAGGATGTGGAGAAATGGGAACCCTCCTACACTGTTGGTGGGAATGAAAATTGGTGCAACCACTGTGTAAAGCTGTATGCAGGTTCCTCAATAAACTAAAAATAGAAATACCATTGACCCAGTAAGTCCACTCCTAGGAATTTACCTGAAGAAAACAAAATCCCTGATTAGAAAAGATATATGCATCCCTATGTTTATTGCCACACTATTTGCAATTGTCAAGATATGGAAGCCAACTAAGTGTCCATTAATAGATGAATTGATAAAGAAGAAGTGGTACATGTACACAGTGGAATATCATACAGCCATAAAAAGAAAAGAAATCCTGCCATTGGCAACTACATGGATGGATCTAGAGGGTATACAGCCATAAAAAGAAAAGAAATCCTGCCATTGGCAACTACATGGATGGATCTAGAGGGTTTTATGCTCAGTGAAATAAGCCAGGCACTGAAAGACAAATACCATGATTTCACTTATTTGTGGAATATAAAAACAAAGCAAAACAGAAGGAACAAAACAGCATTACATTCACAGACACTGAAAAGTGACTAGTGATTACTAAGGGGGAGGGGTTAGAGGAGGTGTGGGGGAAAGGGGAGGGCGATAAAGGACCACAATAATTTGTAATCACAATATAAGTTGATCATGGGGACTCTTGAACCACTGTGATGTACATTTCAAACCAACATATGATTGTATATTGATGATACTTTAACAAAAAAAATATAATCAATATAAAAATTCTTAATGAGATACTTTACATTCTTTGTCCTAAATGTCTGGAATCTAGTGTATATTTCACATTCGTAGCACATTCATATCAATTTTGACTAGTCACACTTCAATTTCTCAATAGCCACATGTAGCTAGTAGCTACAGTATTGGACAAACACAGATTTATACTATACATATTGGTGCCTAATCATATATCATCATGTATTGCTACTTGAATGTTTCATGTGTAAATGTCTTAAGTTTCCACCTAACATATAAACTCCTTGAGAATAGAAATCTCACCTTAAAATTCTTCCATGTTCCTCAAGTTTTAGCATGGTGCTAAGCTAGTAGCAGATAATAGTATGAATAAATATTTTCAGTTTCACCATTCATTGGGCAGAGGGTTGTAATTCACACCTTAGTAAAGAAATGTGAGTGGGAAACATACTGCAAGTCCAGTGGAGATATGTCAGTATCTGCATAAGACTGTAGTAACTATTTCTCTGATAGCAAACTGTCAGGCCCAAGGCAGAGAAGATAAGGACCAGAGTGATAAGAATGCCTTATAAATCTCAAATAAAAGTGCTAAATTCAAAGTGTAAAATGACTATCATCTTCCAGTGCCATTCCATCTTGCAGATGAGAATACTGAAGTATAGAATGAGTGATTTCTACCTGTGGTAACATGCTACAAGCAAGTTATTAGCATCTGATCATAGAAAGAGGCCATTTCTTTTGCTCTCATATAGCTACTGATTTTTTTTTAACAGCAGTGGACAGTGTGGGAAGAAGGGGGATATGGGAGGTTGAAGAAGAGGTAGGGGAGATAAAGAAATCAGCTTACAAGCTTTTCCTCCAAATATGCATTTCCCATCCCCACTCAAACACACACACATCCTTCCCACTGATATATCAGTGTCTAATCAGAGTCCACAGAGAGTCCAAGATGTCTAGGGCTCCTAAATATTTCTGGACCTTCTCCCAAACACAAATACTCAGCTTCACATAGCCCCTCAGATCAGTTGGTCATCCATTCTTTTCAGTCACTGATTTATTTGGTATACATTACATACCACACACTATGGGGCTATAAAGACCACAGATACAATTTCTTTTGTCACAGAGCTCAATCTGTTGTGAGTGTGGAGTGGGAGGAAGGGTGGCAGTGGTGGCAGAGAGGATTGTTAACTATAATTGCATATGATAAACACTATAGAAAGTTTTAAACAATGTGTTATTATGGAAAGCTATGCAGCAGTTATAAGAATGAAGTGTATTCATGAAAAGATCCCAGGCAGTGGTTCTCAAAGTGTGTTTCCTGGACCAGCAGTTTCAGCTCACCTGAGAACTTTTTAGAAATGCAAATTCTTGGGCATTATCCCAGACCTACTGAATCAGAAACTCTGAAGGTGGGAATTAGAAATCTGTGTTTTAACAAGCCCCCCCCCATATATTTCTGATGCATGCTAACATTTGAAAATAGCTAGCCTAGAAGGAAAAAATAGTTGCAGAATGAAATACACAGAATGATATTATTTACATAGTTTTTAAAGAACATTGAATGTTTTCAAGTGTGTGTGTGTGTGTGTGTGTATGTGTCTGCATGTGCGTTGAAAAAGTCTGGAAGGAGATATACCAAGTTGATAATAGAGGTTACCTCTGGAGAAGGGATTAGGATTGCAGGGCAAGGAGGTAGGTAAATGAGTCTTTATCTTCTGCAACATTTGAATCCTTTAAAATAAGAATGCATTCATATATTAATTAAACATAATTAAACATAAAGAAATAAAATTTTAATTTTTTTTAAGTGCTCTGGAAACACAATGGAGAGAACTATGAAATCTTCCCAGAGGAAGAGGTCTTTGAACCAGGCTTTGGGGTTGACCACTCCTTGCTCTCCATCCAGCCCTATGTCTCTTCCATGTCCAGGACATAGCTCATATTTCTGTATTCTTGTCATTCCAGCTGAAGGAGGGATCTCCAGAGGAGCTATAGTACTATATCTGAAATACTATGACTACCCACTATCTTGCTAAACTTCAAGCCTCAGAGAAAGTACTAAGCTAAAAGCCCAAGTTGAAGACTGAACTGGAAAGAAAATGTGACTGTCCCTTCAAAACAAAAAAACTGTCCTCCACCTTCTGTTTTAACAGCAATGTTGCTCTGAGAAGCATATTAGGGTGGATGAAAAACATAAAGCAAAGATCATTATTGATTCACCCTGGGCCAGGCTTATTCAAATTCAAGATAGAAAAGCCCTAGAAAGCCATCCGTGTCCTTGTCTTCCAGTGACAAACCATTTGGGGAAAAAAGCCATGCCCTTTAGAAGGCCAAGCCTGCATCCCATTGACTTACTCTCTTTCACAGTCTGTTTTGGATTTTTTTAGCTGATGAGACTGGTGGGAGGTGACAGAGGAAAAATAAAAGTGGTAAGATTCACCCAGAACCCCTAGCATGAATGTGGCCTTTTCAAGTTATAAAGATAAGTAACTATCTAAGCAGAATTCTGGGGAGTTTGTTTCCAGTAAAGTGATTCTGAGAAGAAAAAAATAGCCACATTAACCTCTGACACAGCTTTCCAGGCAAAAGCTTTCATAACTAAAGGCCAATAATGTGATGGCAGGAAGAAGCTCTGTAGAATGAGCCAGGTTGCCCTATATAATCAAGAGGGGTAAGGAAACCAACAGACTGGGGAGTAGCCCCCATCATTAATGATTACTTTCTGACACACTGAATACTAGAGGGATGGGCTGATGTATTCCAGAGGTAACTGACTTGATAGGCTGTGGAGAAATGGGTAAATGCAAAGATTCTACTGCTTCTTAAAAGTCTGAAATGGAGAATCAACACAATGCACTGGGCAGTTTGACTTTGAAATCAGGATTGTTTGGGCTAAAAGAGCTTGTAGGGCTTTTGATATTATAGGAGGTAATTCTGGATTAATAGAGAGCATTAGGACTTGGAGATAAAAGGGTTCTCCTTGAAAGAGAATTTGTTTCATTTGGGTCAAGAATTTTGCTCTGTTTTGAGTATTATATAGGACTTTCTCTTTGCTGAAGCATGTCAAAGCTTGTAGCTGAGCTCAGAAAACTAATTATTACTCAAATAATTTGTCTTGACATGGAGATGCCAGAAGAATGCCATCTATTTTTTATAGTAGACATTTTTATCATGCTATAAATATTGCAAAGAATATTTATTGGATACCTACTATGTGTATAGCATTGTGTTAAGAGCAATAACAAATACAAAGAAATACATGTCAAAATGCACTCTCAACAAGATTATAGTAAATTAGGGAGGGCAGCAGAGGATGAGTTGAGTTGACATACATGAATAGTTAACACTAGAAGTACAAATTCAATTAGTAATTTATTGCCAAAATAATGATACAAACAAAAGTCAGATTAAAGACGGAGAAGTCTTTGCGGATTGGACAAGTCAGGAAAGTTTTTGGGGAAAAAGTAGGAAATCAAATGAAGTCTTAATAAGCAAAGGATCTTTTGCTTCTACTTTTCTTGGGCTTTTGTGTGTTTGAGAGACTTTCTGTGGGACTAAGTCATAAGTGGTAACCACTGATGATTGATCTAGGACAAAACTATAAAGTAAAAAGTTGTCTTTCCTGCCTTATCATTCCACCCATGTCTCTAGTATTCTAATACTTCTCTAGTTGCCTGGGAAATAAGAAGTAGCATCTAGTTGCTGTTTTCTACTTAATCCAGCTTACTTGTCCTATGTCACATATTTCTCAAGATCCATCTTCTCCTTGAAAGACAATTAGAGCTAAGGTGGTGATGACCTATAATGGCTTGATGTGATACTCTTTCCAAACAATATTTGGAAACATATATTGATATCCTACTGTGCTAATATGTGGAAATTAAACAACACACTCTTAAACAACCAATGGATCAAAGAAGAAATCATAAGAGAAATAAGAAAATGCTTTAAGATGAATGAAAATGAAAACACCCCATGCAAACTTATGGGATAGAGGTAAGATAATGCTCAGAGGGAAATTTATAGTTGTAAATGCCTACATTAAAAAAAAAGATGGATCTCAGCAATAAACTAAACTTCCACTTTAACTAGAAAAAGAAGAGCAAACTAAGCCCACAGTAAATAAAGGAAGGAAATAAGAAGATTAGGGAAATAAATATAAATGAAACAAAGAACCAAAAAACAATCAAGAACCAATAAAAACCAAAAGTTAGTTCTTTGAAAAGATGAACAAAATTGACAAACCTTTAGTTAGACAGACCAAGAAATAAAGAAGACTCACATCACTAAAATCAAGTATGAAAGTGGGGACAGTACTACTTTCCTTACTGAAATATAGACAATTACAAGAGAAAATCCTAGGACCAGATGGTTTCATTGGCAAATTCAATCAATGTTTAAAGAAGAATGAAAATCAATCCTCCTCAAATTCTTCCAAAAATAGAGGATACAAAATTTACTATTCTATTATTATTTATCATTTACTATTTATTCTAAGGCCAGTATTACCCAGATGCCAAAGCCAAAGACATTACAAGAGAAGAAAACTACAGACCAAAACCTTTATGAATATAGATTCTGTAATCCTTAACAAAATACTAGCAAACCAAATCTGGCAGCATATTAAAAGGATTATAAAAAGTGAATAAGTGGGATTGATCCCCAGAATGCAAGGGTGGTTCAACATACAAAAATCACTAATATAATACACCATATTAAAAGAATGAAGAAAGAAGCACATTTTCATCTCAATGTATAACAAGCATTTGACAAAACCTAATGTCCAATATATATAAACTGAGTTCAAAAGCAGGGTAAAATCAATGCCCCACTTCAAAGGCAGGAAGAATTCTCCTTTACTTAGGGGAGGGTTGGCCTTTTTGCTCTATTCAGCCATTCAACTGATTGGAGGAAGTTGATCCACATTAGGGAGGGATGTCTGCTTTACTCAGTCTACCAATATATATGTTAATATCATCCAAAAACACTCTCACAAAAACCCCCAGAAAATGGTTGCCTAAATATCTGGGTTCCCAACAGTTCAGTCAAGTTAACACATAAAATTAACCATCACATCATATAGAAAAAAAAAACTCAAAGACCTAAATGTAAGAGCTAAAACTATAAAACTATTAGAAGAAAACGTGTAAATTTTCATAACTCGGATTTGGCAATAGGTTCTTTGAACTGACACTAAAAACAAAGCAACAAAAGAAAAAATAGATAAATGGATTTCATAAAAATTTTAAACTTTGAGCATTAAAAGACATTTAAAAGGCAACCCAAAGAATGCAAAAAAATTTTGCAAATTGTACATCTAATAAGGGTCTAATATCCAGAATACATAAAGGAACTCTTACAACTCAAGTACAGAAAGATAACCCAATTAAAAAATAGGTAAAGATTTGGAGAAAACATTTCTCCAAAGAAGATATACTAATGGCCAATAAGCACATGGCATCATTAGTCACAAAGGAAATGCAAATCAAAACCATGATGAGATATTATTTCACACCTATTAGGGTGGCTATAACAAAACAAAACAAAATAACAAGCATTGGTGAAGATGTGGAGAAATTGGAACTCTCATACATTGCTGGTAGGAATATAAAATGGTGTAGCCACTGTAAGAAACAACTGGGAGTTTCTCAAAAAGTTAAACATAGAATTACCACATGACCCAGCAGTTTCACTGTTAAGTATATACCCAAGGGAAATGAAAACATGTGTCTATGCAAAAACTTGTACATGAATGTTCATAACATTATTTTAATAGCCAAAAAGTGGAAACAATCCTAATACCCGTGAATTGATGAATGGATAAACAAAGTATCCATATGATGGAACATTATTTAGTCATAAAAAGAAATGAAGTACAGATAAATGCTACAACATTGATGAATCTTGAAACTATTATGCTAAATGAAAGAAGCCAGACACAAAAAGTCACATATTGCATGATTCCATTTATATATGAAATGTCCAGAATAGGCATATCCACAGAGACTGAAAGCAGATTGATGGTTGCCAAAGGGTAGGGGAAGTGGGGAAAGGGAGTGACTGTGCTTATAGAATGGGTTTCTTCTTGGGGTGATTAGAATGTTCTGGAATTAAATAATGTTAATGGTTGTGCAATGTTTTGAATGTACTCAAGCCACCGAATTCTACACTTTAATATGGTTAAGATGGCAAGTTTTATGTTGTGTGAATTTTACATCAATTAAAATGGGAAGATTCAGATAATCCTTAGTCTTACAGTCAAGATAGTAAACTTTCTGCAGAACCTTACAAAATACAGAGAAGGTGGATCATCAATCCCAAGGTATGTCAGTAGTCTTGAGACAAAGGTTGACATTCTGCAGTATATAGGCCAAATCTGGCAAGTGGCCTGTTTCATAAGGCCTATGAGCTAAGAATTGTTTGTACATTTTTAAAGGTCTTTAAAAGCAGCAATAACAAAGAAGAATATGTGACAGCGTTTTGTGGGCCACAAAACCTAAAATATTTACTACATGACTCTTTACGAAAAGATTGTTAACCCCAATCTTTGGTGATGATAAACAATAATGCCTTACATTTATAGAGTGCATTTCAGTTTACAAGGTACATCCTTTTTTCCTCAGCTGACTTTCAAAACAACTTTGAGGTAGATGAGGTTTTATTGCTCTTTATAGAGGGGGAAACTGAGGCTTGGAGAGGTTAAGCAACTCATATCCTTGTTCTGTCACTTGAAAGAACTCCGATGGTCTGAATGTATTTCAGTGTTCTACCCTTGCAGCCCACCAACTCTCCCAAGAATAACCAAAGGCTCTGTGAAAATACAATTCGATTTAGACTTGTCAACCCAAGGTTGAGAAAAAGAGCTTTGGCTAACTATTGCTCGGATCTCTCTCTCTCCGCTTTATATCTCCTCTGGCAATAGTCATATATTTTTCTAAGTGTAATGCCACCTATATTGAAGGAATCAGGACCTGTCAGGCCAAAATATTTCAAGTGTCATAGAATTGGACACTCTGCTGTATTTCAAGCACATCAGGTGAAGCAATATAATAAAAATTGACTCCTTTGTGATATGTCCCTTGATGGAAGCTATGACATTCACTCCTTCCACTAATGTCCTGCATCCAACCTGCAGCTTCAGCTGTCCTCTGGACAGCATATCATACAGTTACTGCTCTGTCTTCCCACCAATTTACCAGGTGTCATATTTCCCTAGCCTGAAGGAGCTCTGCAATATGTTGGGGAGGAGGGGAGGGTTGCAACTGATACGGATATTTCTTAATAAGCCCTTGGCACCTGAGCAGCCAATCAGCAGCTTCAAAGATGGGCTCCCCACCTCGAAGTCACTGTTTTCTCCCTCCACCCTTCATCCCACAGGTGCTTGGTTACTACAATTCCATGCACCACTCATTTATGATCTGTAATCTTCTTCAGTCAATTTCAGATGGTGGTGTCATATGGAGGGAGAAGGAGCATGGCATGCACTGTTGATTCAGGTGCTCAAGGGCCATGAAGTAAATGGCTGCCCCTACTGGAGTCATTGTAATAGAATTGTGGGGGATTTATAATTATACCCCTTCATACAAGTCAGTTAATTAATCAGTTCTTCCCACACACTTCCATTAGATTCCTCTCACTAGGTAGACCATTTTACTCACAGCATGTAACTCCTCCATCCAATTATCTTCCTGCCCTCTTCTTGGGGCTCCTTTTTACTGAAGGACCAGCATATTTTCTCCCCAGGAGCTCATTTAAAAAATTTTAGCCCTTCCCTTCTTTGGGGCCCCCATATGAATGCCAGATTACTGGTTAATGTCCTTGTGTTTTGAATTTAGGCTACATGGCCAAACTCTCCTGATTTTTTACAAGCAACTTCAATTCTCCTATCTGATGTTTCAATTGCATCCACGGTGTGCATGCTACCTTAGTTTTTGTGTACCATTAGGGGAAAGAATTTAAACCCTTTTCTCACTTTCACTGCTGGGCTCTGATCCCCTTGCCTGTAACACCTGGATTCTAAGTATCTTTTGGAGCTAAATATTAGTATCCCCCTTCTTCCATCTAGACAGTCCCAGTGCTTTATGTTTTCTTCTTTCTCATGAAAAGACCTTGTTTTATAAACGTCTGTGGCACATCTGGCAGTCCATCATCTTGGATTCCCAGCAGTTTGCAGCATCCATCTGGACTTCCTCCTTGTTCTCTTCTAAATCTCCCTCTCTCTTTGGGCTCAATTCTCCATATGCACAGTGTCTAAGATACGAGTCCCAGGTCTGCCTTCCTTATGGAGTCCTCCTGCCTCTCTGTGGGGAGAGATTAGGAGAAATGGCTCCCATGGCTCTGCCCTGCCAAAATTCTTCCCTAGTTGCTGATATTGTTCTGTCTTGCTCAGGCTTCAGCAGAAAACACTCTTCTTGTTTTGTTCTAAGCAAAAAGCCCAACTTCTGACAGAGTACTTCAGTGGGCCTCTGTTCATCTATCTCTCCTAAGATTTATTTCAGGGGAATACCACACACAGAACCTCACAGGGCATACAGGTTATGTTATGGTGGAACTGTCATGGCACTGATATTGCTCCAAATCTTGTAGCTGGCCAATAGGAGCTGAGAATGAGAGTGAGCTGCTGTGAGGTTTCTTTATAGTGATTTATCAGGAGGAGAAAGCAGATGCTCTGTGGACACCTTCCTGCTTAGCTGTTTTCTCTTCCAACTCCTAAACCTTAGTTACAGAGTTTAGGCGGGATTTTCAGCACAGATTACTACTAGAAGTGAGCTGAAAACTACTTATACCTTAATGATGACATAGGACCAAGGATTCTCCCCCCAGCATATTCTAGGCCATTTTGTGGACTACTTTTCTTCCCTCCTCATCTTTTAAGTATTCAGCTGGAGTGTATTCTGCATTACTTAGTTTAAAGGTCTCTTTTTAAAGGAGCAAGGTTTCCACAACCTGCTCCAACCATCTGTAAAATTAGTGCCACTCAACTAACTTTCTGGAGGATATTCTGGAGCCTTAAATTGGTTTTTCATTCCCTTGTGTATCAGTGTATCATTAGGCGGAATGCTACCAAAGGAGCAGAATTCAGTGATACTTTTGGGTTTGTATTGCTGATGGGAATCTTGGTTTCTATGTATAATTATCCTGCAACAAGATAGTGAGCTTTTAAAAATGTAAATCAAAACATATTACTCTCCTACAGAAAGCCCTCCAGTGGCTTTCCATTGTACTTTGAATACAATCTAAACATCTTTCTGCGGCTTACAAAACTCTGTGTGACCTGAGCTCTGCCCATCTTTCTGATCTCACCTTGCACCATGCCCCCGGCACTCACAAATTCTTCAGCCCCCAGAATTTCTTTCTGTTCTTGTAACCACAAGCCCTTTTCTGCCTCAGGGAACTTGCAGCCGCCATTGCCTCTGCCTGGTACACTCTTCCCCCATATCATTGAATAACCGGATCCTTCTCATCATTCAGATATCAGATCAAATGTTATTCTCTGAAAAAGGCTTTCACTGACCACCCAGTAATTTTTTTTTCTTCAGGGCACTTACTTACATGTTGCTCTGTTTTATTTTCTTCACAACAGTTGACACAATCTGGAAGTCATATTAATTATCTATGGGCTTCTCATCCATCTCCCCCCCCCGCCACCAGTAGAATCTAAGTTCCATGAAATACAGGCCTTGTGTGTCTTGCTCACTGCTGTGTCCCCAGTACTGGGCACAAGTATTTGTTGATGAATGATGGTTGGAATAGTTCGTAGCTCTCTGTCAACTTTGCTAAATGGCCCATGATGATCTTCTGTCATGTATCTTTCAAAAATATAATTTTCAAAATATTACAGTTTCTAGATGCTTGGCTATCAGACTTTGGCTAATTCAGCATTTACTGAAGCTTAGGCACTATGCTAAGTTCTGGGAATAGAAAAATAAATAAAACTATAGCCTCTGCCCTCAGAGATCTCATAGTCTAGTGGGGAAAATGGACATATAAATGATTGCAGTACAGTGGGATAAGTGCTATGTAGAAGTTTGAATGAAGTATTATGGCAACGCTAAGGAGAAAGAGTCCATCTCCTTGGCACTGAAGTAGGGATGGAGGTGGTTCAAGAAAGTAGTCTTAGAGGAAGTGATATATGAGCTGGATCTTAAAGAATGGGAGTTCATTGGGAAATGAGGATGGGAAGTACATCCTAGCATGTGTGGAAAGTGGAAAAGAGAAAGAGCACTGGATATTTTGGGGATGGCAAGTTGAAGGCTGTTACTGGAATACAGGATGACTGTGGGAGATGAAGCTGGAAAAGAACGCAGAAACCTGTTGAGTTGAAATAAGTTCTCACCTCCACAGGAGTTGGGGGCAGCTATATAATGCTCCCTATATGCACTTTACCCCCTCCCACAAAAAGTAAATAAAGTTGCCACCTTAGAGTTAAGCCAGTAAAATTCACATGCAAGGGATATGATTAGGTATCTGGAAATGAACCAGGAAGTGTCTGTACATGTGTGACTGGGAGTTTTGGGAACTCTCAAAACTCTGCTCAAGGTGATCTAGGACAAATCCTAAGAAGGCAAACCTGGAATATAACTGTAATTTTGTAAGTGGAAACCAAATTAATTGTATTATACACTGCTTAGAGTGAATAGAAAGCAGTTGGCCAGCTAGAAGTGAAGAAATGACCGTTACCAGGCAGCCCCATCCAAGAGAATAATCTTGGCCAGCATTCTGGCTCACTGGCAAGGCGGGTCCCTAGGGTTGACGAGAGCGCCTCAAGTGGTCTGACCTGAGACCATTCTTATGAGCAACTTCCTTCCCTTCTTCTGATTTTATGCTCACCAAGCTGTCTTTTGTAATTTATTTGGCTCCCTGCATAACTTGCTCACAGGAAAAGAATACACAGATCTGCCTCAAGCATTTTGGCCTGTTTAAGAATTTTACTTCTCAGAAGAATTGTACTCCTCATTGTAAATTAATGAATTGGCACCCCAACATTTATATATAATCAGATACCTATATATATACAAAATAGACAGATATAGATATAAATATAAATGCAAAAAAAGTCACTATATATCAAAAAGTCATATGAACCTGCTTAAGTTGACTTTACCATATTAAATTACTCAATCCAGACTCTGGTCTTTAACTTTGTGACTCAAAAAGATAGCTGTGCAGTGAGAGTCCAGCCATCTCCTGCAAGGTTTCTGGAAGCAGCCAGCTGGCATTCCCCAGGTGACAGAGCCCTCTGCATTGCTGTGTCCTGCACTCCAAAGTTTACCAAAAGGATAATGTTCATTCTTCTGTATTTCTTTTCAAATATGCTATCTGTATTGAGGAGTTCAATCTAAAAGAATGAACATTATTGTTGAAAGGTGTGTGGACAGAAAATATTCTTGCTTCATTTTGTCTTTTCTTACTTTCTGCTCTCAAAATCAGACCCTGAGAAAGGGATCTGAGTACAGGTGATTTATTTGGGCAGTCATCTCAGGACGCACAAGAAGGAAATAGTAAAAATGAGACAAAGAAGGGGGAAAAGCTGATAATGAGTATGTTAATAAGCAAGTGACTCTGTGGGCAGCTGGGACTGAGTCCTGCTGGAGACTCTCTGAGACTCTGTGTGGAACGCATCTCTGAATCATTCCACTGGAAGACAGGGAGCCTGTGATATTTATCCTTAGACTTCCATCCCCATTGATTGAAGGTTAGCTGCAGTGGTGTTAGGCATCCTGCACTCCCAAAGTGGCACCTGGCTGAGGCAGAGCAAGTTTTCACTATGCCAGAGAAAGCCTCAGGCAGAGAAGACAGTGCACGTGAGGTGGAACACTGACAGGATGCGGAAAACTGCCGCTGCAGGTGAAATTAAGTGGGCCAGGGGAATTTAGGGTGGGGCATCAGCAGCACCTGGTGCATTACTGGAAGCAAACATGACAGACCTTCAAACTCTAACGGACATGTGAACAAAGGACATGAACTGGTAAATGGTACACAAAAAATATAAAAAGCCAACAGCTATATTTTTACGCACTTAGACTCAGTAATAATTGGTGAACTGTAAATAAAAATGAGATTCATTTTTGCCTGACTCTTTAGCAAAGGTCTGTTTTTTTTCTGTTGTTGTCTTTTTCAATTAAAAAAGAAACATGTATTGATGGGGGATACACCAATTCACTGCAGGTGGGATTGTAAATTGGCAAAACCTTTCTGAGAAGCAATTTTTCAATATGTAGCAAGACTTAACAATTTTTCTCTCTCAACTAATTCTGGATGAGAGATAAGGATGTTGACATACACAATGGAATATTATTCAGCCATAAGAAGAAAACAAATCCTGCCATTTGCAACAACATGGATGGAGCTAGAGGGTATTATGCTCAGTGAAATAAACCAGGCAGGGAAAGACAAGTACCAAATGATTTCCCTCATCTGTGGAGCATAAGAACAAAGCAAAAACTGAAAGGAACAAAACAGCAGCAGACTCACAGAACCCAAGAACAGACTAACAGTTACCAAAGGGAAAGGGATTGGGGAGGATGGGTGGGAAGGGAGGTATAAGGGGGAAAATGTCATATTATGATTAGCACACATAATGTAGCGGGGGTGGGAGGTACAGGGAAGGCAGTATAACACAGAGAAGACAAGTAGTGATTCTATAGCATCTTACTACGCTGATGGACAGTGACTGTAATGGGGTATGTGGTGGGGACTTGATAATGGGGGGAATCTAGTAACCACAATGTTGTTCATGCAAGTGTATAGTAATGATACCAAAAAATAAATAAATAGCTCACGCACCTCAACAAACAAAAAGCAAATAATCCGATTAAAAAATGAGCAGAGGGTCTGAAAGACACGTCTCCAAAGAAGAAATTCAGATGGCCAACAGGCACATGAAAAGATGCTCCACATCGCTAATCATCAGAGAAATGCAAATTAAAACCACAATGAGATATCACCTCACACCAGTAAGGATGGCCACCATCCAAAACACAAACAACAACATATGTTGTCGAGGATGTGGAAAAAGGGGAACACTCCTACACTGCTGGTGGAATGTAAATTAATTCAACCATTGTGGAAAGCAGTATGGAGGTTCCTCAAAAAACTCAAAATAGAAATACCATTTGACCCAGGAATTCCACTCCTAGGAATTTACCCTAAGAATGCAGCAGCTCAGTTTGAAAAAAACAGATGCACCCCTGTGTTTATCACAGCACTATTTACAATAGCCAAGAAATGGAAGCAACCTAAGTGTCCATCAGTAGATGAATGGATAAAGAAGATGTGGTACATATACACAATGGAATATTATTCAGCCATAAGAAGATAACAAATCCTACCATTTGCAACAACATGGATGGAGCTAGAGGGTATTATGCTCAGTGAAATAAGCCAAGCCGAAAAAAACAAGTATCAAATGATTTCACTC
Organism: Smutsia gigantea; assembly: GCA_032199065.1. NCBI lineage: Eukaryota > Metazoa > Chordata > Mammalia > Pholidota > Manidae > Smutsia > Smutsia gigantea. The sequence continues at coordinate 15,979 of JAVSCE010006398.1, forward strand.
ATATGTGGAGTATAAGAACAAAGAAAAAAACTGAAGGAATAAAGCAGCAGCAGACTCACAGAACCCAAGAACGGACTAATAGTTACCAAAGG
>JAVSCE010006399.1:0-22923 GCA_032199065.1 Smutsia gigantea
TGTCCCTCCCGTAGGCCACCCCTCTGTCCCCTCACCAGGCATCTCAGGGGAAGTGCCGGGGATATTTCTCAGGAGGAACAGGAGCTGCAAACCCAGGATGGGAGCTCCGGTAGGGGGTCTTTCCTGCCTCAGGCCTCTGACAGTGGAGGTGGGCAGGCAGCCCAGGCCAGCCCAGTAAGCGCTTGGAGCTGGTGCTCAAACGTGCCTGCAAAGAGCTCCCCTCTTCCCTGCTGCCTGAAAGGGGACCCGTGTAGCTTTGCTGCCCTGCCTCCACCCCGCTTCTGGGCCCTGCACCTCACTTTCTGTTGGGAGGGCCACTCGGGTGCCACATGCAGGAGGCGCCCGTCATCCCCCAGTCATGCTGACAGGCCCAGCCCCTCCCTGAGCAGCCAGACCAAGCTTTTCCCTGAGTTTCATGTCCATGAAACTCACTGCCTTGCTTCTCCAAGGACCTGAATGAGGGGATAGAAACCCGACCCGCTCGGATTAGCTGCCACCCAAATGGCAGGTGCTGACCCAGAGAAGCAGAACCAGGAGGCCAGACATGTCTGGATAACACACAACCCCAGATCAAGCTGTGCCTGAAGCCAGATATCCATTTCCATCTTCCTTATTCCTAGTTGGGACTGATCTCTGCCGTCACCAGCAGTGTCCTGACGTCACTCAGGGATGTGATGATGTCAGCCCAGCCCGTGCCCACCTCTGAGCCACACTGCCATGAACTGCTTGGGTGTTCATGCCCAGGAGTCAGGAGCTCCGGGGTGCACCTACTCCACAGGTCTGACAGGCAGGGCCACATGCTCGCTCTCCCCGCCCCTCACCTTAAGGCCGCCTAGGGCACAGCAAGGAGTCTGGCTGCACAATGGCCTGCGTGGGGGCACTCTGGAGGGGACGAGACCAGGAACAGGAGCTGCCAGAGCCCCCGGCCCACAGCCAGTGAGCACAGGAAGCAGTTGCCCCAGGGTAGGGGTGAGCTGGTGGGGCCGCCTTGTGTCGGGACACACCCTGCCTGATGGCCTCATGCTCAGAAAAGGTGTCTGCTCCTGGCAGCAGAAATCCATGGTCCTGACACAGTCGCTAGGTGGCCTGGCCACCTGACTGTATCCATCTGCACAGCGCACCCGCTCGGCCCCTAACTGGGGGCCTCCTATCCACACCCCTCCTGCCAGGACTGCTCACCCTGCAGGCCATCCTGGAGCAGAGGCCCCTCCACCAAAGCGAGGAGCCACTGGCCCCGCCAGGGGCTGCCCACATGCACCCCGCCGTCAGAGCTGCACTGTAAACGGCTGCGGACACTCAGCATGGTTTGCTCACCTCCATGTCAGGAGGCCACACGGGCTGGACCCAGGGTCAGGCCGATTAGCCAGTCACCCAGGTCCTTAATGAGTCCACCACGTCCAGGAGGGGAAACGGAGATGGGACAGAGAGATAGACACAGAGACAGAGAGAGATATACAGAGGGAGAGGAACAGAGAGACACAGATGGCTGCAATGAGGCCGTGCCCACCCTGGCCCCCACCACCCTTACCTGCAGAGTAGGGCTCCTGCTTCTCAGCGTGGGTGACCCCCGCCACCACTTGTACTTGGCCCGGATCCACTGCTCCCTCAGGAGGCTAGGGAGAGAGCACAGCGGGCCTGCAGCACTGGGAGGGAAGACGCCTGACCCTCCTGAGGGTGAGGCTGAAGGCCACCATGCTTTATTTCAGGAGCCAGCACCTGACACCCCCCTTCCTGAGCACTGAGGTGTATCTCACGCACCGTGAAAGCCACTCTCTTAGCGTGCTGGAGGCAGCAGCCCACAGGACCCACCCCCAGTTCCAGAACATCCCATCACTCCAGAAGGAAAACCCTGTGTGTCAGCCGCTCCCTTGTCCCCTGGACTGAACGCCTCCCATCACAGATGCGCATGGTAGCTGTCTCAGTAAATGGAACTGGGTGCGAGGCCTGCAGGCAGGGCTGCTGCAGACTCCCGGGCCAGCTGCATGGAGTGTCTGCAGCGTCCTCGCCCCCAAGACTGAGTGATGTCCCAGCAGCCAGCGCCCTTTCCCACACACCCATCGCCAGGGGCTGGCTGCCTGCGGGCCAGGGCCTCAGGGGACCGGGCAGAGTCCTGGCACCCTGGGGCTGCGGCAGGAGACCCAGCTCGCCAGGGCGGCAGCGATGCAGCAGGTCAGAAGTCTCTGTGGCCAGGCAGACAAGGCCGGGGGCAGCGACACTGCCCAAAGTCCAGAGTGCACGGCTGTGCCGGCTCACCGTGCCTGGTGCTTGCGTCCAGTGGTCATCACTGACACTTGGCCGGCCTCCAAGCAGGGCTGTGTGCTCTGTCCAGGGGTCCAGGATGGGCTTCCCTCCAGGGGAGAGGTCTCCTTGGGCCTCGGTCCCCTTCCACGTGGTGAGCAGCTGGCCCAGGGAGTCCTTTCCATCTCTCCACGGAGAGCAGTGGGGTCAGACCCTCCCAGTGTGAGGTCCCATGCCCCCTGCGGTGGTCTTGGTCCCCGCCTACCCCACACCCCTCCACCCCGCCCAAGGCAAACCCAGGCCTATCATTTCATCTGTGTGATTTCTGACGCTATTATGGGTTGAATTTTTTTCCCTCACCCCCCAAAAAAACATATTGGAGTCCTAACCCCCAGGACCTCAGGTTTGCCCTAATTTGGGAAAGATGGCTGCAGATAATCAGATGTTATCCTGCAGTCTGACCCGTGCCCTTACAGAAGGGCAAGTCCGGCCACAGACACAATGAGGGGTGACCGTGTGACGACATGCTGAGGAGATTCCCGGGGACCCGCCCTGCACACCTGCACCTCGGCTCCTAGCTTCAGGCCGGGAGGCCGGCTCCACTCCAGCGGTAAGCAGGGGTTCTGTGGGGCTTTGTCACCGCGGCCCCAGGAGGCGCGCATGGAGCCCTCTCTGCGGGGCCGCTTACGTGCAGGCGCCCGCAGGCCCTCTGCTGCCCGAAAGCTTCACTAAGCACACTAAGGGGGCAGGTGTCCATCAGAATCAAACTGAGAAGAGCCCCTGCGGCTTCCTTCCTTGGTGTCAGGATCGAAATTCAGGGTGCGGGTGACACAGGAAGGGAGCTGCCAGAAGTGGCCGCATGGCCGTGCCCTCACGGCCCGGTCCAGCAGGAGGGAGCTGAGGGGCCAAACGCCCAGAGAACTCACTCTGGCCAGACAGCAGAGACACATCCCAACTCCCGGGAGCAGCTGGGGAAATGGAGGCCACGGGGCCTTTGATACCCTGGAGACCGCGGCACCTGCAGGGTACCTGGCTCAAGCACCCTGCAGTTTACAAGGGGATCCAAACCACGCCTCCTGCCCCTCCTCTGCTCTCCACAGTCTACAAGGACATTCACAGCCCATCTCCACCTTTGCAGGGCTCTCTGCGGGAGCTCAAGTGTCCCCTCCCACCACCTAGTCACATCACTGGCTCTCCCTGTAGATACCAGCCCAGAGGAGGGGCTTCTCCCTGGACCTCACGTGCCCGGCATCCGCTTGGGCCTGGCCTGGACGACCACAGTGCCTGCTGTGTGAGCGGCCAGTGGTGGCCTCCCAAGACCCTTCCTCTGGAGGAGGCTTCTGGAAGGTGCGGCCCTCCGGGGGTCAGTAAGTGCTCCCTCCTAGGTTGTCTGGTCACTGGGGTGGCCCTGCAACAGCATGATGCAGGGACGGGGACCTGCCGAGTGTCCCCAAGGATATGGGCTCATATGGGGGCACATGCAAATAACCCAGACCACATTGCAGACTGTGGCCAGGGATAAGACCTTGTCTTAGAAATCGCCTGGCCTCGCTGATTCCTGGGAGCATAGAGGGGCTTGGGCCATGTGTTGGGGCAGTCCCAGGCATGCCCACATGTGTTGAAGGGCCCAGGACAGGAGAGGGGCCCGTCAGGTGAGCTGCCCACCTGTCTCCCTGTCTGTGAACTGGCCCACCTATGGGGTTGCACATGGCTCACAGAGGAAACGTGGCCCAGCCCTCAGGGGTGCCTGACACACGGGAGCCACTGCATAAGGTGGGAAAGAAGGTAACACCGGGTGTATGGACGTGCCTGCAGCCCTTCCCCGTCAGCATCCCCGAGCTCCACATCCAGGAGGGGCTCCCCTCGAATGCAGAATCAGAAACAGCACAGCCAACCGAGGCCCATGGGTGCCGCAGGGTGGGCTGCACAGGGGTCAGTTTACCAAGTGATATGGGGTCAAATCATGGGTCTGGGCCTCACAGGACCCCTGGCCGTCAGGGCATCACAGGCCTGGGAGGAGGGAGGGCTGGGTCCCTAGCCTCCTTCCAAGAAAGGGAAGATCCGGAGGGCAAGCGCAGGCCCCTCCTGCAGACGCCTGCCAGGAGCGGGAATCCCCCGACATGGGGATGAGTTCCCGGGCTCTGCTCTGACCGCCTGCTGGACCTGTGCCTCTCCTGGAAAGTCATTCAGTCGTCGGGGCCTCGGGAGCACCCCACAAGCAGAGGGCCTGCACGGTATGGTTTAAGGGCCGTCGACCTGCACGCTGCAGCTGAGCGTCTGTGGACACTGGCAGCAGAGCAGGGTCCCTGAGGGCCAGTCCTGGTCTGGGAGCACATGCCGGGGGTTCAGAAGGGCTGGAGGGGCCGCCATTGCGGCATGTTTAGGTAGAGGCCAGTGGGACAGCCAGAGAGGAAGGTGAGCTGGATGAGGCCCAAGTAGCCCCTCTTAGAGGACCAGGAGACACCGGGTGGGCACGTGCCCTCCTTACTCTGCCAACGGGCAGCTGCTCCATGCGAGCTGGGGTCCCAGCCCCTCCCCAAGAACCCAGGTACACGGCCCATCGCTCACGCCCCTGCCTTCCGGAACGGCACAGGTTCCAGTGCTGGGCATTGGGAAGAGGATCTGGGCCCCTTTCTCTCCATGAGGAGCCCCAGCCAGAGGCCCCAGGAGGAAAGTGCTCAGGCTCTCCGCCTGCCCTGAGCATCTGGAGGACAGGAGGCGGGGCATGACGGGAGGACCTGCCCGCAAACCATGCCAGGGCCTCCAGCTGGGCCCAAAAGGAGGTGCCAGGAGAGCACCAGTGTGGAAGCCCGGGTCCAGCACCAGCACGGGGATGCAAGGCCCCTGGTGGTACCAACAAGTGGGCAGATGGGGACCTGGGTCAGAGAGGTTAAGAGAGCTGCAAGGCCTCCCAAGCTTGCCCTCCCCATGCCATGTGCCCTGTGGGTGAGGGGTGCCACCCTGGCCCCACATCCCACCCGCTAATCCCCAGGCCGCCCAACAGCAGCTTCTCAGCAGCACCTTGATGGCCTGGGGGCCCATGAGGGCCCTGGGAGTCCACTCTGAGAACCTGTAGTGGGGATACCAGCTGCCCACTGCCCCTGCCCTCCCTCCACCCACTGACTGCCACACAAAGCCGAACCAAGCAGGGTATGTGCCGGCAGGGAGTTGTGCCTTTGTGTGGCCCCAGCTCTGGGCTCCTGCTTACTTGGCCAGGCCCAGCTGCCCAGCTGCCAGGGGGCAGCCCTCACCGGCCCCCGAGGTCCCCAGCCTCCCAGAGCTGTGGCCCAAAGCTGGATGCCAGGGCCCAGCGCTGTTTACCAGTGACCTGAACAAAGCCCCTTTGTTACTTTCTGACAGTCCGAAAACGTGGGTCGGTAGTAGGAGGGGACTTTGGACTCATATGTGTCTCTAGCGGTGTTGTTCCCGTGGGAGGCCATGAACTGCAGAAGAGAGGGTGGGTCAGAGCCTCAGGAGCCGAGGTGGGGGACTCCCAGGCCCCTCCTGTCCCCAGGGCATGGCTAGCCGCTGAGGCTGGGCTGTGGGAGGGGCCTGCATCCCTACAGAAAGGGACCTGGAAAGGGCCAGGGGGAGCCCACGCTGGCAAAACCCCGTCTCAGTCTCACACGGCCTGGCTGATGCACGTGGTGACCTGACTCCAGTGACTGTCTCACGCCTGCCAGGCCCCACGAGGGCCTAGAGACCCAAACACACCAGACAGGCTTGTGTCCCTCTACAGCAGATGCCCCACAGACATCACTAATGGGAGATGGGCCAAGACGGTGTGGGAAGTAGGGTGGGCAGGGGTGGGCTCCAGGTCAGCTCTTGAGGGTGTCCTGCATGGAGACAGCAAAGGCCCTGGGGGAGCGTGCCTCCAGTCACCCGGGAGGGGAGCAGGGGTTGGCCAGCAAGGTCTGACCCATGCGTGGTCTCAGGGCATGGGGGGCAGGGTGAGGGTGACAGGGCTCGAGCCCGCAGGCCCTTGAACAAAGACCTGGGAAGGGAGATGGAGAACACGCTTTCTCCTCGCAACGGCCCACATATTTTTTGCAAATCTCAAAAAAACAGAACGAGTAGAATTTTTTAAAGAGAGCAATGATTCCTAGAGCTTATTTTAAAATTAACAAGCAAGTATATCCTACAAATTCTGAGAATGAAGAATCTTCCTGCCCGATGCTGAAACCTGTCATGATGCTACTGTGAACAGAAAGCCTGCCTCCGCGGAGCAAAGCCAACGGGATGCTGGGTCCCGTATGACACAGACGTGTGAGGACACAGGAGCAGCTCACAGCCGTGTGGGAAACGCCCCTTGGTGGGTGAGCAGTAGAGTCAGGAAGCTGGGGACGCCGGAGAAAAGGCCGAGCTGGACACGACATCCTAATGAACAAAGTAAACTCCAATTGAGCTAACGATTTAATTTCCAAAACTGAACAATAAACGTAGTGGATACAAATCATGGGATAAGGTAAAAAATTATTTTTAGGAAGATCTACAAGGAAAGCATCATGACTCTGGATTAGGAAATAGTTTCTTGACTGTGACACCAGAAGCAGGAGCAACAAAAGAAAAAACACCAAATGGAACATTGCCAAAGTCTGACATTTCTGTGCTTTGACGGATGCCGGGGCCTGCCGGCAGGAGTAAACAGTTCCTGAGTGGGGGCGTCGGGCTGTGTATTGAAGAGGCCAGGAGGGCAGACTGTGCGGTGCAGAATGCAGAATGCAGAGAAACTTTATTCTGCCAGGGCTCATATACACATGAATTGCCTGCAGATTAGATTCACACACCGTTCTCAAGGACCTCAGTTCAATCACTTAAGTATTGCCCACAGATCAATACAATGGGACATTAATCGAATACTCAAGTCACATCCGCCAGGGGGCATCTGGTCCAGGTGGCTGGCCTTGAGATAAGACCTCCCTGCATTCCTGAGCTACTTGTTCCTGGAATTCAGGAAACTTTTCAAGGTTTCTTTCAGAGTCGGGCCCGGTTCAGGCCTTAGATGGACACTAGGCACAAAAACACAATCAGTCCTGTCCTGTACTCTTGCTCCTTCTGTCCCAACCGCTCTCCACAGACGGACACCGACAAGAAAGTGGGAAGGTGTGACGAGCCTAAAAACTGGGGCTGAGACCACACAGGGCAGGTTCCAGTCATTTCAGGGCCCAGAACAGGCAGATCCTCAGACAGGAAGCAGATGGGTGGCCCGGAGGGCGGGACGGGGGGAGGTGCCCAGGAACAGGCATGCGGTCCCCTCCGCTGGGGGGGGGGGGCTGGAAATGTCTGTGTGTGATGCACTAAGTGACACTCTTGTGTCAACTGTTCACTTGAAAATGGTGAATGTTACGTGATGTGATTTCATCTCAAAAAAAATTTTACAAAGAGCTCCTATAAAATGTACTTTTACATTTTATTTTGTTTTATTTTTCATAATTTATTTTGGTATCATTAATCTACAATTACATGTGCAATATTATGGTGATTAAACTACCCCCTTCATCAGGTACCCCGCACGAACCCCATTACAGTCACTGTCCCTCAGCGTAGTGAGATGCTATAGAGTCACTACTTGTCTTCTCTGAGTTGTACAGCCCTCCCGGTGCCCCCCCAACATTTCATCTGCTAATCGTAATGCCCCTTGTAGTTTTATATTTTTTAAAATATTATTTTTAAAGAAGTTAAAAGGTAACTCACAGAACGAGAAAAACTTGGCAAATACTATATCTGAGAAGAATCTGTGAAGAAGTCTTTTAATAACAAAACTCCTCATTTAATAATACAAAGAACAACCCTCTCTTAAAACGGGTGAAGATATTTCTCCAAAGAACATATGCAAATGGGTGAGAAGCACTTGAAAAGATGCTCTGTGTCACAAGCCACCAGGGAAATGCAAATCAAAGCCACAGGAGAACACCACCTCCCACCCAGCAGGGTGGCTGCAGCCAAGGACAGACATGCTGCTAAGCGCAGGAGCAACGGCAGGGCTTGGGCACCCCTGGTGGGAAGGCGTCCAACTCGGCCGCCGCGTGATTCCGGCAGCTCCACTCACACGTCCGCCCAAACACCCGCGCGACGGCCGTAGTAGCTGGAGACAACCTCAGTGTCCGACCGCTGGTAAATGGACAAAATGGGCCCCCCCACAGCGGAAACGAGCCCTAAGAAGGAAGGAAGCGCTGACACCTGTCCCCACGTGAAGGAGCCCCGACCACATCATGCTCCGCGAGAGAAGAAAGCTCAGGAGGCTCGGGGTCTGACTGCACAGACGTGATACCCCCGGGCAGCAAACCCATCAGGGAAGAAGCAGACCTGTCCACTCTCAGCGGGGCTGCGGGCGGGGATGGCGGGGAAACGGGTGTGGGGGGGGGGGCTCCTCACAGGCACGGGGGTATTTGCCTGTATGAAAACATTCTGCAACCGCCCAGTACCGACGGCCGCGTGGCTCTGAATGTATGAGGACTACTCCGCTGGACGCTGCGAAGAGCTGAGTCAGGGGGGGTGTGCCCTACAGCTCCATGAAGCTGCCGTGAGTAAGAACCATCCTCCACAGAGCAGGCCTATCTGGGGGTGCTGCAACCACAAAAGGGAAGGTCCAGCCGTTTACATCAAGTTTCCACTGCCAAAACCCCCATGAGCGAAGTGAGACACCCCAGAAAAGCCACCTTCCACACGCACCACTAGGGCCAGACCCCAGCGTAGGGGCCCAGGGCGCCGGGCGTGCAGAGGAGGGCCACAGGGGGGGAAACACGGATGACCCCAAACGCGCCACAAGCTGCCTAACACCACTCGGGGCAGGGCTCAGCGGCGACACAGGCTCTCACCTCGAGGCAGCGGGCGGTGAAGGCGGGCCGGCCTGGCAGGGGTGTGGACGGACGGCCTCACCGCGGGGAGGGCAGAACCACGGCAAGTGGGCCGAAATCTGCCCGGGCCTGCGCTCGGCAGCCCGCTCGCGGGGCCGGTTCGTGAGCCGCGGCTGTCCTCCGCTCAGGGAGCCCCTCCCGCAAGGCGGCTGCGGAGCCCGTCCGCAGGGCCGCTGTCCTGAGCCGCGGGCGCTCTCCGGGAGGCGAGCCAGGCGCCCCGTGCGCCGACACCCACGCGGTAAGCAGAGTGGCCCGTCGACGTCAGTGTCCAGAACGGGCGAAGCGCTGCGGACGGAGAGCAGAGCGCCTGCCAGGCCCGGGCGCGCGCTTCTGCCCAGAGCGGCTGCACCCCGCGTCCACAGAGCGGCTGACCGTGGCCTCAGCAGGCGAGCGGCGGCACAGCTGGCCTGCACCCTGCTACGGCTGCTTGGGAAGGTACGCGGGAGGGATATGAAGTCAGGGCGAGCGCGCCGCTGCTGTCTGCGGTCCAGCGCCCGCGCCCAGATCCGCTCACGCCTGTGATTAACTACAGAGCAGTGGGCAGGTGCGGCGGCGCCCCTCTGTCCCCGGGGGCCCAGGACTCGGCATTTCTCACGATCCCCCAAGGGAGGGTGACGCCCCCAAGGTCATGTCTCCGGTGGGGTGCGCCCACGGGCCACCAGCCTTGTCCCCAACCCCAGGCGACGGCTCTACAGGCTGCACCTTCCCTCACTGGGCAGCCCCTGGGGGCCCACCCCCTGCGACCCAGTCCTCAGCCTTCCTGCACCGGACCTGGGCAGCCTGCAGAGCCTCGGGCCTCTCTCTTCACAACTTCATTTACACTGCGAGGCCCTGCCTGCTGCCCAGCCCCGGCCACCACCCCTGTGTGTCTGCTCCTCAACCGTCTCCAATTAAGGCTTTCCAGGGCCAGTAGCCTCGCCAGCCCTCCCATATGAGTACTCAACAAACATGGGTGGGTGGATGGATGGTGGGTGGGTGGATGGGTGCGTGTGTGGTTGGGTGGAAAGATGAGAAGATGGATGGGTGGGTGGGTGGATGGGTGGTTGGGTAGGTGGGTGGATGAGTAGATGGATGGATGTATGGGTGGGTGGATGGATGAGTATGGATGGGTGGGTGGATTGGTGGATGGGTTGGTAAGTGGGCAGATGGATGGGTGGATGCGTGGGTGGGTGGGTGGTTGGATGGGTGGGTGGGTGGATGGGTGGATGGATGGGTGGGTAAGTGGGTAGATGGATGGGTGAATGCGTGCATGGATGCATGGATGGGTGGGTGGGTGGATGAGTAGACGGATGGATGGTGGGTGGGTGGATGGGTGCCTGTTGGGGGTGGGTGGATGGATGAGTAGATGGATGGGTGGGTGGGTGGATGGGTGGATCTGTAGGTGGGTGGATGAGTAGATGGATGGATGGGTGGATAGATGGGTGGGTGGGTGGATGGGTGCATGGGTGGGTGGGTGGATGAGTAGATGGATAGATGTGTGCGTGGGGGGATGGGTCCATGTGTGGGTGGGTGGATGGGTGAGCATCTTGACTTTTCTTACACTCATGGTTCCCCACAAGGATTAGAGGTCAAACCCTAAGAACAAGAGGGCTTGTCCAGCTGGGAGCTGCTCCACGCAGTGTTCCTGAGTACTGGGTAGTCCAGGTATTGGGGTTCAAGGGCCCGAGCTAGGAGCTGCCCATGGAGGGCTTGGCCGTCCCTCTGGCCATCGCTCACTGACTCTCAGGCTGCAGCTGCCTGAGAGGGCAGCAGATGAAGTGCCAGCCCTTGATGGGATGCACAGCGTGGGGCAGCTGCACAGGAGCAGTGCAGGCCCCTAGCAGGCCTGGCCAGGAGCCCGGAGCACCAGGGACAAAGGGACCATGGAGGGGTCCATGACCCAGAGGGGCTGGGGACCCCCGCGGGGCAGTGGCACCCCCTGGTCTCTACCCACCCACCTTCACCCCTCCTCCCCTGTCCTGTGCAATACCTCCACTTGGGCCTCCTCCCAGGTGTCCAGGCGGGCTGACTTGACCTTGCTGACCTGGGGGACGCTCCAGTGGACTCCAGAGCAGCTCAGGCAGACAAACCCTCCCAGGGTGTAGGAGGCCCATTCAGAATCTGGAAGGCAAAGGCCGGATGTTCAGGGAGGGCACCTTCTGTCCTCAGTGTCCCCGTCTGTGCAATGGGGGCTGGTGCCGTGATGCATGGGTTCACTGGCTTGTGGCCCTAATGGGGGTCCCTGCCTCCTGGCACCGGTGGGCAGCTCCCCCATCACCCTCGCTGCCCTGGGATGAGCCCTCTCCTGACACCTGAGTGGACAAACAGGAGCCTGGGAGGCAGGACGATGGCAGGAGGGGGGACACGCAGGGGGGACATTTTGATGTCTAGTCCACTTGGAGAGGCCGGGCAGAAACACATGTGGGCCCCCAATGACGCAAATGTGGGCAGTGCTCACAGCCACCGAGGCCACGCGGGCTGTAGCATCCCGGCACAAGCGTGTCTGCTTCCCCATAGGTTTGCAGTTTCCCGCACCGAGCTGCGGCCATGTGAGGGGGTGCATGGTGAGCTGGGAGGTGGGGTGTGAGCGCTGCCCCCTCAGCACACCCGTGTAAAGGCGGAGCCAGGGCCGGGGCCGCTCCAGAAGAGACGGAGTGTCTCTGAGAGGAGCCCCATGTGTGAGGCAAGCCTCCTAGGCCAGGATGGTCTACGTCCAGGGGCCAATGGCCTGAGTGGGGTTCCCTGGGGGCCCCTGGGAGGCCAGGCTGTGGTCACCCTCAAAGCTGCCAAAAGTGCCCCCATGCCCATCTGAGAGCCCAGCGTGACCCCACACTGAGGGCACTGCAGCCCGAGGGGCCCAGGAGCCCGCACCCCTGGGGGTGTAGGCGCTTGGTCACATGAGCACCCCTGGGCACACCTGCTCCATGACAAGATGGCAGGGAGGTGGCTGCACCACAGGTCAGGCCAGCTCCAGGCCCCACCGCGGACAGGGCCCCGCACCTCCCTTCAGGGACCTCCAGAGACCCCACCTGGGGCCAGGGAGGTGACAGCCCCCCTCAGACCCCAGGCACCAGGGCCACAGGCCACGCCGCCTGTGCTGTGTGGCTGAGCAGGGCGGCGAGCACCTGTGGTTCCTGGGTCAGGGACCTGCCCGCCCCAGGCGACGAGGGTCCCGCCTGACATGCCCGAGGGCACTGGACCCCCTCCCTGCCGGTGTGGTGGGGCCTTCTGCAGCAGGCATGAGGGGCCCCGGCGGACGGGAAGGGGAAGCTCTGGAGCTGCAGTTAAGACCTCCAGGGCCCTTCCCCTACTGGTGGGCGCCCTCGGGGCCTGCCCGGCCCTGGCCACCAGAGGAAGTGGAGGCCAGGGACACAGTCGCTGGCAGAGGACACACAGTTTCTACCTGGCACTTGGAATAGAGAAGTTTCCCGAGAAAACCAGCCATGTCATCCCGATGGCCCCTGGCCCCAGCCCTGGGAGCAGACTCACTGTGGGGATGGGGTACCCCGGCTCCCACCTCCTAGGCGAGCAGGCTGGGGGTGGTGAGGCAGTGAGGCCGGTTGCTTCTGGGGAGCAGCTGGCTGTGTGGGCTTGGGCTGTGGGGAAGGCAAGGTGCCCACCAGGGACCCCAGCCCCAGCCTCCAACCTGCCCCGGGGTCGGCAGACATCAGTGCCTCCCAAAGGGGGACAGCAATTGTGGGGGGCAGCCCAGAGACACCGGGGCCTCAGGGCCTTGGTTCTGGGGGCCTAACCCAGCTCAGGGGAGCTGTGAGCACGTGGTCAGGGCAGGCCACCAGCCCACCTCCCAGCTCAGCCCTCCACTTCCGGCACTCGGCCTTGTTTGCAGAGCCCCCCGGTCCGCTGGCCAAGGTGCCAGGGCAACCCCTTTAAGACACGTCCCCTGCTGGTGACTTTTCACCACCTGTCCTCAGCCTGAGGGCTGCCCTGGGCCCTGGCCCCCCCACCCCCGGCTCTGCCCTCCTCCCCACTGCCCCACCCAGGCCCAGCCTCCCCACGGTGTGTCTGACTCTGATGCCTCCTCAGAGAGCCTCCGCCCACAGCTGGTCTCGCCACCACCCAGTCACATTCACTGCGTCTGCCAGTTGGTGTCCCTGTGCTCTGTTTGCAGCCCCGGGCGACCCCTGGGGGACGTCAAAGGGCAGGCCACCCACCTGTCCTGAACGCTGACCTGGGAGGCCGCGCCCCCTCCTGTCCCCACGGGGCCCGCCGCCCGCCCAGTGGGCACACTCTGCTTTGTTCATTCTGTTTATCCTGCTGCTGGAAGCAATCTCGGCCCCAGGGCAGGCGGTTCGGCTTCGGAGCCTGAGGATTCCCATCACCCCAGGGGGCGTCACACACAGTGGGTGCGGCCCGCCCACCTCTCACCTGAGAGCTCAGGCCCCAGCCCGCCCCCCCTGCCCCGCCCTGGCAGGCACACTCCCTGCCCACTGCCCCCGTCACGTCCCCTGTCCTGGTCCCCGCCATCAGCGCCCATGCAGGCTGCCAGAACCCAGGTCCAACTCCTGCACCGGCACCGTGCAGCTGCCGCCTCTCGCCACGCCAAGCCGCGGATGCCACTCCCGCCCCGAGGGCTCCCCCAGAGGCCATGGCAGACACGTGGCCCCGGTGCCCCACCGCGTGCTTCCTGGACGTGCAGCCTCTGGCTGGCCATCCTTGCCTGTGGCCCTGCCGCCTCTCATCTGCTCCCTTGGCTGTGAAATCTGTCCTTTGGGGCGAGACCAAGGAGGCGGGTGCACAGCTCTGGGCTGCTGCTAATGCCGAGAATCGTTCAATTTTATCTGTGAACTTTACGTCATGAATTTCAATTAGGAAAAAAGGAAAGGACACACCTACACCCCTTGGGCTGTTTGCCAGCTGGTCTCTTCCCCCCACAGGCGCCTGAGCCCCAGGCTCACGTCTCTACTGCAGCCCGCAGCGACTTCTCCATCGGAAGCTCTGGCCAGCCTGCGCCCCCAGCCGCTTCCCCAGGACCGAGCCCACCGCAGTGAGCAGGCTCCAGCCTTCCCTTGCCTCGGCCAGCAGCCAGAGCATCCTTGCAGTCCCCTTGCCCCCTTGCTTCAGCCCAGGCACTTCTGTGCCCGCATCCCCCCTGGACGCACAGCCAGGCACCTGCCAGTTGGCATCTGCTCTGGACACATAGGCCTCCGGGTTCTCCCTCAACCTGCAAGGCCTGTGGCTCCTGCTGCTCTCTGGGGAACCACCTTCCTCCTCCTCAGGGGACCGGCAGAGCCTCACGCCAGGCTTCTGCCCCCCTACATGGCAACACGTGGCATGCTCACCCCTGGGGGCTCCCTGCAGTCCTTAGCCACTGCCAGGACCACGCCCAGGCCTGCCAGCACTGCGGTGGCTCCCTCAGGGGTCCTGCTCTGCCCAATGCCGTCACCCTGCGGTCCACTGTCCGCACCTTCGGCCTCCCGCTCCAGCACACTGTGGCCTGTGCCCCGGAGCTTATATCCAGGGACACGGGGCAGTGCAGAAGTTCTGGGTTAATGCAGGAGCTCAGGCCTCACAGGCAGGGGTGCACCCAGGGACGCAGGACAGCTCTCCTGGTGGTTCCGCCCTTCGAAAGGTCCCTTCTGTGCCTCTCCTTTCCCTCCACCTCCTGGCACCCTGCCCAACCTCTGCACACCCGTGGCCAGCACGCTCCTGCTGCTGCACACAGAACATCACTGACCTCCTGCACACTGGCGGCCCTGCCAGAGCACCACAGGCCCCGCTCCTTCTCCCAGGAATCCAGTCACTGAAACCAGTTCCCGCCTGCATCCCCTGACACCCCGCCCCGGGCAGGTGGTCAGCTTGCATTCTCTCCACCCACCTCTGCACACACGGGCGCCTGTGCCTTCCTCAAAGCCTCTCGTCGCCTGGCGTGAGGTTCCGTGGGCCTTCAACCTCCTTGGCTTCTCCTCCGTGCTCCCCCGGCTGGCTCCACTGTGAACCATGGGAGTGCTTCGGGCCCTCCCTCCCCTCCGTCAGTCCTCCCAGCAGCCTCAGAACCGATCAGACTGCTCCCATGACACCGTCAGAGACGACATCAAAACCCACACCATGCTCAGAGACATGAGTCCAGCCCTCGTCGGCCCAGTGAGACCCTCCGATGGCACTCAGCTTGGCTTCCTGTCCCTTTAACTGGCCGTGCCTGGGTCCTGGGGGTTTGCATGACTGTTCCAATCCTCCTCCCCCGTGTCTCTGCACCATCTGGGTCGAGTGAGCGCATCTGTGATGGCTCTCGATGGGGAAACACCGGGGTGCTGCCGTCCTCATGCAGCACTGCCCACCTCCAGCCCACCTCGTCTCCAACTGCCACCTGCTCACCTGTCTCTGCTCACCAGAATCCAGGCGCATACAAGAAGGCCTTGTCTGGCTCAGTCCAGGCAAGCGTGGCGGTGGCACGGTACCCGTGCATGGAATGGAGGAAGGAGGGGGCCCAAGCTGTGTCCAGGGGCAGGCAGCCAGCTGAAGGCTTAGCCCTCACAGGCCTCTGGCTCCTGTGGGCACTGGCAGACACGTGCCATGTGCCGTCTCTGCAAGGTGGCAAGATGTCCACCGATGACAGCCAGGAGCCTAGGTCTGCCCATGGCCACAGACTCTGACTCTGGCTCACTGCTGTCCACCCCGGGCCTCCAAACTGTCCTTGACAGCCTGGATGGACTTCCCACCCAGAGGGGATTCAGGACAGACGGCAGGGCAGGAACTCCCCACCTGGACAATGACTGCACCGGGAGAGTCTCTGAAGCAACTGCTTGGAACCCTGGTCTCTGCTGAAGGTGGGGGAGGCTCAGACAATACCCTGCAGCTCACTTCGGTTAGCTCTTAGCCTAGTAGCGGATGCTCACCCACTCGGCCCTGGCCAGCGGCTCTGCAGTGATCCCGGGGCAGCCTGCACACTAGCCTAGTAGCAGCTGTTCACCCACCCAGCCCCCGGCCAGCAGCTCTGCAGTGATCCTGGGGCAGCCTGCACACTAGCCTAGTAGCAGCTGCTCACCCACCTGGCCCCCGGCCAGCGGCTCTGCAGTGATCCCAGGGCAGCCTGCACACTAGCCTAGTAGCAGCTGTTCACCCACCCAGCCCCCGGCCAGCGGCTCTGCAGTGATCCTGGGGCAGCCTGCACACTAGCCTAGTAGCAGCTGCTCACAAACCTGGCCCCCGGCCAGCGGCTCTGCACTGATGCTGGGGCAGCCTGCACACTAGCCCAGTAGCAGCTGCTCACCCACCTGGCCCCCGGCCAGTGGCTCTGCAGTGATCCCGGGTCAGCCTGCACACTAGCCTAGTAGCAGCTGCTCACCCACCCGGCCCTGGCCAGCGGCTCTGCAGTGATCCCGGGGCAGCCTGCACATGACTGAGGGAGCCAGGTGGGCAAAACAGACCCTATCCTCCAAATGGCGGGTCTCTGCTCTGACCGCCGAACGCTGCTTGTGGCCCCTGACGGGCAGAAACAGAGGTGGGCACACACTACGGCCACGCCCCTCCGCTGTGGCAAGCACCGCCCCGGCCCGGGGACTTCCAGGAGAGCTCCAGGGCCAGTGCATTTTGTGCCTCCCTTTATTGTTCGCTTTTCTCCTTTCAGGGACAAGGCATAAGGACTAAGGCATTCAAAAACAACTGCAAAATGGTAAAATTAAAAACCATGTATGATGACAGAAAGGCTCAGAGAAGACATTAAGTTCATAACTCAGTTTGGCCCTGGCCACAGACACAGCTGGTAACAATGAAAGAAACAAAAAAAACAAAAACAAAAAGCCCAGGGGAGGGGAGATTCTGAGTCACTTATTAGATCCAGTTGTCCATGTTCACCAAAAAATTCACGAGGCACACAAACAAACAGTAGGCACCGCAGCAGCCCTCTGGGCCCCGGGGCCGGCACCAGGCTTGCCACCCAACCTGGCCGCCACCAACGGGCCCAGCACCCCCACCTCGGCCACCTCCACTGGGCCCCACAGCCCCCCACCCCGGTTGCATGCACTGGATCCTGCACCCCCCAAACGGAAGCCTCCACCGGGCCCCGCACCCCCAACCCCGGCCTCATCCTTGGCAGGGACAGGACAGGGTGGGGCTCAGTGCCCTGGACAAAGCCCTCCTGCGACAGGAGGCATTGGAGCCAGGCAGGAGGGTGACACGTGGAGGCATGGAGGTGGCCAGTAGCAACGATGTGCCCTCTGCACACATCCATGTTTTCAACCCCTCTTGCATTTGGTTCCTGAATTATGGATGCAGCCGTATATCCCATTAAACCCGTGATGTCATGGTACTGACTGAAGAATGGCTCTCGCTCCCCCCCCCCGCCAGCCCACCAGGGAACTCTGAGCCCAGCACTGTCACCTGCTCCTGAGCATCCGGCCGGCTCCCCCTCATCTGCCCCTGGGCTTTTTGTGGCTGGTTGATGTCATTCCCTAAACCTCACACCCCCTCCACGCTCCCCCCTGTGCGGGGGCTGTGCTCTGCGGGAGGCGGGGGGACCGTGGCGTGTTCACAGCCCCCGGCGGGGGCCCATCGGAATCTCAGCCGCGGCCTTGCGGGTGGGCGGGGGGCTTCCAGCAGCAGCGCTCCAGGCGCCGGGCAGGGCCGGCCCGCCAGCTTGCCCCCAGGGAGGCCGCACCAGCCGCGGCCTGCCGAGCATCACGGGCTCAGGGGCCTCCATCTTTCAGGCAGAATGTGGCAGCCGCCTCGGGCTGCACTTCCCATCACGAGTCCTGTGCTCTGTGCGGCCTGACTGTCCACAGCCTGGAGCCTTGTGGGTGGACAGGTGGTGTTTTTGATCTCCAGGACCCAGGCCAGTGTCAGAATCTGCCACACAGCATGTGTGTGAGAATGTCACTTAGCAGAGTAACGGGCGTGACGAGCCCCAGCCAGAGGAGGTCCTGCGAGCCTTAGGTCAGGCCCCTTCTCTGTCTTTCCCAACTAATCGTCACGTTACAGATGAGGAAAGGTAGCAGCTCCATCACTTGCCAAGGCCACACGTGGCTTATGAGTAACAGGCCTGGGATAAAAGGATGCGTATAAAAAGAGCCACACCCCGTAGGAGGGCAGGTTGTCTGAGGGCCCAGAGAGGCCCCGGAGGAAAGAGCAGGCAGAGGCGATGACATTGTCCAGTGCGGAGGTGAGAGTAAGGATACGAGAACAGACACGTCAGGCCAGGAAGGCTGTTCTCCGAGGAGGAGAGCTGTGAACCGAAGCCCATGCCCCACACCAACCTGCGCCCTGGCCCAGTCTTCCAGGTGGCAGTGCTGCCACCCTGGGGTCCCTGCCGGGCCCACTGGCTGTGGCCAGGGCTGGAGTGTATGAGCACAGGATTCACACAGAATCCAGAGGGCGACAGCAGAGCCCAGGATGGGCTAGACCCACACCAGTCCTGGCCAAGGGCTACTCAGGCCCGAGGGTCTGGTGAGGGGCCTGCACCAGTGTTCCTCCAGCACCTGCTCACAGCCTCCAGCCGGTACGCAATGCAGGCCTTGCGCCTCCTGGGCCCCTGCCCTCTCGTTCCCCTCTGCCAGCCATCCCTGGTCTGAAGGCTGCACTGGAGGCTCCCAACCCAATCCCTCAACCATCTTCTGAGCCTGAGCAGAGGCTAAACAGGGCCTAGGGCCCACCCACCATGACACTCACCTACGCGGAGCCGACCTGGGTGCCGAGCTCCTTGAAGGCAGGGTCAGTCCTCTCTGGCTCCCTCTGGGGGTCTGAAAAGCTGGTCCACAGGCAGCTGGATGGGTCACCGGTACACTGGGCCTGCAGCTGCCTGTGGGATGGCACCTCAGCACAGGCCAGGCTGACCCTCCTGAGCGAAGACATGAAATGGATTGAGGCTTCCGAGCCTGAGCCAGGCCTGGGACCGTGGAGGAGGTGGGCCTGCCCTCAGCCTGGCGCCTGGCCTCTCTAGCAGAGCAGCTACTTTCCGAGGGCCACTGACAGGGGCACTGCCAGGCTCCCTTCCCTGTTGACACACAGCGTGTCACCAGCTCTCTGTTGAAGCTCTCCCAGACTCCCCAGGCAGAATACCCCAGATAAGGAGACAACCCCGAGGGCAGGATTTTTCCCTTGAGATGGCCAGGCCCAGAGCCTGATGCCCCATGCACCCTTGAGGAGAGTGTAAAAAAGTGTTTCCTTTTGTCAACCAGGTGGCACCCTACCAGATGGATTTCTAAGCCCTCCCAAGCAAGAACTGATGTGACTGCCAAGAAACATTAGTCGTCAGGGACTCCGCCGGCCCTGGTGAAGCGAGCATGAGAAAAGCTGGGCTTCCCTCCAGGTACAGAGGTCCCGTCTTGGGCACCCTGATGCTGGGGGGCCAGCCATGCAGGACACATGCTCAGCTGGCCCTCCCGTCTGGGCTGTGCCGCTGGTGGGAAGATGGCGGGGCGCTCTGGGCACCATGTCCAGGCCTGTCACTGTCCCATGCTAAAGACCAGCCCCGGGCTTCCTGGGGGACCCTGTATGTAGTGTGGGCAGAGACTTCAGCCCTCAGGGAGCCGGGCTGCTTTCTGAGGGGGCAGGCACGCTCTGCTGGGGCTATGGTGTGGGCAGGATGGAAAGTGAGGCCAGGGGGTGAAGGTAGGATGGGGCTCAAGGGCAGACCCCCAGCCATGGCACCTCCCAGCAGGCAGCGAGGTTTGTTCCAGCGCAGGGGAGCCACGCCAGGCCCCAGCTAGAGGTGTGGCCCCGGGGCGGAGGGCCCCGAGGGCAGGGCTCCACCTGCAGGGTTTCCCAGTGAGCTTGTGTGTTGCGAGGGATGCCAGGGCTGGACTGTGCTCGCGTCCCCAGAGCCCCAGCCCCAGGCCCACAGGTTCCCAGTTCCTCAAGCCCCCTGCTTACCAACTGTCTGGGCACGTGAGCGGGACACACAGGCTGGGGCTGCCTCTCTTCCTGCCCCTCTGCCTCCTGTCCACTGGCTTGACTCTCTGGGGGTCCTGCCCCTCAGGGGAGGGATGAAAGCGAAGGACATGGGACCAACAACCCTGAATCCATGCCGAGTCTGGGCGTATTTTCTTCCCTGGAAACACGGGATGCCAGGGCTGGACTGTGCTCGCGTCCCCAGGCTTCCCCAGCCCCAGGCCCACAGGGTCCCAGTTCCCCGTGGGTTCACACCTCCTCCCTCCACACTGGAAGGGCAGGGCCAGGGGAGATACCCTCTCTGCCACCCCCTTCTAGCTGGTGGGGTCCACACATGTGTGTTCCTTCAACAAATGGTGGACTGAGCACCTATTGTGTGCCGTGCCCTGGCTAGGGCCCAGTCACCAGAGTTAGACAGAGTGGGGAGCACAGGGCAGGGGTGGCCGAGCCAGCTCGGTGTCACAGGTCAGCCCCGTTGCCATCACCGCCCCTGAGCAGAGACAGCAGGAGGAGTCCCAGCATTCCAGGTCCGAGCGTAGGGCCCTGGAGCTATGGGAGGTGCAGGCCGGGCTGCAGGCCTGGGCCAGGAGAGTGGCCACTTCTGCCCCCGGGAGAATCACAAGGGACAGGGAGGGCAGGCCCGAGGCTTGTCTGGGCGTGGGGACGCCCAGGACTCAGGCTCTGTGACTGCAGAGAACCCAGGAGAGGGCCAGAGAGGCAGCAGGGGCAGTCCACAGTGAGGAGGGCCTGAGGGGGTCGCGGGAAGGGGCAGGTCGGCCCAGGGTGAGTGCCCAATACAACCTCGCTGAGTGAATGGAAGCAAGTTGGGTGTCGGGGCCTTTGAAATGGGGCCTGGAAGGTGGGGAGCTTTCTCCGCTCTTGGGTACCAGCTGTGACTGGGCCACCCCATCCTCCCCTGTTGCTGCGTCTGCTGGTCTGGCTGTGGCCGAGAGGCACCCAGAGGGTGGTGGGTGATGGTGGGGGTGGGCATGTGTCTCCCTGGGCTAGATGCAGCCCCACTTTGGGGGTTTCCCCTCAGTGAAGGACAGCTGGTGAGCGTGAGGAGCACACAAGTGTGGAGCCTCAGAACAGTTCTTCCCCTGGGCTATTTGGACACACACTTTTGTGCGTGTGCATGTGTGTGTGCGCATGTGCACGCGTGTTATGTGTGGCATTCCAGAGGCCACCCCTCTGACTCAGCCGGAGAACATCGCACTGAGCCGAGTCTGGACCCCCAGCCCGGGAGGAGTTCTGCCCAGTGTGCAGAGACCCCAGGCCCAGGAGAGGGCAAAGACTCCCGAGGCTTGCGTTTGGCGCCAGGTCACAGACACCTGACCACAGAGGCGTAAGCAAAGAGGGGTTTATTTATTCTGGCAAGAAAAAGCCTGCGGGTGGGCAGCAGGAAGCTGGGGCTCAGCAATGCCCTTAGGGACTTGGCTCTTTCCCTCCCTTGGTCGGTTTGCTTTTAAGTTTTTTTTTAATATAATTTATTTTGGTATCATTAATCTACAATTACATGTGCAATGTTATGGTTATTAAAGTACCCCTTCATCAGGTCCCCCCACCAACCCGGCTGCTTAAGTTTATTTTTAAAATTATTTTCTTTGAAGTTTATTTTCATATGTTCAAAAATTGTGCAGTATTCACCCCTACCTTGTTTCAGAGCATTTCATAAAGAAAATCACCCCATGAAGTAATCATGTACCCCATTCCCACCGCTCCCCACCGACCTGGCAAGTCCGGTTTTACTTTGCATCTACAGATTTGCCTATTCTGGACATTTCATGCAAATGGAATTATATAACGTGGCTTTTGTGTCTAGTTTCTTCGATGTAGCATCATGTTTTCAAGGGTCATCTCTGTTGTTGTGAAGGTCAGAAGTTTAGTCCTTTTTATCGCCGAATAATATTCCATTGTAGGGTTATACCACCTTTTGTTTTATTTTTTCATGAGTTAGTGGAAACTTTAGTTCTTTCTACTTCTAGGCTACTGGCAATGCTGCTGTCTACAAGTGTGTGTGTGAACTGTGTGATCAGCTCTCCTGGCTGAATACCTAGGAGTGGGACGGCTGGGTCATAATGGCAATCCCATGATTAACATTGTGAGGAACTGCCAGACTGCTTTCCAAAGTGGATGCACTGTTTTATATTTCCACCAGTGGTGGGGTGGGGATTCTAGTTTTTCCACATCCTTGTCAGCACTTGGTATGGCCCATCTTTTCTGTTATAACCATCCTTGCAGGCTATAGGGGAAGCATTATCTCATATGATCTTGATTTAGCTAATTGGATTTTGTCTTCATGCTATGCCTCATGGTCACAGGTGGCTACATCCCCTCCAGCCCTTCCACCATGGTCCACATGGAGAGAAGGAGTTAGGGCACTGACATATATTCTCAAGGCCTTGCCTTCATGGACACTCTCCTCAGGGACTTCTCCAGTATCAGGCAGGTCAGGCCTCTATCATACAGTATTCCCTAACTGCAGGGAACCAGGAAGCTGACCCCTCAGTCTGAGCGGGAAGAAGGGGGCTGGGAATGCTCGTGGGTGAGCACTGCCCCTCTTTGCCCCTCGTGACCCAGACCAGTGTGGCATCTTCACTTCTCCAGGAGCAAGGAGGAGGATGTGGAGCTCTCAACAGGTAGGATGGGAACTTAGATCATGGGCGCCTGATTCCACTGCAGCTCAGAGTCTCCATTGCCCATCAGAGGCCCCTGCTCTGGGACTTGGGGGCCCCACTTTGTGGACAGCAGTATCAGTCACCTCCCATGCCACCCAGATTCCCCTCCCCATCCAGATGCCTTTTCCCACTCAGCCCAGGAGGCCTGTAGACCAGGGCTCACTCAGTGCTGCCTCAGGACCTTTGCTTCTCCGAACCTCCAGCCCAGAATGAGCTGCGGGAGGGCTAACCTTTAAAACTGGCCAGGGCTGGGACTCTCATCCATGGCTGGGGGGAATATTAAGTGGGATGGCCATTTAGCCATTTGGACAAAATTAATTCTTCCCACC
>JAVSCE010006400.1:0-18286 GCA_032199065.1 Smutsia gigantea
ACTATGGAGAAAGCAAAAAGATCAATAGTTGCCAGGGGATGGGGGAGGGAATGAATAACTACAACACATAGGATTTTTAGAACAATGAATATATTCTGTATGATACCATAATGACACATACATGTCATTACACATTTGTCCAAACTCACAGAATGTATACCATCAAGAGTCACCCTAATGTAAACTAGGGACTTTGGGTTGTTATGTCAATGTAGGGTCATTGATTGTAAGAAATGTACCACTCTGTTGATAGTAGTGGAGGCTATGCATGTGTGGGGTAAGTGGTATATGGGAAATGTTGGTACCTTCAGCTCAGTTTTGCTGTGAATGTTAAACTGCTCTATAAAATAAGGTCTGTTTTAGAAAAAAAAAAGGCATGGGTTCATATTCTCAACTGAAGGCAAGATTTAATAGGACAAGAAATAGGCATATAAAGTTCCAAAAGGGAGAAGCTAAAGATGGCAAAGAGATATAGCTTAAATAAGTGAAATCTTTATACTCACTACAGCAGGATAATGTCTAAAGTTGATAAGCCAAGATAAAGTGGGAATTTTTAAAAAGAATTTGGAAGTTACCATCAAAGAATAGCTTAATAGTTCAAAGTGGTTTCTGTAGGAAAGAACACTAATCATAGGAAAGGGGAAGGAGGAAAGGAAGCTGCTGCTTTTTATATAAACCTTTATAATCTCTTTGATTTTTCTAAACATATGAATATATTATTCTGATGAAAACTAAAAGCATATACTTTTAATAGATATACTAAACACAGACTATATATTTTGGACAAAGAAGATTTTATGAAGAAATTAGTACACTGTACTACACTGCAATTATGTATTCAAGGCCCATAAGAAAAAGTAGAATTTTTCTTTCACTTAATGGAGTAATGCTATTAACAGAGTTTCTGTTTTATTCTGTTCTTTTTAATGATTTGTGACTTCTTCCTTGCTGTCAAGCTGTCATTTATGCTCTATCAGCAGTCTTTCTAGTTGTTGTCCTCTGTCTCATATGCCACAATGTAGAAATAGAACCAACCTTTTAAAACTGTATACAAGAATAAACAGTTCTTTAATAATGACTCAAAGAGCTCTGCAATGAGTGAACTACATGATCATCATTTTTTACCTCCAGAAATACCAACGTGGTAGTGGTTGGGGGATGGAGAGGATGGAAGTTAACATTTATTGAGCACACAAAATGCTAAGCACAGTGCTAAATACTCAAGGTGTTCCTATCCAATCCTAAAAATAATGCAGCAGAACTGGTATTATCATTTTACAGAGAAAGAGAATCAGACTGGTCAAGTAACTAAGGCTATTTATATTCCCCCTCACACACTGATAGCAGATGGAAGCAGGGTCCGGCCACCCATATCAGCTCCTGACATGCCCTGAGGTGGTGCCTCCACCCACACATCCAGCAGGCCAACCGAGGCAGCACCAGTGCAGCACAGACCAGGACATCCCCTGCCTGAGGCCCTCCAGCCCCCAGCCCCCGGCCTTCCAGACTCCCAACCAGCATACCTCTAGATCACCCCCAACTGGTACTCACCCAGCCTCCAGCTACCCAGCCGAAACTGCCAGGCATGCCGTCTACCCATGGGACATTCCTACACAAGACCACTTCTTCAAGACTAGAAGAGGTGGCTGTTTTGCTTGGGAAATAAACACAAAAAGTCAAACGAAGTGAGGAGACAGAGGAATATGCTCCAAACAAAATAAGACAAACTTCATAAAGAGAACTAATGAAATGGAACAATGTACCTGATAAAAAATTTACAGTAATGATTATGAAGGCACTCACAGGACTCGAGAGAAGACCTGATGAACACAGGAGGACTTCAACAGAGATAGAAAATATGTTTTTTAATAAGTCAGAGTTGAAGAATACAGTAAATGAAAATGAAAAATATACTTGAGGGAATCGAGAGATTTTTTTAATTAATTTAAAAATTACTGAGGGAATCAAGGATGCAGAGGAATGAATTAGCAATCTGGAAAACAGGGTAACAGTAAGCTGAACAACAGGAAGAAAAAGGAATTTAAAAAGTTGAGGAAAGGTTAAGCAACCTCTAGTACATCAAATATACAAACATTCTCTTTACACAAGTCCCAGAAGGAGGAAAGAAAGAAAAAAGGGTGGAAAACTTATTTGAAGAATACATAAGTTGAAAACTTCACTAACTTGGGGAAGGAAACAGATATCCGGGTCCAGGAAGCATAGAGAGCCCCAAACAAGACATACCCAAGGAGGTCCACAATAAGACTCAAAATAATTAAAATGTCAAAAATTAAATATAAGACATAATCTTAAAAGCAGCAACAGAAAAGTAATGCATATGTATAAAGGAAACCCTATTAAGCCTATCAGCTGATTTTTCAGAAGAAACTTTACAGGCCACAAAGGAGTGGCATGATATGTGCTGAACTGGAAGTGCTAAACAGAATAAACCTATACCAAGAATACTCTACCCTACAAGGTTTTCAGAATTGAAGGAGAGATAAAACTTCATGTTCATCATGGTGAAATGACAGCCTCTTCAACAACTGGTGTTGGCAAAACTGGACAACTACATGCAAGAGAATGAAACTGGATTACTGTCTAACCCCATACACAAAAGTAAACCCAAAATGGATCAAAGACCTTAATGTAAGTCATGAAACCATAAAATTCTTAGAAGAAAACATAGGCAAAAATCTCTTGAATATAAACATGAGCAACTTTTTCCTGAACGCATCTACTCAGGCAAGGGAAACAAAAGCAAAAATGAACAAATGGGACTACATCAAGCTAAAAAGTTTCTGTACAGCAAAGGACACTATCAGCAGAACAAAAAGCATCCTACAGTATGGGAGAATATATTTGTAAATGACATATCTGACAAGGGGTTAACATCCAAAATATATAAAGAACTCATATGCCTCAACACCCAAGAGGCAAATAACCCTATTAAAAAATGAGTGGAGGATATGAACAGACATTTCTCCAAAGAAGAAATTCAGATGGCCAACAGGCACATGAAAAGAAGCTCCACATCGCTAATTATCAGGGAAATGCAAATTAAAACCACAATGAGATATCACTTCACACCAGTTAGGATGGCCAACATTGAAAAGACTAGGAAAAACAAATGCTGGCGAGGATGCAGAGAAAGGGGAACCCTCCTACACTGCTGGTGGTAATGTAAACTAGTTCAACCATTGTGGAAAGCAATATGGAGGTTCTTCAAAAAACTAAGAACAAAAATACCATTTGACCCGGGAATTCCACTCCTAGGAATTTACTCAAAGAATACAACTTCTCAGATTCAAAAAGACATGTGCACCCCTATGTTTATTGCAGCACTATTTTAAGTTATGGAAGCAACCTAAGTGTCCATCAGTAGATTAATGGATAAAAAAGAGGTGGTACATATACACAAGGGAATATTATTCATCCATGAGGAAAACAAATCCTACCCTTTTCAACAAACAACATGGATGGAGCTGGAGGGAATTATGCTCAGTGAAATAAGCCAGGTGGAAAAAGACTGAAGTACCAAATGATTTCCCTCATCTGTGGAGTATAACAACAAAGAAAACTGAAGGAACAAAACAGCAGCAGACTCACAGACTCCAAGAAGGGACTAGCAGTTACCAAAGGGGAGGGGTGAGGGAGGGCGTGTGGGAAAGGAGGGAGAAGGGGATTGTGGGTGTCTTGCAAATGAGTTTCAGCTCCAGGCAAGTTTGCTATAGATTCACTGTGACCAAAGAAATTTACAGCAAAGGGTTCTTGGGGTGAAAAGGTTATACCCAACTTTATTTCCAGGTGGCAGGTCAGTCACTAAAATTCTGTTCACTCAGAGCGAGTCTGTGTTATCACTGCTGCTTCGGATGCAGCAAGCCGGTCTCTACCTCTGGGCCTCTCTGCACAGCCGTCCCACACAGCCGTCCTCTGGGCCTCTTTGTAGAGCCGTCCAGCACAGCCGCCCTCCAGGCCTCTGTCCTCAGCACCGCCACCACTCCAGCCCTCCGCTCTGCTCTCCTACAGCCTTGCAGCCCTGCCACCCAGTATCCCACGGAGCACTGGGCGGAACTCCTTACATTAACACAATAATGTCTTATTGCCTAAAGGTGTGGAACGGGTAGCATAGCAACAGGCCAGTTACATTTAAGTTCAGTGAGGATCCTGGCCATAGGAACCCCACTTTACCCACAGTGGGGTATCATGATTAGTGCACATGGTGTGTGTGGGGTCACGGGGACGACAGTATAGCACAGAGAAGACAAGTAGGGACTCTGTGGCATCTTACTACACTGATGGACAGTGACTACAATGGGACATGGGGGAGGGACTCAATAATAAGGGTGAATGTAGTAACCACATTGTTTTTCTTGTGAAACCTTCACAAGAGTGTATATCAGTGATACCTTAATAAAAAGAAAAACTTTATGTTCATCATTTCCAGATGAACTTAAGTTAAAGGAGCTCAGCACCACTAAACCAGCCTAACAAGAAATGTTAAAGGGACTTAAGAGGGAAAAAGAAGGGTACAACCAGAAGAAAATGATGAAAGGAAAAATTTCACTGGTAAAAGCAAACAAATAGTAAAGGTACAGACCAATCAATAGCTAGTATGAACGATTTAAGATAAAAACAATAAACTCAATTATATCTAAAAATTAGTTATGGTAATCACAAAAAAGGTGTAAAATAAGACATCAATATACATAAAACACACATCATATACATAAAAGAAGGGTTGTAAAGGTGTAATGCTATTAGAATGCATTTGTAAGTGACCATCAACTTAATGTATACTGCTACATACGCAGCATGTCATCTATGAACCTCTGATAACCACAAATCAAAAGCCTGTAAGATACACAAAAAATAAAGAGAAAGGAATCCAACCATAACTCTAAAGGAAATTATCACACACAAGGGAAGAGAGCAAGAAAAGAAAGATCAGAGAAGAATGACAAAAAGCCCAAAAACGTTTAACAAAAGGGTAGTAAATACATACCTACCAACAATTACTTTAAATGTAAATGAACTAAGAAGTGCTACAATCAAAAACTCAGGGTGACTGAATGGATAAAAACAAAACCCAACTTATGCTGTCTACAAGACACTTCTTCAGACCTAAAGACACACACAAGACTGAAACTGAAGCAATGGAAAAAGATATTCCATGCAAACAGAAATGAAAGTAAAGCTGCAGTATCAATACTTATATTAGGCAAAAACAGACTTCAAAAACAAAGACTGTAACAAGAGACAAAGGACAGTGCATAATGATCACAGTTCAATCCATCAAGAAGATATAACAATTGTAAATATCTATGCATCCAACAGAGGAGCATCTAAATATAAAAAGCCAAATATTAACAGACATAAAGGGAGAAATTGGCAGTACAATACTGTACTTACAATAATAGTAAGGGACTTTCACACTCCACTTACATTAATGGATAGATCATATAGACAGAAAATAAGGAAAGAGTGGCTTTGAATGACACATTAGACCAAATGGTCTTAACAGATACAGAACATTCCATCCAAACACAGCAGGATACACATTCTTTTCAACTGCACAAGGGACATTCTCCAGAATAGATCACGTCAAGCCATAAAGCAAGTCTCAATAAATTTAGGAAGACAGAAACCCTATCAAGCATCTTTTCTGACCACAGTGGTAAATGAACCTACAGATGAATTACAAGAAAAAACTGGATAAAACAAAAATACATGGAGGTTAAACAACATGCTACTAAACAACCAATGAGTCAATAAAAATAAAATAGGAAATAAAAAACTACTTGGAGATGAATGAAAATATAAACAATAAACACAACAGCTCAAAATCTTTAGGAGCAGCAAAAGCAGTTCTAAGAAGAAAGTTTATGGTGATATCGGCCTACCTCAAGAAACAAGAAAAATCTCAAATAAATAATCGAACCCAATAACTAAAGAACTAAAGAACAAATCCCAAAAATTAACAGACAGAGGAAATAGTAAAGTTCAGAGGAGAAATAAATGAAAAACAGACTAAAAATACATTACAAAAATTCAATGAAACTAAGAGCTGCTTCTCTGAAAAGATAAAATTATCAAACTAAATAGCTAAACTAATCAAAAAAGACTCAAAATCAGAAATGAGAGCATTACAGCTGACACCACAGGAATACAAATTATAAGAAATTACTATGAAAACTTATATACCAACAAATTGGATAACCTAGAAGAAATGGATAAATTCCTAGAAACATGCAAGCTTCCAACAATGAACCAGACATAAATAGAAAATCTGAACAGACTGATTACTAGTAATGAAATTGAATCAGTAGCCAAAAAACTCTCAACAAACAGAAATCCAGGGCTAGGTGGCTTCACAGGTGAATTCTACCAAACATTTTAAGAGTTAATACCTATCCTTCTCAAACTATTCCAAAAACTGAAAAGGAAGTAATGCCTCAAAATCCATTTTATGAGGCCAGCATCACCTTGATACGAAAACCAACTAAGACACTACAAAAAAAGAAAATTACAAACCAATATCCCTGATAGATACAAAAACCCTCAACAAAAAATTAACTGAATGAATTTAAAGACACATTAAAAGGATCATTCACCACAACTAACTGGGACTTATTCTAGGATAGTTCAGTATCTACAAATCAATCAGTGTGATGCACCACAGTAACAAAAAGAAGAATAAGAACCATATGCTTATCTCAATAGATGCAGAAAAAGCACTGAAAAATAATCAATATTCATTCATGATAAACACTCAACACAGTGGGTACGGTGGAACATACCTCAACATAATAAAGGCCATATATGACAAATGCGTAGCTAATGTTATACTCAATGGGGAAAAGCTGGAAGCATTTCCTCTAAGATGAGGAATGGACAAGACTGCCCACTCTTACTACTTTTATTCAACATAGTACTGGAAGTCCTAGCCACAGCAATCAGATGAGAAGAGATAAAAGGCATCCAAAATGGTAAGGAAGAAGTAAAACTGTCACTATTTGCAGATGACATACTATATATAGAAAACTCTAAAGACTCCACCAAAAAACTACTAGAACTGATAAATGAATTTAATAAAGTTGCAGGATACAAAAATCAATATACAGAAATCTGTTGTGTTTCTATATAATAATGAACTAGCAGAAAGAGATTTATTTATAAGTGCATCAAAAAAAAAATACCTAGGAATAAGTTTAACGAAGGAAGTGAAAAACCTATACTATGAAAACAGTAAAACATTGATGAAAGAAACGGAAGACATAAATAAATAGAAAGCTATTCCATGCTCATGGACAGGAATAATTAATATTGCTAAAATGGCCATACTGCCCAAAGCAATCTGCAGATTTAGTGCAATTCCTATTAAAGTACCAATGGCATTTTTCACAGAAATAGAGCAAATAATCCTAAAATTTTTAAGGACCCACAAAAGGCCCTAATAGCCAAAACAATCTTGAGAAAGAACAAAGCTGGAGGTATCATCCTCCCTGACTTCAAACACACTACAAAGCTACAGTAATCAAAACAGTATAGTACTGGCACAAAAACAGACACAGAGATAAATGGAAAAGAACAGAGAACCCACAAATAAACCTGTGCTTATATGTTCAATTAATCTACGACAAAGAAGGCAAAATCATACAATGGGGAAAGGATAGTCTCTTCAATAAATGGTGTTAGACAGCTATGAAAAAGAATGAAACTAGATCACTGTCTTACATCATACATAAAAAATTAACTGAAATGGATTAAATATGAGACCTGAAACCATAAAACCCCTAGAAGAAAACATAGGCAGTAAACTCTTGAACATTAGCATTAGGAAATTTTTTCTGGATATGTCTCCCAATGCAAGGGAAACAAAAGCAAAAATAAACAATTGGGACAACATTCAAATACAAAGTTTCTGCACAGCAAAGGAAACCTCTACAGAACAAAGGCAAACTACTGAATGGGACAAGGTATTTGCAAATGGTACTTCTGATAAGGGGTTAATATGCAAAATACATAAAGAATTCATACAGCTCAACACCAAAAAAACAAATAAAAAATCTGATTAAAAAATGCGCAAGGCACTTGAATAGAAAATTGTCCAAAGATGACATACAAATAGCCAGCAGACACACGAGAAGATGGTCAACGTCACTATCAGCAGGGAAACGCAAATCACAAACCACAATGAGGTGTGACTTCATACCAGTGAAAATGGCTAATATCAGTAAAACAAGAAATAACAAGTGTTGATGTGCATGTGGGAAAAAGGGAACACTTGTGCACTGTTGGTGGAAATGTAAATTGGTGCAGCCACTATGGAAAACAGTCCGGAGGACTCTCAAAAAATTAAACATAGAAATAACAATTGATCCAGTAATTCCACTTATGGAAATTTACCTTAAGAAAATAAAATCACTAATTTGAAAAGCTATGGAAGCAACTTAAGTATCCACTGATAGATGAATGGATAAAGAAGATGTAATATATATTTATATATAATGGAATATTAGCCATCCAAAACAATGAAATCTTGCCATCTGTGGAATGGATGGACTTAGAGGGTATTTATTATGCTAAGTGAAATAAGTTAGAGAAAGACAAATACCATATGATTTTCACCTATCTGTGAAATCTAAAAAAATAAGACAAACAACAATACATTATTAAATACAGAGATCAAACTGCTGATTGCCATAGGGGAGGGAGGTAGGAAGACAGGAAAAATAGGTGAAGGGGACAGAAGTACAAACTTTCAGTTATGAAACAAGTCACAGGGTCATGAAACAGTCACAATATAGGAAACAGTCAATAATGTTGTAATATCTTTGTATGGTGACAGGTGGTAGCTACACTTATCTTGATGAGCATTTCATAATGTATGTAATTGTTGAATATACTGTGTACATCTAAAACCAATACAATTATTTTATATAACTATACTTCAATAAAAAATAATAAAAATAAAAAGTACACCTGAAACTACTAAAAAATTATTAGAATCACATATTGGAGCTGAATCCATAAGCTGAGTCACAAAATGCAAGATCCCAAAAAACAGAATGAGGATTGTATTTAAACTATACATAATACTGAGAATCACCCCTGCAAGCTGTCAATATTCTCTCCAGATGAAATGTTATGAATATTTAATACGATAAAATATAAGAGAAATTAAGATCCTCCCTTTATGATCATCAGGTGAAAACTGATAGAGCGACTCCACTGCTTTCATTTTTAAAAACATTCTTCAGTTTAAGTGGGACTGAGTCAGTGGAAAAGCTGACTATATTTTTGCTGACTTAAAAGCCCAACAGTTGGGTCTACATATGTACAACATTGGCTACCCAGTCAGTATAACACGTCTATTGTCCCATTAACTTGCTAGACTAATCCCTACACCTCCCTCTCTGTGACTCAGCTTTACTAACATGGGAATACTTGAGATGGAGATTCACATTTACTAGAGAAATTAGAAGAAAGCTGGGAACAATTATGCTGAATACCTGTTATTAGGGAGGCTGTTTATTTTTTTAATGTTCAGAACAATCCTCTAATGTTTGCTACCTTATCTCCAGTTTGTAGGAAAGGAAACAGAGGCTAACAAGTAGCAGGGCCAGGATTCAAAGCCAGTTTAGTCTGAGTCCAAAGCTCTCTGTTTCCAACTGCCTCTAAGATAGCTAAACAGTACTTTTAACATTGGAGTGCTTATGGAACAGTAGTTCCACACACATTCCAAAGAACACCAGCCAAGTTAAAGGCTCTGTAGCTGAATAAGCTGAGATACATTACAGGCCCCTGGGAACCTTCATTATGCATTTTTAGCCCAGAAGAGGCACTAAAAAATCCTATAGTCTAGTAACAAACCCCTTTTTGGTTTAGTGTCTGTTAAAATGCTTCAGGAGTAGTGGTCCATACACCAGCTACTCGGTATAACACACTCTGGGAATCAATGCTGTAGACCTTAGAGCAGTGGTTCTCCCGAACTGTTTGGTCTCAGGATTCCTTATATATGTTTTAAAAAATTATTGAGGACGCCCTCAAAGCTTGTGTTTTTATGGGTTATATTTACCGATATTACCACACTAGAATTTAAACTGGGAAACTTCAAAACATGTGTCTACGAGTTCATTTAAATACAATAATAATCCTATTACATGTAACAAAATTTTATGAAAATAACTATTTTCCAAAATTAAAATAACTGAGTGAGAAGAGTGTCAATTCCTTAATGTCCATTTTAGGAGAAGATTCTCATATCTGTTTCCATATTTGGTTCACTGCAATATGCTATTTTGTGTAAAGTATAAGAGAACATTTTCACTTCAGGTAGGTAAGTGTTGGAAAACAGGATGACTTAAATAGCCTTTCCAGATAATTCTGGTATTATTTTTTGATACACCAAACCTTAACAAGTGGTAGCTGCTTAAAGATTAGTTGCAATATGGAAATCTGAAGCCACATCAATAAATTTTTCTTGCACACTGCTATAGCAAAACCTATTGGTGTTATGTCATGCATTGCATACTGCATTGGTCATTTATAAACTATTGGTTCCCTGAATTATGCAGATCTTCCAAATGTTGACACATTTCAACATTTGGAATAATTCATTAAATATTTATAATTTATAATCTATTAAATATTTATATTTATATATAAATATAAAGTATTTATAATTTATAAAATATTAAAAATCACTTTTGTTAATATCACCACTGAGTTTATTAGAAAAGGCTTAAATATTAAGAAGCAGTCAAGCACATGGTTGCAGCTAAAAGTTCTCCAAAATCCTAATTTTTGCCAGAAAACTTGAATTGTATCATTAGTAACAACAACAGTTATTCTTTTTTAAGTGACAGGAACACATCCTCCATTTTCAAGAAAATAGCTATCCAATACACAAGTTAGCCCTTCCTTCAAGAAAAATGGTGTTCCATGAAAAAAAATGGCTAGTATAGTTCACAATTCAATAAAATAAGTGCTTTTCCTTAAGACAACCATCATACTTCAGCATGTGGCAAAAATGCTTTATGCATACTTCCCATTTCATCACACAAAGTACTAAGATGACATATGTTCACGGGTAAAATATTTTCTACATGTAAAACATTCTAAGTCAAAGTGTCTTCTCTGCTTCATGGCAGTGAAGAACACAATACTAGTACAGTTTGGTGACACTGTGCTGACTGGTGGTAAGGAACCAATATTTCATCCACACTTTTGGCACTATCAGTGCAAATGTCAACCCCCAGCCACAGCAACAAAAACAAAACAGAAAACAAAAGAGGCAAATAACATCTTCCCAGTATTATGGAAATAACTGTGATCTCATAGACCAGGAGTCTGTAAAATGCTGTTACAGAACACACCTTCTTGTTCCACAGAGTGACAACAGAGAACAGTGATAGAACTTCCTGCTTTGATATCAATGCTAATACACTCCCCACCTAGAGGAGCCAAAGAAATCAGTGTCTACAGATGCAAGCAAGTAACACAAATTTAGTGAAACCAGACAGGTGGACGGATGTAGTGAACTAAGGAGGGCAGGTGTGAAAGGAGCAGCTGCTATTCAGCTGAAGCTAACTGCCGCTAAAAAGAAGATCTGCCAAATGATGCCATCTCCACATTTTCCTAAAGCTGGAAATCCTATTTTCTCAATGTTAAATGCTAATTAACATGGACTCAGATTCTTAAAAATATGCAGACCAACTTACACTTGGACTACCTGTCTACACATTCTGTCCCAAAGGGTATTCTACAGTTAATACTTGAAAAAATGGCATAAAATAAATGGCAAAAATTGGAATAACATCCCTTCAGATTCTTCAGCAACTAGGGTAGAAAGAGGTAAAACCAAGTTTCATAAAAGATAATCATATTTACAGGCATTATTGTATATTAACCTTTTTATCTATATAATAGTCTTAAATTATTTCAACTAAGATTCTGGATGCCCGGAAAATTATTCACACATCATTATTAATGAATCATCATATAATGGTTTTATATAAGATCTTGTTATCTAGCAAATTACTCAAATACTGAGACAACTGAAGAGTAAACAAGGGAAATTAATTCAAAGAATGTGTTATCCTTCATTGCTGTGTCAGGTATAGTCCTTTCATACACATTCCCACAGTATAAATAATACAAGAATTCTATAACATATCTTCCTCTTTTCCTTCAGTAAGTCAAGACTGCTCCTGCTTTAGGGATTCTGCACTTGCTGTATCCTCAGGATGTTTTCCCCTCAGATCTTTGCTTGGCTGGCTTCTTCTGGCTCTCAGGTCTCAGCTCAAGTACTGTAATTTCACAGGCGTTCGTTAAGTACCCTATTTATTGTCAACATCTCCCAAAAGAATGAAGAATCCACAGAACAGGGGAGACCTCAGATATTTCCAGCACCTGGGACAAGTCCTGTTGCACAGTATCAATATATGTTTGCTGGCTGGGTGAATGAATTAATGAAATATTTTTGAATCAACTTTACTGAAGTCTCTTTCT
The DNA here is from genome assembly GCA_032199065.1 of Smutsia gigantea. Classification (NCBI taxonomy): domain Eukaryota; kingdom Metazoa; phylum Chordata; class Mammalia; order Pholidota; family Manidae; genus Smutsia; species Smutsia gigantea. The sequence continues at coordinate 12,517 of JAVSCE010006400.1, forward strand.
ACTCCTATATAAAGACAACCAGATTAACAACTCTAAGATATAGCTCCAAATAATGTTTATTATTTTTTAAAGAACTAACTTCTAATTCTAGCATTCAATAGTCTGTCTCCTTAATATGGCTCCAAACTTACCTCCCAAGCTTACTTTGGCCAATCTAGACTGGGTTCTCCTATCTCCATACTTTTACTTTTCGTGCTCACCAGATCATTCTCCCACCTATGTCTGCCTATTATAATTATGCCTCAAGAGCCTCCTGATTCCCGTAACAGTTTCTATTCTTTCTATTCCATAAGCAAATGACTTTTTCTTTCTTTGTACAAATATTCCAACTTCTATCATTTGAGGAGGTATTTGAGTTATCTGTGTAATTATGTGAATCACACCACACACTCCTGACACTCCCTCCATTCAACTAAGCTCCTTGGGGGCAGAAACTATGACTTAGTCATACTGGAATCCACTGCCAGATCTGGCAGTGTACTCTGCACATAGTAGGCACTTAGTACTAAAGAGAACTGCTCCCCCATGGTGCCCACACCTCCCGATTTACCAAATCCATTCTGTTAAGTCTTCATTTGAATTAAATCTTTCTTACTTGGAAAGATCATTTTACCATTTCTTTCAAAATTAAATATTTTCTAATAATAAACATTACATTGGTCAAGGCAATTTGGGTTACACATGATCCATGCACACCTGCATTTCATCTTATCCACTGCAGTACTCTGTGGCAAGAAGAAAAGGTCAAGAAAAAAGGCAATGGCAAAAAAAGATAAGGACATACATCAAATCCCAGTCATTTCAATATGACTTAATTTCTTTTCAAACACTGCTGCCAACAGATTATGTTTAGCTTATTTAAAAGCTATGCAGACACACTAATCTCTAGTATTTCCCTTTGTCACAAAAACAATTTAAATACTTAGCACAGTCCAACAAACTAGGGGGTAACTCATATCAATTACTATACTCATGAGGGATGTTTGCATTCCTAAATAACGTTAGCTATCACTTTGTGACCAACTTCATTACCAATTCCCCATTAAATGAAAATCCTAAAGTAAAATGCAATCTTAACAACCCTTCTGAGATACTTAGCAGTTGTCCTACACCAAGTATCTCATCTCACTCACTAAGTTACTTTTTTTTAATATAATTTATTTTATTATCATTAATTTACAATTACATGTGCAATATTACGATTATTAAACTACCCCTTCATCAGGTCCCCCCCACCAACCCCATTACAGTCACTGTCCATCAGCGTAGTGAGATGCTATAGAATCACTACTTGTCTTCTCTGAGTTGTACTGCCCTCCCTGTGCCCCCCCAACATTACATCTGCTAATCGTAATGCCCCTTTTTCCCTCTTATCCCTCCCTTCCCGCCCATTTTCCCCAGTCCCTTTCCCTTTGGTAACTATTAGTCCGTTCTTGGGTTCTGTGAGTCTGCTGCTGTTTTGTTCCTTCAGTTTTTTTCTTTGTTCTTATACTCCACATATGAGTGAAATCATTTGATACTTGTCTTTTTCGGCTTGGCTTATTTCACTGAGCATAATACCCTCTAGCTCCATCCATGTTGTTGCAAATGGTAGGATTTGCTTTCTTCTTATGGCTGAATAATATTCCATTGTGTATATGTACCACCTCTTCTTTATCCATTCATCTACTGATGGACACTTAGGTTGCTTCCATTTCTTGGCTATTGTAAATAGTGCTGTGATAAACATAGGGGTGCATCTGTCTTTTTCAAACTGGGCTGCTGCATTCTTAGGGTAAATTCCTAGGAGTGGAATTCCTGGGTCAAATGGTATTTCTATTTTGAGTTTTTTGAGGAACCTCCATACCGCTTTCCACAATGGTTGAACTAATTTGCAGTCCCACCAGCAGTGTAGGAGGGTTCCCTTTTCTCCACATCCTCGCCAACATTTGTTGTTGTTTGTGTTTTGGATGTTGGCCATCCTCACCGGTGTGAGGTGATATCTCATTGTGGTTTTAATCTGCATTTCTCTGATGATTAGCGATGTGGAGCATCTTTTCATGTGCCTGTTGGCCATCTGAATTTCTTCTTTGGAGAAGTGTCTATTCATGTCCTCTGCCCATTTCTTAATTGGATTATTTGCTTTTTGTTTGTTAAGGTGCATGAGTTCTTTATATATTTTGGATGTCAACCCTTTATCAGATACGTTTTTTATGAATATATTCTCTCATACTGTAGGATGTCTTTTTGTTCTACTGATGGTGTCCTTTGCTGTACAGAAGCTTTCAGCTTGATATAGTCCCACTTGTTCATTTTTGCTTTTGTTTCCCTTGCCCGGGGAGATATGTTCATGAAGAAGTTGCTCATGTTTATGTCCAAGAGATTTTTGCCTATGTTTTTTTCTAAGAGTTTTATGGTTTCATGACTTACATTCAAGTCTTTGATCCACCTTGAGTTTACCTTTGTGTATGGGGCTAGACAGTAGTCCAGTTTCATTCTCTTACATGCAGCTGTCCAGTTTAAGTTACTTTCTTATCTTTGAAAGGTTACTGCTTTGCTTACACAACCCAAATGATTTTTGATTTCAAGCCTGCAGTTCAAGACTACATTGCTTCTTCGCTTTCTCTGGCTGTGATTATATCTTAACACTTATGTAAATAAACAAGCATTCTCTTGATTCTTTCCTTCTTTTCACTCATACCCTCATGCATAACTCCCATTTGACATTTCACCACTTTCCTATCTCAGTTAAGGATGAGATCTCCAAGTCTTTCCCCAACAGTATGTCCTTATAAAATAAGAAATTGTCTATACATTGTTGACAACAAGTAGCACACATTATTTTACAGACCACCTCAAAAATAAGATATGTATAGTTAACTACTATAGCTAAATAGCAATATCAGAGTTTTCTTGAGTCCTTACTATTATTAGGCACTGAAATATCAGATAAGTACTGGACACGTATTAATCCTCTTTCTACATTACAAGTATTTTGCAAAAAGTGTATTTTTCAATACGAAGAAAAACTACAAATGTCTCCTATAAACTTCCCAGAAATTAAAATATATTATACACATTATTTTCCCCCTACTAATATTATCATAGAAATTCATTAAAAGAACACACTGTAGCAATATAGATTATTGCTATAGGAGTTAGAAGCATCTTAATATTTGGAGGGAAGATTTTATTCTACCTGCTAAAGAAAGGAACCATGAAGAATTTGTTGAGTTAAATAACCAGCATAAAAGAAGACTGAGGTAAATTTTAAAAGTTCACAGAGTTCTTGACTTGAACGTCTGGATATATTGTGATTAAGGAGATTCCTCATAGCAACATCTGACTCTTTAACATAAATTTTACTTGCCTTGGGCAATAAAATTCCCATTGACAGTTTACTATGATAAGACTAGTACCTACAAACCAATAAATATTTTACTGCTTATAATCAGTATCACAGTTGTTATCTAAACAAATAAAACACTTCTGATAGCCTCAAAACATAAGAACTCTGATATGAAAAGTGACATGATTTCTAGAAGTTAACTGGTAATTCAAATCCTAAATTCCCAATTAAAATAATTTTTGTATTAACTACGTTAAAAAAATACTTAAAAAAATGAAATACAGACTAAAGGTAAGAAAGGAAAAAAAATGTAAAAGTGATTTGAAAAATAACACAAACCACTTAAAACTTAAGCTTAAAATAGTATTTACCACTTCTGGGAAGATGGCGGTGTGAGCAGGGCGGCAGAAATCTCCTCCCAACACTATATTTATCTACAAAAACACCGAAAATACATCTATTCCTAAAAGAGAGACGAGAATACACAGGAAAGCGCACAGCGTGCAGCTACACCCGAGAGGACTCGGCACCCCAAGAGGCGGTCTTAAAGAGCCCAGCTGACATACGTGGCAACTATCAGTGACCAAATTATACAGTCATGAAAAGACAGAGGAATATGGTTCAGACCAAAATCAACCAGACAACCCCAGAGAGGGAGTCTGAAGGGATGGAAATGCACAGCCTCCCTGAAAAGAATTTAGAATAAAAGTCATAACCATGCTGATGGACCTACAGAGAAATGTGCAAGAGCTGAGGGAGGAAGTGAGGGAACTGAAGAAAGACAATACAGAAATCAGACAAGCGATTGACGGGCTTAACAGCAGAATGGATGAGATGCGAGAGACTGTTAATGGAATAGAAAACAGAGAACAGGAGTACAGAGCAGCTGAGGCAGAGAGAGATAAAAGGATTTCTAGGAATGAAAGAATATTAAGAGAACTGTGTGACCAATCCAAACGGAACAATATTCGCATTATAGGAGTACCAGAGGAAGAAGAGAGAGAAAAAGGGATAGAAAGTGTCTTTGAAGAAATAATTGCTGAAAACTTTCCCTCGCTGGGGAAGGAAGTAGTCTCGCAGTCCACCGAAGCTCATAGATCTCCCAACACAAGGGACCCAAGGAAGACAACACCAAGACACATAATAATTAAGATGGCAAAGATCAAAGATAAAGACAGGGTATTAAAGGCAGCTAGAGAGAGAAAAAAGATCACCTACAAAGGAAAACCCATCAGACTATCATCAGACTTCTCAACAGAAACCTTACAGGCCAGAAGAGAATGGCATGATATATTTAACGTTATGAAACAGAAGGGCCTCGAACCAAGAATATTGTATCCAGCACCATTATCATTTAAATATGATGGAGGGATTAAACAATTTCCAGATAAACGAAAGTTAAGAGAATTTGCGTTTCATAAACCACCACTACAGAATATCTTAAATGGACTGCTCTAGATGGAAGCACACCTAAGGCTAAAAAGATGTCACCAGAGGAAAAAAAAAATCATAGCAAAGAAAGCAGACCATCCAAATACCAACTAAAGGCAAAGAATAAAACACCTATTATACAAAGAATGGAGGAGGAGAAATAAGAAGGGAGAGAAAGAAAGAAACATCAGACTGTGTTTACAATAACTTAACAGGAAAGTTAAGTTACATTGTTAGATAGTAAAGAAGCAACCCTTGAACCCTTGGTAACAACGAATCTAAAGCCAGCAATGGCAATAAGTACATACCTATCAATAATCACCCTAAATGTAAATGGACTGAATGCACCAATCAAAAGACACAGAGTAACAGAATGGATAAAAAAGCAAGACCCATCTATGCTGCCTACAAGAAACTCACCTCAAATCCAAAGATATACACAGACTAAAAGTGAAGGGATGGAAAAAGATATTTCATGCAAACAACAAAGAGAAAAAAGCAGGTGTTGCAGTACTTGTATCAGACAAAATAGACTTCAAAACGAAGAAGCAAAAGATAAAGAAGGACATTACATAATGATAAAGGGGTTAGTCCAACAAGAAGATATAACCATTATAAATATATATGCACCCAACACAGGAGCGCCAGCATATGTGAGACAAATACTAACAGAATTAAAGGAGGAAATAGACAGCAATGCATTCATCTTAGGTGACTTCAACATACCACTCACTCCAGAGGACAGATCAACCAGACAGAAAATAAGTAAAGACACAGAGGCACTGAACAACACACTAGAACAGATGGACCTAACAGACATCTACAGAACTCCTCACCCAAAAGCAACAGGATACACATTCTTCTCAAGTGCACATGGAACATTTTCCAGAATAGACCACATACTAGGCCACAAAAAGAACCTCAGTAAATTCAAAAACATTGAAATCCTGCCAACCAACTTCTCAGATCACCAAGGTATAAAACTAGAAATAAATTTTAGAAAGAAATCAA
>JAVSCE010006401.1:0-42288 GCA_032199065.1 Smutsia gigantea
AAAAACTGTAATTTGTCCCTCATATGACCTAACTCTATGATTGGCCTAGAGATGAAATTCAGTACTTAGGGTTGAAAGAATAAGGAGGGAAAAGGAGAAAAGGCAGGCCATCAGACAGGGGACACTATATAAAGCATGGCCATTGTAAAGGAAAAAGAAAAGCACTTCAGTGAGGTAAAGGGTTTCCCAGAAAAACTGGAGCAAACATCAATGAACAAAATATAAAGCCACTGAAACAGAAGACATGGGAACCAATTTATAACCGCTTCACCACTTCAGTTCTTACAGGGTTACTGCTAAGGTCATGATTTCTGTTCTTGTTCTTTCCTTCTTCCATTTAAAAAGACCACATAAGTGCTTTTACTCTCCAATTTTTCCTGTTTTCTCTTCCATTTATGTTTGCCAACTGGCTCCAAAATCTTTGTTTTGGTACAGAGACCAGGTTATTCTATGTAAAAACCTGGAAAATGAGGAGCTAAGAATTTTCATAACCTGCTTTGGAAGAGAATGCACAAAAAATGACTTGAGAATGAAAATGAAGTAAAAAAGAGTGGCCAAATAGGAGAACTGGAGTTATCTTGGGAAAATATAGCAGAAAAGATCAAGCAACTTTCTATTTGATAAATTTATGTTTGTATGAGTGACCCCAACAAGGAAGAAACTGCATTATGCTAGGCATTTACCTAGGAGATTTACATGTACACTGTTCGTTTACTTCTCATAATTAGTCTTTAAGGTTTACTCTATGTTCCTCATTTTTATAACAAGAAACTAAACTTTTTTTTGCATCTTTTTCTTCTCCCTTCTTCTTCCTCCTCCACTCTATATATTAGTTGTCACATTCTGTACTCTTTGTGTATCCCTGAACTACCTTTGTGAGTAGTTGATTTAATTTTGCATTTGCTTAGCAATTAATTGGCCTACTTCATTTACTGCGGTCTTATTTTTTCTGGTGACAGCTATACAGCCTTAGGAGCAATTCCATCTAGAGAAGTCCCTTTAAAATACACCGTAGAGATGGTTTGTGGGTCGTAAATTCCATCAACTTTTGCTTATCTGGAAATTGTTTAATCCGTGCTTCAAATTTAAATGACAATCTTCTTGCCAGGTAGAGTATTCTTGGCTGGAAGCCCATCTGTTTCAATGCATTAAATATATCATGCCACTCCCTTCTGGCCTGTAAGATTTCTTCTGTGAAGTCCAATGATATCCTGCTGGGCTTTCCTTTATAAGTGATCTTTTTTCTCTCTCTGGCTGCTTTAAATACTCTATTCTTGTCCTTGATCCTTGCCATTTTAATTATTATATGTCTTGGGGTTGTTTTCCTTGGGTTCTTATGTTCAGAGATCTCTGCACTTCCATGACCTAAGAGGCTATTTCATTTCCCAGATAGGGGAAGTTTTCATCAATTATTTTTTCAAAGATATTTTCTATCCCTCTTTATGTCTCTTCTTCTTCTGGTACTCCTATAATGTGAATATTGTTCTGTGTGGATTGGTGGCACAGTTCTCTTATTATTCTTTCATTCCTAGAGATCCTTTTTTCTCTCTGCACCTCAGCTTCTTTGTTTTCTAGTTCTCTAATTTCTATTTCATTTATCATCCTCTCTACCTTATCTAATCTACTTTTAAATCCCTCCATTGTACATTTCATTTCAGATACTGTATTTTTCAAAGTTTCTTTTTCTGTGTTGAAGTCCTTCCTGAGATCTTGCATATTTTTCTGGAACTCCATGAATATGTTTATGACTTTTATTTTGAAATCTTTAAGAAGATTGGTGATTTCAGTTTCACTTAGCCCTCTTTCTGGCATCTTTTCCTCTAGTTCTGTTTGGACAAAATTCTTTTGCCATTTCAATTTTTTAGTGATTCCTGTGGAATAATAACTTTGTGTAGGTGACACCCTCTAGTGCCCAGCAGCTCTACTCTCTGGAGTTGCCACCTGTAGGAATGGCTGGTCTGCAGGTGAGAGGAACTGGTGCCTGCCAGGCGGAAAGATCTCTTTCCTGCTTCCTGGTTGTAGCACCTGCCTCCAGTGCCCAGGACAGTGGGCTGAGCACACAGGGAGGATCCTCTATGCTACGACCCTATTGCTGCCTTATGCAGGGCCACCCTCCAGCTGGCCTAGTGTGATGGCAGGGGTACCAGGTGTGCAGGACCAGTGTCTGCCAGGAGGAAAGAGTGGCAGGCTGTGTACCATAGTGGTGACCCTCAGGGATGTGTTGCCAGTCAGGGGGATGCAGCATCTGAAGCTCCTGAGAGTTCCCAACTTGCTGGGCTGAGTGTTCCAGGATAATTTTGTCTACTTGCCCTTTCTCCTCAGCAGTGAGCTATGTTTAATCTTTGCCCCTTTTGTGCTCCTCTTGCTGTTGGGAGGTCTTTACAAGTGTCTGCCTTTCTTTTTTCCCAGGGGGGCCAATTCTCTACAAGAGACTATAATCTCAGTCTATATGAGTATTCTGCCCATCTTTGCTTTCCAACCCCACTAATCTCCAGAGTACCATGCAATGTGGGTTCGTGCTCCCAGAGCAAATCTCGAGGGCTGGGTGTTTAGCACTCCTGGGCTTCTACTCCTTCCAAGCCCCATTTTTCTTCCACCCACCTGTGAGCTGGGGAATGGGGGCAGCTTGGGTCCCACAAGATCGCAGCTTTACTACTTTATCCTTTTCTGTGAGGTCTTCTCTTTTCCCCAGATGTAGGCAGTCTGTTCTGCAGTCTTTGGGTTTCTCTTTCAGGATTAGTTGTATTTGCTGTATTTTCATGTTTTATGTGATTTGAGGAGGAGGTTTCTGCCTCACTTCTCACACCACCATCTTTTTCCAACTCCCTTGGAAATGCCATTCTTAATATCATCATGACTCAACAGGCACATAAGCTTACACAGGTATGTATATGTATTAATATATAAGTATATTATTTTAAAGGCAAAGGGTACAGCTTGTGGATGAAGTAGGATTTCAAACTGGAAATATTTTAATCATTGTTTAAAAGAGAAAGATATTTAACTGAAAAGTAATGACAGGCAACGAATAGTGTCAACATCAACATGTAAAGGTATTCACTTTCACCTTTACAAAAAGAAAAAACTAGAACATTAACCATCTAGATAGAATAAGATAGAAATATAAAAATACTGTATTCTAGTTTGAATACAAACACCTGACTCCTGAGCTTTCTGTTTGATCTATCATAACTGAATTCATAACAAGTTACTAAATACAATGGTTTTGAAAGAATATTTCTTGTTTTCTTCTGAATAGAAAAATGTTTTTGGCAGAATATTTGGAAATACACAAAGGCAAATTTTCATAGAGTTTCTATATATATACTGAAAGATTATTTTAGTTTTTATGATTTATATAATAAAATGTAGAAAATCTGTTATTAGCCAGTGATATTAATATATTCAATTATTAATTCTAGTATCTGTTTATGAGTGTTAGCAGCTTTTTAAATCTGTACCTACCTATTTTGTTTTTCTATTCTCAACTTTTTATATTTATATTTTATTCTATTATCTAGTTGTTTAATTTTTTCCAGATTTTAAGGAATAATATTTAATAGTGGAGAGCCATATTTTCCTGATATCAATGGGAGTGTTTCTGGTATTTCACCATAGAGAAATTCTTTTTTTTTTTATTTTTTTTTATTTTTATTTTTTTAATATAATTTATTTTATTATCATTAATTTACAATTACATGTGCAATATTACGATTATTAAACTACCCCTTCATCAGGTCCCCCCCACCAAACCCATTACAGTCACTGTCCATCAGCGTAGTGAGATGCTATAGAATCACTACTTGTCTTCTCTGAGTTGTACATCCCTCCCCGTGACCCCCCCAACATTACATCTGCTAGTCGTAATGCCCCTTTTTCCCTCTTATCCCTCCCTTCCCACCCATTTTCCCCAGTCCCTTTCCCTTTGGTAACTATTAGTCCGTTCTTGGGTTCTGTGAGTCTGCTGCTGTTTTGTTCCTTCAGTTTTTTTCTTTGTTTTATACTCCACATATGAGTGAAATCATTTGATACTTGTCTTTTTCGGCTTGGCTTATTTCACTGAGCATAATACCCTCTAGCTCCATCCATGTTGTTGCAAATGGTAGGATTTGTTTTCTTCTTATGGCTGAATAATATTCCATTGTGTATATGTACCACATCTTCTTTATCCATTCATCTACTGATGGACACTTAGGTTGCTTCCATTTCTTGGCTATTGTAAATAGTGCTGCAATAAACATAGGGGTGCATCTGTCCTTTTCAAATTGGGCTGCTGCATTCTTAGGGTAAATTCCTAGGAGTGGAATTCCTGGGTCAAATGGTATTTCTATTTTGAGTTTTTTGAGGAACCTCCATACTGCTTTCCACAATGGTTGAACTAATTTGCAGTCCCACCAGCAGTGTAGGAGGGTTCCCTTTTCTCCACATCCTCGCCAACATTTGTTGTTGTTTGTGTTTTGGATGTTGGCCATCCTCACCGGTGTGAGGTGATATCTCATTGTGGTTTTAATCTGCATTTCTCTGATGATTAGCGATGTGGAGCATCTTTTCATGTGCCTGTTGGCCATCTGAATTTGTTCTTTGGAGAAGTGTCTATTCATGTCCTCTGCCCATTTCTTAATTGGATTATTTGCTTTCTGTTTGTTAAGGTGCATGAGTTCTTTATATATTTTGGATGTCAACCCTTTATCAGATACGTTTTTTATGAATATATTCTCCCATACTGTAGGATGTCTTTTTGTTCTACTGATGGTGTCCTTTGCTGTACAGAAGCTTTGCAGCTTGATATAGTCCCACTTGTTCATTTTTGCTTTTGTTTCCCTTGCCCGGGGAGATATGTTCATGAAGAAGTTGCTCATGTTTATGTCCAAGAGATTTTTGCCTATGTTTTTTTCTAAGAGTTTTATGGTTTCATGACTTACATTCAGGTCTTTGATCCACCTTGAGTTTACCTTTGTGTATGGGGCTAGACAGTAGTCCAGTTTCATTCTCTTACATGTAGCTGTCCAGTTTTTCCAACACCAGCTGCTGAAGAGGCTATCATCTCCCCATTGAATATCCAAGGCTCCTTTATCAAATATTAATTGACTGTATATGTTTGGGTTAATGTTTGGATTTTCTATTCTGTTCCACTGGTCTGTGGGTCTGTTTTTGTGCCAATACCAAATTGTCTTGATTACTGTGGCTTTGTAGTAGAGCTTGAAGTCAGGGAGTGTAATTCCCCCTGTTTTATTCCTCCTTCTCAGGATTGCTTTGGCTATTCGGGGTCTTTTGTGGTTCCATATGAATTTTAGAATTATTTGTTCCAGTTCATTGAAGAAAGCTGTTGGTAGTTTGATAGGGATTGCGTTGAATCTGTAGATTGCTTTAGGTAGTATAGCCATTTTGACAATATTGATTCTTCCTAGCCAAGAGCATGGGATGCATTTCCATTTGATAGTGTCCTCTTTAATTTCTCTTAGGAGTGTCTTGTAGTTTTCAGAGTACAGGTCTTTCACTTCCTTCGTTAGGTTTATTCCTAGGTATTTTATTCTTTTTGATGCAATTGTGAATGGAATTGTTTTTCTGATTTCTCTTTCTGTTAGTTCATCATTAGTGTACAGGAAAGCAACAGATTTCTGTGTGTTAATTTTGTATCCTGCAACTTTGCTGAATTCAGATATTAGTTCTAGTAGTTTTGGAATGGAATCTTTAGGGTTTTTTATGTACAGTATCATGTCATCTGCAAATAGTGACAATTTGACTTCTTCTTTACCAATCTGGATGCCTTGTATGTCTTTGTTTTGTCTGATTGCTGTGGCTAGGACCTCCAGTACTATGTTGAATAACAGTGGAGAGAGTGGGCATCCTTGTCTTGTTCCCGATCTTAGATGAAAAGCTTTCAGCGTCTCGCCATTAAGTATGATGTTAGCTGTAGGTCTGTCATATATAGCCTTTATGATGTTGAGGTACTTGCCCTCTATACCCATTTTGTTGAGAGTTTTAATCAGGAATGGATGCTGAATTTTGTCAAATGCTTTTTCAGCATCTATGGAGATGATCATGTGGTTTTTGTTCTTCTTTTTGTTGATGTGGTGGATGATGTTGATGGATTTTCGAATGTTGTACCATCCTTGCATCCCTGGGATGAATCCCACTTGATCATGGTGTATGATCCTCTTGATGTATTTTTGAATTCGGTTTGCTAATATTTTGTTGAGTATTTTTGCATCTACGTTCATCAGGGATATTGGTCTGTAATTTTCTTTTTTGGTGAGGTCTTTGCCCGGTTTTGGTATTAGAGTGATGCTGGCTTCATAGAATGAGTTTGGAAGTATTCCCTCCTCTTCTATTTTTTGGAAAACTTTAAGGAGAATCGGTGTTATTTCTTCTCTATATGTCTGGTAGAATTCAGAGGTGAATCCATCAGGCCCAGGGGTTTTGTTCTTGGGTAGTTTTTTGATTACCAATTCGATTTCGTCACTGGTGATTGGTCTGTTTAGTTTTCTGTTTCTTGCTTGGTCAGTCTTGGAAGGTTGTATTTTTCTAAGAAGTTGTCCATTTCTTCTATGTTTTCCAGCTTGTTAGCATATAGATTCTCATAATATTCTCTTATGATTCTTTGTATTTCTGTGGGGTCCGTCGTGATTTTTCCTTTCTCATTTCTGATTGTGTTTATGTGTGTAGATTCTCTTTTTCTCTTAGTGAGTCTGGCTAGGGGTTTATCTATTTTGTTTATTTTTTCAAAGAACCAGCTCTTGGTTTTATTGATTTTTTCTATTGTTTTATTCTTCTCAATTTTATTTATTTCTTCTCTAATCTTTATTATGTCCCTCCTTCTGGTGACTTTGGGCCTCATTTGTTCTTCTTTTTCCAATTTCAGTAATTGTGTCTTTAGACTATTCATTTGGGAGTGTTCTTCCTTCTTTAAATAGGCCTGGATTGCAATATACTTTCCTCTTAGAACTGCCTTTGCTGCGTCCCACAGAAGTTGTGGCTTTGTGTTGTTGTTGTCATTAGTCTCCATATATTCTTTGATTTCTGTTTTGATTTGGTCGTTAACCCATTGATTAATTAGGAGAATGTTGTTAAGTCTCCATGTATTTGTGAGCCTTTTTGATTTCTTTCTAAAATTTATTTCTAGTTTTATACCTTGGTGATCTGAGAAGTTGGTTGGTAGGATTTCAATATTTTTGAAATTACTGAGGTTCTTTTTGTGGCCTAGTATGTGGTCTATTCTGGAAAATGTTCCATGTGCACTTGAGAAGAATGTGTATCCTGTTGCTTTTGGGTGTAGAGTTCTGTAGATGTCTGTTAGGTCCATCTGTTCTAGTGTGTTGTTCAGTGCCTCTGTGTCTTTACTTATTTTCTGTCTGGTTGATCTGTCCTCTGGAGTGAGTGGTGTGTTGAAGTCTCCTAAGATGAATGCATTGCTGTCTATTTCCTCCTTTAATTCTGTTAGTATTTGTCTCACATATGCTGGCGCTCCTGTGTTGGGTGCATATATATTTATAATGGTTATATCTTCTTGTTGGACTAACCCCTTTATCATTATGTAATGTCCTTCTTTATCTTTTGCTACTTTCTTCGTTTTGAAGTCTATTTTGTCTGATACAAGTACTGCAACACCTGCTTTTTTCTCTTTGTTGTTTGCATGAAATATCTTTTTCCATCCCTTCACTTTTAGTCTGTGTATATCTTTGGATTTGAGGTGAGTTTCTTGTAGGCAGCATATAGATGGGTCTTGCTTTTTTATCCATTCTGTTACTCTGTGTCTTTTGATTGGTGCATTCAGTCCATTTACATTTAGGGTGATTATTGATAGGTATGTACTTATTGCCATTGCTGGCTTTAGATTCGTGGTTACCAAGGGTTCAAGGGTTGCTTCTTTACTATCTAACAATGTAACTTAACTTTCTTGTTAAGTTATTGTAAACACAGTCTGATGTTTCTTTCTTTCTCTCCCTTCTTATTCCTCCTCCTCCATTCTTTCTATAATAGGTGTTTTATTCTTTGCCTTTAGTTGGCATTTGGATGGTCTGCTTTCTTTGCTATGATTTTTTTTTTCTCTGGTGACATCTTTTTAGCCTTAGGTGTGCTTCCCTCTAGAGCAGTCCATTTAAGATATCCTGTAGTGGTGGTTTATGAGAGGCAAATTCTCTTAACTTTCGTTTATCTGGAAATTGTTTAATCCCTCCATCATATTTAAATGATAATCGTGCTGGATACAATATTCTTGGTTCGAGGCCCTTCTGTTTCATAACGTTAAATATATCATGCCATTCTCTTCTGGCCTGTAAGGTTTCTGTTGAGAAGTCTGATGATAGTCTGATGGGTTTTCCTTTGTAGGTGATCTTTTTTCTCTCTCTAGCTGCCTTTAATACCCTGTCTTTATCTTTGATCTTTGCCATCCTAATTATTATGTGTCTTGGTGTTGTCTTCCTTGGGTCCCTTGTGTTGGGAGATCTATGAGCTTCGTGGACTGCGAGACTACTTCCTTCCCCAGCGAGGGAAAGTTTTCAGCAATTATTTCTTCAAAGACACTTTCTATCCCTTTTTCTCTCTCTTCTTCCTCTGGTACTCCTATAATGCGAATATTGTTCCGTTTGGATTGGTCACACAGTTCTCTTAATATTCTTTCATTCCTAGAAATCCTTTTATCTCTCTCTTCCTCAGCTGCTCTGTACTCCTGTTCTCTGTTTTCTATTCCATTAACAGTCTCTCGCATCTCATCCATTCTGCTGTTAAGCCCGTCAATCGCTTGTCTGATTTCTGTATTGTCTTTCTTCAGTTCCCTCACTTCCTCCCTCAGCTCTTGCACATTTCTCTGTAGGTCCATCAGCATGGTTATGACTTTTATTCTAAATTCTTTTTCAGGGAGGCTGTGCATTTCCATCCCTTCAGACTCCCTCTCTGGGGTTGTCTGGTTGATTTTGGTCTGAACCATATTCCTCTGTCTTTTCATGACTGTATAATTTGGTCACTGATAGTTGCCACGTATGTCAGCTGGGCTCTTTAAGACTTTAAAAGGAGAAGAAAAAAAAAAAAAAAAAGAAAGAAAGAAAGAAAAAAAAAAGACAGAAAAGAAAAAACAAAAACAAAACAAAAAACAAAACAAAACAAAAAAAACAAAAAAATGCCCACCGTACGTAGATTCTGTGGGAATGCTCTAGGTGGCGCTATTGCCCCACTATTCAACAGCTGTGACTGTGCCGCTCCGCAGGGCCCTTTATCGCTCTGGCAGGGGTGGGAACGAATAGGAGGCTGTTGATCTCAGTGAGAAGTGTTAAGTATGGCTACGCTTCCTCAGTCGCCAGCTAAGGCGTCTGAAACTCCCCAGGACTCCCAGCCTGCTGGGCTGAGTGTGCTGGGGCGATCCGGCTCCTCCGCTGGGCTCCTGTCTCTTTAAGACCGCTGAAGAAAGCGCGCACTTTTTTTTTTTTCCTTCCCGGGAGCCGGCTGCAAGCACCCTGGCGCGTTCCCCGCTCAGATCCTGCCCCTCTGTCTCTCCAATCTCCGCTGCACTGCGCAATGTGGGTCAGCGCTCCCCGCGCAGATACCCGGGGCCGGCTACTTCGCGGGGTGCACTTCCACTCCCTCCCGGCTCTGAATCCTCTCCTCCCGCCGGTGCGCTGGGGTGGGGGAGGGCTCGGGTCCCGCCGGGTCGCGGCTCCGTATCTTACCCGCCTCTTGTGGTGCCAAGTGCTCTCGGGTGTAGCTGCACGCTGTGCGCTTTCCTGTGTATTCTCGTCTCTCTTTTAGGAATAGATGTATTTTCGGTGTTTTCGTAGATAAATATAGTGTTGGGAGGAGATTTCTGCCGCCCTGCTCACAGCGCCATCTTCCCGGAAGTCTGATAGAGAAATTCTTTATTCAAATATTTATTCAACATCTACTATACATCAGGTACTGTCTTTTGGAATATGTATAAATCTTTGTCATGATACAAGGGGACCTTTCTTTTAATTTTTTTTAAAGTTTAAAAACAAGATTTAATACATTTAAAATTTTAGTGAATGCTTTTTTTTAATCTTTTGAAATATTATTTTTTTCCTCTGTTGACCCACTATTAAAATGGTCACATTAAGATTTTTATATTTTATCATTAAATTTTATTTTTTGAATATATAAAGCATGCACGCAGTTAAACACTTATAGCTTTTACCAAAGTTGTGCAATTAAGTCAAGTGACACATTCTTCTTTGTCTGCTCCTCAGCCACCCTTTGTCCTCTGGAGGATATGTTTTACACACCCTTTAAATAATACACACACACACACTTTTTGAGGTAACGTTATACACAATACTCTGTATTTTACTGTTTCAACATATCAGTATGATTTGGTGATCCTTCCATATCATTATAAACAAAGCAAACATGTCCCTCTTATTTAGCGATTAGTTTTTCATCATATGCTTATGCCATACATATTTAGCCAGTCTTACCTTGAAGCATATCTAAGGAGTCTCTATCTTTAGCTACTGAAAAGCAACAGGGAAATATGAAGTCCCCTGTAGTTCAGGTGGTGCTCTCACATGGAATCTAAATTGTAACCTTCATCACATCATACTATTGGGAAAAGTACCAAAGAAAAGGAGAAAAACAAGTACACTACAACATAGTAACTATGACCATCACCTATGGAGCTGATAATGGAGCCAAAATTGATAATTATAAAATTCATTCTATGTTCTTCTTACCCTTCATCTCTATAGGACTCAAGTACTTAGTGATCCTACCTTTTTTGGGCAACTGTAGTTTCCCAGTGAGTACTGTTACAGGAAAACAGAGTACAAAGAAGAAACCCAGTGAACCTCCTGGCTCCCAGACATAAACTTTATATCCCCTAAAGTAGCAACGACCCAGTTTGCCACTGTACTCGAGATCCACTACCCTGGCTAGTACAGTAAGACATTATCTGCCTGAGTGTAGTAACATGAGAAAATAATAGGAATGCCTTGCATTAGAACCTGAATCTATGATAGAACTGTCTTCTGCTCCAGGCCACAGCAATAACAAACTTACAGGTAACTTGGTAAACTCGCCAAAGCTATGTGCCTTTATTTACATTAAAATGGCTTCGTTTCTCATAACCATACAGTCATGTTACAGGCCTGATCCTTAACATGTCTGCTTGTAAGTCCATGAGAAAAATAATTTCTCTAATGTTTACACCAAAATGTTCTAGGTCTCCATTGTGTCATTAATTTGGAGTTCAAAGCTTCACACCTAGTAATCACTGT
Source organism: Smutsia gigantea (assembly GCA_032199065.1). Taxonomy (NCBI): domain Eukaryota; kingdom Metazoa; phylum Chordata; class Mammalia; order Pholidota; family Manidae; genus Smutsia; species Smutsia gigantea. Next base: position 11,223 of record JAVSCE010006401.1, read on the forward strand.
TTAAGTTCTTCACTGCAAGCATAAGAATCTAGTCTACCCCATAATCCTAATTATGATTGTCACGGAAATGACTGTCACAGTCACTTGATCTCCCCTTGCCATGCCTTCAACTGGCACTACAATTCAAACCAACACTGGTAATAATTTCTGTAATGGTGAAGCTATTAAAGCCAAGGATTGCCTGTCATCCATTTCCCTTGTCAAAAATGTTATCCCTGTGCTTATCAAAGTGCGAATAACTCAATTGTAGAATCTTTTGAGGGTCTGTTTCCTAACACCAATCCAGGTATCAATTATTATAGTTATAGCACAGGCAAGAAACAAAACAGACATACTCAAAAGGGTTTTTACAGAATTATATCTGTATAACTTCCTTTCTTTATTACTGCATTGGTCTAACTGCCTAATAATGTTTAATGACAGTGATCACAATAGTTCCTGATTTAAATGAGAAATGTTCTATAGTCTCTTATTTGTCATGATGCTACCTTTTGAGATAACATACACACATATAATCTTGTTAACAAATTACCTGTTCATTTTTACCAAGATTGTTTTGAAATCAAGAAAGAAAAATATCATCAAATGTGTTCCTTGAACATATTTTGTGATTTTATACTTTATTCAGTTGAAAGTTCTACATATTTTCTTGATTTTTGTTAAGAAATATATATTTGGATCTGACTTTTATACTAGACACTGGTTATACCACAAATAATTAGTTAAAATAACTAGTATGTACATTACCACTATTTTCTAGTGGTTATGTAGATTTATATTTGATCTCTTCTTCAGTTAACATATTTTTAAGTTTCAAGAGATTGTGTTGGCTTATTAAGTAATTAATTTAGAGGATTCTAATTTATTATGTTTACATTTTTACTGCATTAGTAATCCATACCTTTAATGTTTTGTAAATGTAGGTTACATTAACAATATCATTATATCTTCAATAAGTTTCAGTAAGAAACCATCAACAGAAAGATCAATTAAATACTTTCACTTGTAACAAAGTATTAGCTTTGCCACCACTTTAGAAAAAGTACTAAAGGAAATCTTCTAACTTATACATTTTATAAATTTGTATATGAGATCCTTCATCCTATATATAGACAAACACATGAGTTATATGTATCTATAGTGCATATATACACTTTCTATACACTAGCATTTGTGTTTGTATATATAACTCATCTTTCATTATCTGTGGAGTCTCCTACTGTATTTGTGGCTCTGTTTCCCTTCTTGCTATAGTCTTTTGTGTACATTTATATTATGTTATGTAGTACTAGAACTTCATTAAAACTAGCTTTTCATTTTTTATGTTAGTCTGCATTATTAAACATTCATTTTATTTCTATATAACTGTTTTGCCTAAAATTCAAACGTTTTAAGTTTGAATGTATATTATAGGGAGAATTCTAAAGATGGCTTTCCAGCAATGTGTTGTGTGATATGATTTTTCATGGTCCACCCTCACTCCCTACCCCACAGATCTTATCTCCTCAAGAGATACCTAAGATTCATATTGTTTTCTGCTCTTCTTTAGTGTAGTCTACTTCTTTGGAATATGTAACAATGACGATATAGGACCAGCAGCATTCAGATTGTTTCCTTCAAATCCATCTCCCAAGGGAGGGTGAATTTCAAGAAGGCAAGAGCCTCATCTGCTTTGTTTATTATTGTAGATTTAGTTTCTAGCTGACACACAATAGGTGCTTAAGAAGTAAGTTAAATAAATAAAGAGAGGTCAGAATCCTGTTTGAAAGCTAGGGGACTCTCAGCTTTTAATCATTTGGTGGGTCACTGTGACAATAAAGATGGTGTTCAACTCCTTGGTTCAGCATCTAAAATGTTATACTTCCTACTCATTTGCACATAAAGCCCAAGTCATTATATGGACTGCAAGGCTTTAGAGAATCTGGCCCTTACATTCCCTACATATCATGTTTCTATTTTCTTCCTTGCCCTTCAGACCCTTACTGCCTACCAATCTTCCCCCCTCCTTCAAATGTAGAACATTTGCAAATATTTTGTCTTCTGCAGGCAAGTACCCTACCTCCTTCTCTTTACCCTCTTAATTTCTCTTAATCTTTTTCTATGACAGTTAAAATTTCACTTTCTCAGGGATTTATTTCCTGATGATCCATGTCAAATTATATTTCCGTCACACTATTCTTCCATTACTACAGTTACTACAGTTCACAAGTATATATTTGAACTGATATTTGAATAATATCTAACACACAAACTTCCTCAACACAGAGTCTGTGTCCACCTACTTACTCATAGAGTATACCCAGAAGAGAGCAGAGTACATAACTGATGGCTAATTAATACACGAATAAAGAAGTGAATCCATGATCATTTGATTAATAATCTAACCTCATCTGCAGTTTTTCCCACATATTATACATAGCCCATTGGGTTCACCAACAGGTCATTTTCATACACACATGTGCCTTGGTTTATACTGAGACTTCTAATATTATGGTCCCTGCCATATCAACCCCACACTTCTAATTTCCTTTTTATTTTTGCTGCTTCAGAGTCTACAGGCATAATTTGGACATTCAAAGTACCCTTAAAACACTCAGATGGCAGAATTTATGCAAGGCACATTTGTCATTCACAAAACATAAACCTTCAAGGATTACCTCTTTGGATTTTCCTTATTCTTTCACAAAACTTTGTATTCTCTGTTTAAAATAGGTTTAATAATTATCTATCTTGTGATTTTGAAGGCTTGTCAGCCAATGAATGTAATAACTCTGTTTTTGCCCTGTAGGTCTATTATCTCCATATTTATCACAGTGATTTGTGTAAACATGTTATTTTCCTCATTCTGATAATGTCCCATCACACACAGAACAAATTCCAAATATCTTAGTACAACATGCTGGGGCTACATTATGCAATCTGTCAAAAATATTCATCTTATTGCCTGCCGCTCATCATTTACAATATTTATCAACGCATTTATATACCGACTATCTGAGAACCTACTACATTCTAGAAGCTGTTTTTACATTGTGGCCAGAGTCATGAATAAACAGACAAAAGAGTCTATGCTTATGCAACTGACATACTGGTTGGGGGAGTGGGGAAAAAAGGAAGAAAACATGTTAGAAGATAGTAAATGGTTTTTAAAAAAAATGAAATGAGAGATAAGTTCCAGAAAGGGAGGTGCAACTGTATTGTGGTCAGGAAGGCATCTCTGAGACTGGAACAGTGACCTGGATGAAACTAGAGTCCCAATTATTCAACTAAGTTAAAAGAGTCCTTTAAGATTCAGTTCTTCTACTACAGTAAGACATGAATGGCTGCCACCTTATTCCCCTCATGACAATTTTGGGTTTGGTGTCCCATCCATACGTTTCCAGAGCATTCTGTATTCATCATTCTCATAGCAGTTACTTGGAAAATTAAAGTTATTTCTGCATATGTCTGTCACCAGTCATCTATTACAACATCACTCTCTCAAGGAAGGAGAGCATAAAAGCTTCAACTTTTGTATACTGTTCTTAGCAAAGGTGCTCAGTATATTTGCTGAATTGATTTGATCTATTTGGACTAGGGTGTTTTGTAAGCACGTTCATAATGATCATATTATAGTCAAACTATTTTTCTCTTAGCCCGGTTTCTGTTTTGTAAAGTCAGAGACCTCATAAATCTTACAGAAAATGAGAAAGAAGAATGGTAAAAATTCTGCCATTAGAATAAAATGATACTATTATCCAGGATGGCTCCCGGATTGCCTTTATGAAAAGCAAAGCCTCTCAGAGAAAATCTCTGGATAGTTTCTTCATATTTTTGTTTCTTTTACATTGAGGATGAAATTGGTTCATTTCCAGATCAGTGGGCTCAGCAGCAGCACAAAGTGAATCAGTTAGTTTGAATTTTATTCACCAAACTTGAAGACGTTGGTTATTAATTTATTAAAAATCCATACTCTTCTAGTCCTGCTTCTTGTATGGCTGAATATTTCCTACCAGACCCATCCCTTTACCAGATGACTATAAAACCCTAAATGCTGTGACATATGACCAAATGCAAGTGAACAATAACGGAGGTGACACATAAGAAAAGGGAACAGGATAGGTGAGGTATCAGTTCCCTATGTCTTTTAGCTTTAGGGCAAACTGCAGTAGCTCCTACTCTGGCAATGAGCTCCACTGGCAAAAGTTCAGAGCAACCAACGCTGCTGAGGAGATAGAGGAGAATCCTGGAAAGGAAATAGCCAGAGAGAATATCACCAAATTCCTGGTAAAAGCTTTCAGTCTCTGACCCCTACACCAGTGGTATGAGCAGTTTTTAGCAAAGAGAAAAGTACCCAAGACAGAAAAAGCAAATAAGGCTTCTATCTGTTTTTCAGAAACTTGATTACAAGATGACAAAGGTGATGGGAAAATCCTGAACCTTGAAAGAGGCCATATAAGGATGACATCTTTCCATAGAGAGGAACACATTTTCAATGAATTCTAACTTTATAAAAAATATAAAGTCGAGGAGTCACTGGGAAATCATTCAAGTGATGGGAGGTATTAATTCTCAAACCACAATATCTTATGAAGCAAATACCCGTTGACACTGAAAATGGACTAGATTGATTTTCATATAAAAGGTAATGGAGAGCTCATTTTCACTGGACCAGCATTACAGTGTATTCTGAAAGAAGTTCTTCAGGTTAGAAATGAGGAGCATCAAAACCAGGCAATCTTTTTTTTCTTCCTTATTTCTTTCAAATGGATAGGATTATTTAAAGTAAACAAGATTATATCATCTTTTCTTGTTTATAATGTGTTGGTATAATAGAACAAGAGCATGAAGAAGGAGAACAGTGGATGGAGATCTATGTTTGCAAGGCTAAAACATTTGATGTATTGTTACAATAGTAACTACTAAGCAATTATGGTAAGTTAGGGATGAAAGAGTTATCTCTAGATTTTGAAGACACTAAAAGGATAATACAATAATACTGTGGATAATTTTATGATATGATAATACAATTGACAAGATAAAATGCATGGGTGACATTAGCATCATGGTGGCATAAAATAGCTGTGTTGGCCACACCCCAGTAAAAATTTAACATCCATCCACAGACAAAAATGCCTTTAAGTGAGCTTTGGGATCCAGCACACACATCAAGGGACCCAGGAACAACTTGGGGCACCATCTCTTTTATAATTGGCACACAAAGCTTGGTTCTGGCAATGGATTCTAGAGTATCCTGTAAGCCAGCTCTAGCTTCTCTTGTCCATAGCCCAGGAGTCCCTAGAAAACCCTGACTTAAACAATTACCCACAAATGAAACAGCCTTCATGGAAGTCCAGGTTTCCAGAGAAGAAGTTCCAGCATACCACTAGAGAAAATATGTATATGTGAATTTGGACACACTGGAGATGTTAAGATGAACAGTTTGACTTTACATGCATAATACCTCCCCCAAAACGGCAAAGCTTAGGACCATGAGAGATCTTCCTTAGCCTGTCATTTCTCTCCGGAGACAGAGGGAGAATGTGTGAGTGTATACCTGGCTTCCTCATATGCATAACTGCTGCCAAGGGGTTTATTTTCTCTGTCCCCATCCAGAGTACTGAATTGTGAGCTACATGACTGGAAGACAGGTGTGTCCATATACCATCTGAAAAAGCCTCAGAGTCCCTAGCAGGGTGATGGAAAGTATCTTTTTCCCAAAATTAATCAGTAAAAACTGGAGAAGGTGACTAACTATTTCAAATCTGAGACAGCAATGCAAGATGTCAAAAACATAAAGACAATGAAGGAAATAGGTTACACCAAAGGATCAGAATCTACCAGTAACAAACCCCAAAGTCCTGGACATCTGTGAGTAACCTGATAATGGATTCAAAACAGCTATTTTAATGAAGCTCAATAAAAAACCCAGACAATTCAATGACATCAGGAAAATATATGATCAGAATGAGTTTAACAAAAAGAAATCATAAAAAAGGAAGAATCAAATAGGTATTCGGAAGCTGAAGAATAGAATGAAATGAAAAAATCCAATACCAAGCATCAACAGCAAACTGGATCAAGCAGAAGACAGAATCTGTGAGATTGAAGATAGGAACTTTGTGATTATCCAGGAAAAAAGAATACAAAAAAAAAGCATGGAAAAAGAATAAAGAAAGCCTGCAAGACCTATAAGATGCCATCAAAAGAAACTGTTTATAAATTACATAATTTAATAAGTTATACATTTTTGGAGTTGCAGGAGTTGAACAACAGAAGAGAGAAGGTGGCAGAAAACTTAAAGAAATAATGATAGAGAAATGGAAGAGAGATGTATTTCATTAAGCTCATAAATCAAAATTAATTTAAGATCTTCTCCAAGTAACTTTATAACCTGTAAAAATTCAAAGACAAGGAAACTCTTAAAAACAATAAGAGAAATAAAAGCTTGTACATTACAAGAGAACCGCATAAGACTATCAGTGGAATTTTCAGCAGAAACTTTATAGGCCTGGAAAAAGTTGGACAATATATTCAAAGTAGTGAATTAAAAAAAACACCACAAAGCAAGAACTGTTTACCTTGCAAATCTGTCCTTCAGAAACGATACTCCCAGACAAAAAAAAAAGCTAAGGGAATTTACCAAAACTAGACTGGCCTTACAAGAAATACTGAAAGGGGGACACTGGATTAAATATGGTGGCATGAGAGGTCAGACAGTCTTCCTCCTAAAACCACATATAATACGAAAATATAACTAATACAACTAATCCTGAAAGAGCAACAGGAAAGAGGACTGTGCCAAACTGCATACACCCAGAGAAAAGAATAAACTTCAAGGAACAGGGTAATGTACCAAAGCCGTGGCCCAGCGGGACCCAAGCCCTTCACCCACCCCAGCTCTCCGGCGGGAGGAAGCGAAACAGCAGGGATGGTGTGGAGGCCTGGACTGCTGAATACCTAACTCCAGAGATCTGATCTAGGAGCACAAATGTACATTTCATGGTGTTTTCATGGTACTTTTGTGATTAGGAGGTTGGAAAGCTAAGACAGGCAGATTACCTGGAGAGACTGAGGTTCCAGCCGAATGTGGAAAATAGGGAACCATATGCAGCTGCTCAAGGACAAAAGAAAGGTGGGTAGTCTGAGAGACTTCCTAACAGCAAGAGGGCTGCTAAAGGGGCAAGGATTGCACAGAGCTTATTGCTCAGGAGAAAGGACAGGCAGACAAAATTGTCTGGGTGCATGACACCTAGCAGGTTGGGAACTTTCATGATCTTCAGGAGCACCAGCTCCCTGGCTGGCTACATAGCTCCAAGGACTCCCTCTGTGATAAGCAGCCTACTGTGCCTTTCTCCCAGCCAGCCCCACCTGGCTTGCAAACTGGCAAACCCTACCCTGGCATTAGGCCAGCCAGAGGGAAGCCCCATCTACAGCAACTACAAAGGCAAACCATAGAGGCTTATACCTGTGTGCTTGGCCCACTGGTTCAGGCAACGGAGACAGGCACAGCAGCCAGTAAGCAGGAAGCAGCTCTTTCCTCCCCCCAGGCACGAATACCGCAAACCTATGACACCCAACATTGCTTCAGGGGCTGAGCAGCTCCAGGGAGTAGAGCTTCTGGGCACTAGAGGGTGTCATATAGAAATACAAAAGGCCAAAGGAACCTGGTTCAAAGTAAAATTATGAATACAACACCTGAGGAAGATTCAAATGAATTAGACCTCATGACTCTGCCTGAAAGGGAGTTCAAAATAAAAATCATTAACATGCTCATGGAGGTAGAGAAACTCAGGAATGAATTCCGGTCAGAGATCTAATCATTACAGAACATAGTATCAGAAATGAAACATACAATGGAAAGTTTTAAAAGCAGATTAGATACAGTAGAGGAGATGATATATGAAATAGAAATTAGAGAAGAGGAATACAAAGAAGCTGAGGCACAGAGAGAAAAAAGGATCTCTAAGAATGAAATAATATTGAAGAACTGTGTGACCAATCCAAATGGAGCAATATTTGCCTTATAGGGGAACCAGAAGAAGAAGAGAGAGAAAAAGGGATAGAAAGTGTCATTGAGGAGGTAATTGCTGAAAACTTCCCCAATCTGGGGAAGGAAATAGTCTCTCAAGCCATGGAGGTACACAGATCTCCCAACACAAGGAACCCAAGGAAGACAACACCAAGACATATAGCAATTAAAGTGGCAAAGATCAAGGATAAGGACAGTCTATTAAAAGCAGCCAGAGAGAGAAATAAGATCACATACAAAGGGAAGCCCATCACGCTATCATCAGACCTCTCAGCAGAAACCTTAGAGGACAGAAGGGATTGGCATGATGTATTTAATGCAATGAAGCAGAAAGGCCTTGAACCAAGAATACATTATCAGGCAAGATTATCATTTACATTTGAAGGAGGGATTAAACAATTTCCAGATAAGCTAAAACAGAGAATTTACTTCCCACAAACCATTTCTACATTGTATTTTGGAGGGACTGCTATAGATGGAAGTGTTCCTAAGGTTTAATAGCTGTCACCAGAGGTAATAAAACCACAGTAAAGAAAGTAAAACAGTTTATTTCTAAGTAAATGGAAAATTAAACCACCTGTCCCCAAAATCAATCAAGGGATAGACAAAGAGTACAGAATATGATACCTAATATGTAAAGAATGGAGGAGGAGAAAAAAAGAACTTTTAGATTGCGTTTGTAATAGTATATTAAGTGAGTTAAGTTAGACTCTTAGATAGTAAGGAAGTTAACCTTGAACCTTTGGTAACCACAAATCTAAAGCCTGCAATGGCAATAAGTACACCCCTATCGATAATCACCCTAAACATAAATGGTCTGAATGCACCAATCAAAAGACAGAGTCACTGAATGGATAAAAAAAACAAGACCCATCTATATGCTGCCTACAAGAGACTTGACTTTAAACCCAAAGACATACACAGACAAAAAGTGAAGGGATGGAAAAAGGTATTTCATGCAACTAATAGGGAGAAAAAAGCATGGGTTGCAGTACTTGTATCAGACAAAATAGACTTCAAAACAAAGAAAGTCACAAGAGACAGAGAAGGACATTACATAATCATAAACGGGTCAATCCAACAAGACATAACCATTACAAATATCTATACGTCCAACACAGGAGCACCTACATATGTGAAACAAATACCAGCAGAATTAAAGGGGGAAATAGAATGCAATTCATTCATTCTAGGAGACTTCAACACTCCACTCACTCCAAAGGACAGATCAACCAGACAGAAAATAAGTAAGGAGACAGAGGCACTGAACAACACATTAGAATAGATGGACCTAACAGACATCTACAGAACTCTACACCCAAAAGCAGCAGAATACACATTCTTCTCAAGTGTCCATGGAACATTTTCAAGCATAGATCCTATCCTAGGCCACAAAAAGAGCCTCAATAAATTCAATTGAAATTGTACCAACCAGTTTCTCAGACCACAAAGGTATGAAACTAGAAATAAATTATGGAAAGAAAATGAAAAATCCCACAAACACATGGAGCGTTACAACATGCTCCTAAATAACCAATGGATCAATGACCAAATAAAAACAGAGATCAAGCAATATATGGAGACAAATGAGAACAATAATTCAATACTGTAAAATTTATGGGATGCAGCAAAGGCCTTGTTAAGATGAAAGTATATTGCAATACAGGCCTACCTCAGGAAAGAAGAAAAATCCAATATGAACAATCTAAACCCACAACTTAAGAAGCTAGAAAAAAAAGAAACAATGAGGTCCAAAGTCAGTAGGAGTAGGGACATAATAAATATTAGAGCAGAAATAAATAAAATCCAGAAGAATAAAACAATATAAAGAATCAATGAAAGCAGGAGCTAGTTTTTCAAGAAAATAAACAAAATAGATGAACCCCTAGCCAGACTTATCAAGAAAAAAAGAGTGTCTACACACATAAACAGAATCAGAAATGAGAAATGAATAATCATTATGGACACCACAGAAATACAAAGAATTCTTAGATAATACTATGAAAAATTATATGCCAACAACTGGATAACCTAGAAGAAATGGACAGCTTTCTAGAAAAATATAACCTTCCAAGGCTGACCCATAAAGAAACAGAATATCTGAACAGTCCAATTACCAGCAACAAAATTGAACTGGTAATCGAAAACGTACCTAAGAACAAAACCCTGGACCAGATGGCTTTACGGCTGAATTTTATCAACATTTAATAAAGAACTAATACCCATCCTCCTTAAAGTTATCCAGAGAGTAGAAGAAGAGGGAATACTTCCAAACTCATTCTATGAGGCCAGCATCACTCTAACACCAAAACCAGGCAAGAATACCACAAAAAAAGAAAATTACAGACCCATATCCCTGATGAACATAGATACAAAAATACTCAAGAAGATATTAGCAAACTGAATTCAAAAATATATCAAAAAGATCATCCATCATAATCCAGCAGGATTTATTTCAGGGATGCAAGGATGGTACAACATTCAAAAATCCATCAACATCATCCATCACATTAACAAAAAGAAGGACAAAAACCACATGATCATCTCCATAGATGCTGAAAATGCATTTGACAAAATTCAACACCCATTCATGATAAAAACTCTCCACAAAATGGGTATAGAGGGCAGGTACCTCAACATAATAAAACCCATATATGACAAACCCTCAGCCAACATTATACTTAACAGCGAGAAGCTGAAAGCTTTTCCTTTAAGATCAGGACAAGGCACTTCTCCCCACTCTCCCCACTCCTAGTCAACATAGTAGTGGAGGTCTTAGCCATGGCAATCAGACAACACAAAGAAATAAAAGGCATCCAGATTGGTAAGGAAGAAGTTAAACTGTCCCTGTTTGCAGATGACATGATATTGTACATAAAAAACCCTAAAGAATCCACTCCAAAACTACTAGATCTAATATCTTAATTCAGCAAAGTTGCAGGATAAAAAAATTAATGCACAGAAATCTGTGGCATTCCTGTATACTAACAATGAACTAGCAGAGAGAGAAATCAGGAAAACAATTCCATTCACAGTTGCATCATAAAGAACTAAATACTTAAGAATAAACCTAACCAAGGAAGTGAAAGACCTATACTCTGAAAACTACAAGACACTCATGAGAGAAATTAAAGAAGATACCAATAAATGGAAACACATCCTGTGCTCATGGATAGGAAGAATTAATATTGTCAAAATGGCCATCCTGCCTAAAGCAATCTACAGATTCAACGCAATCCCTATCAAAATACCAACAGCATTCTTCAATGAACTAGAGCAAGTCATTCTAAAATACATATGAAACCACAAAAGACCCTGAATATCCAAAGCAATCCTAAGAAGGAAGAATAAACCTGGGGGGATTATGCTCCCCAACTTCAAGCTCTACTACAAAGCCACAGTAATCAAGACAATTTGGTACTGGCACAAGAACAGACCCATAGACCAATGGGACAGACTAGAGAGCCCTGATATAAACCCAACCACATATGGTCAATTAATATATGATAAAGAAGCTATGGTCATACAATGGGGAAATGAAAGCCTCTTCAACAGCTGGTGTTGGCAAAACTGGACAGCTATGTGCAAGAGAATGAAACTGGATTATTGTTTAACCCCATACACAAAAGTAAACTCAAAATGGATCAAGGACCTGAATGTAAGTCATGAAACCATGAAACTCTTAGAAGACAACATAGGCAAAAATCTCCTGAATATAAGCATGAGCAACTTCTTCCTGAATGTATCTCCTCAAGCAAGGGAAACAAAAGCAAAAATGAACACATGGAACTACATCAAACTAAAAAGCTTCTGTATGGCAAAGGACACCATTAACAAAATGAAAAGGCATCCACAGGATGGGAGAATATATTTGTAAATGACATATCCTACAAGGGGTTAACACCCAAAATACATAAAGAACTTATACGCGTCAACACCAAAAAGCAAATAACCCAATCAAAAAATGGGCAGAGGATATGAAGAGACAATTCAAAGAAATTTAGTTGGCCAACAGACACATGAAAAGATGCTCCACATCACTAATCATCAGGGAAATGCAAATTAAAACCACAATGAGATATCACCTCTCACCTCACACCAGTGAGAATGGCCAGCATAGAAAAGACTAAGAACAACAAATGCTGGTAAGGATGCAGAGAAAGGGGAACCCTCCTACACTGCTGGTGGGAATGTAAGCTAGTTCAACCATTGTGGAAAGCAATATGGAGGTTCCTCAAAAAACTAAAAATAGAAATACCATTTGACCCAGGAATCCCACTCCTTGGAATTTAACCAAAGAATACAACGTCTCATATTCAAAAAGACATGCACCCCTATGTTTATCGCAGCACTATTTACAATAGCAAGATATGGAAGCAACCTAAGTGTCCATCAGAAGATGAATGGATAAAGAAGTGGTACATATACACAGTGGACTACTACTCAACCGTAAGAAAGAAACAAATCTTACCACTTGCAACAACATGGATGGAGCTAGAGGATATTATGCTCAGTGAAATAAGCCAGGCAGAGAAAGACAAGTGCCAAATGATTTCCGTCATTTGTGGAGTATAACAAGGCAGCAAAATTGAAGAAACACAATAGCAGCAAACTCACAGACTCCAAGAAGGGACTAGTGGTTACCAAAGGGGAGGTGTGTGGGTAGGTGGGTGGTGAGGGAAGGAGAAGGGTATTGAGGGGTATTATGTTTAATACACATGGTGTGGGGCATCACAGGGAAAACAGTGTAGTGCAGAGAAGGCAAACAGTGAATCTGTGGCATCTTACTACACTGATGGACAGTTACTGAATTGGGGTATGGGGGTGGACTTGATAATATGGGTAAATGTAGTAACCACATTGTTTTTTCAGGTGAAACTTCCAGAAGAGGGTATATCAGTAATAACTTAATACAAAATTTTTAAAAAATAATGAAAGGAGTTCTTAAAGCTGAAGTAAAAGTATGCTAATTAGTAACACAAAACACAACAATTAACCTACTGATAAAAGCAAGTAATGTGCAAATGCAGAATACTCAAATAAGATGGTGGAGCGTTAACCTTTAACTAGAGTTAAGTGATTTAAAGCAGAAGAGTTATTAAAAATAACTACAGCTACAATAATTTAATGAATACATAACATAAAAAGATATAAATTGTGACATCAACAATATAAAAGGCGGGATATAAAAGAGTAGAGTATTTACAAGCTATTGCTGCTAATTATTATCGGTGTAAAATAGAATGTTACAGAATGTTACATCTATTAGATGTTTTATGTAAGTTTCATGTAACCACAAAGAAAAATCTACAGATTTATAGAAGATGAGAGAATCAAAGTATAGCACTATGAAAAATAATTCATAAAGGACAGCAAGAGATGAAAAAAGGAAGAAAGAAACCAGCCAAGAATTAAGATGGCATTAGTAAGTATATACCTGTCAATAATTACTCTAAATATAAGTGAACTGAATTTGGGGATACACATGGGCCCAAAAATGAAGGAATGCAATCAGGAAAAATAATCTTTAAGCTAACAACAGTAACAAGAGACAAAGAAGGTCACACTAGAATGAAAAGGGGTCAATTTTTCAAGAATTCAATTCAATACATCCAACACTGGAGCACCCAAATATATTAAGCAAGTACTAACAGATCTGAAGGGAGAAATAGACAACATCAGTAAGGGGACTTCAATACCACACTTTCAGCAATGGATATATCATCCAAACAGAAATTCATAAGGAAACAATGGGCTTGAACCCATAGTTTAGACCAAATGACTTAACGGACAATAACATTTTATCTAAAAGCAGTAGAGTACACATTGCTTTTAAGCATACCCAGAATACTCTCCTGGATGGATATGGTAGGATGCAAAAAGGTCCTAACAAATACATACCCGACAAAGATCTCTTACTAAAAATAAATGAACTCCTACAACTCAATAATAATTGAATAAAAAATATAAGTGATTAGAAATTTCACAAAAGAAGATATACAAATAGCCAAACAAATGAAACACTGGCAGCATTAGTCACCAAGGTAATCAAATTTAACTTTATGAAATAATAATACCACTACATACTTACTAAAATGTCTAAAATTAAAAGCTGAAAGTATCCAGTTCTGGAGTTGATGTGGGACAAGTATAACTCCCATGCCCTGTGAGTGAGAACATAACATGGGGCAACCACTTTGGCTAAGGTCTGTTTATTTTCTTTTAATAAAATCAAGCATACAAAGTGACCAGTAAGCCTTAGATTTTTACCCATGTATTGCAAAAATATGTTTACAAAGGTGCAGGAACATTCACAGCAGCTCTTTATAACAGCCAAACATTAGAACTAGCCCAAGTGTCCATCAATAGAAAAATGACTTAAACTGTGTTATGTTCATGCACTGGAAATCTAATTAGCAATAAAAAGGAACAAATTGCTGATAATGCAGCAATAAGGATGAATCTCAATTTCTTAGCAGAGTTTAAGTTATACAACATATACACACTATATCAATCAATTTTTATGAAATTTTAGCATAGGCAAAGCTAATTTTGGGAGGAGAGGAAAACTAGAAATATGGTCACCTCCAATTCTCCAAGGGAAAGGAGTTCTGATTTAGTTTGAGTATTGCCTTATAAAATACTACCACTATAGCCAATTTCAACTACCAACTTAGTGTCAAACACAGTTGACAATTGTAGAGGTATACTTAACCAGTTTTTCTGAGTTGGTTTAAACTGTTTCTACCCCACAAGAGAACATGATAGAACCTTCCAGAAGATGGTAATAGGCATTATCTTGATAGATATTTGAGTGGCACAATTGTAGGCTTTTGAATAACTTAAATAAGAAGTTACAATTGGTACATTTCATTTTATATAAATTTACATTAAAAGAAAAAAATTTAAACAAGTATAGACTGTAGCTAATGATAAGTTAAAAGATTTATGTTGGAATCTCCTGATACCTGCTAGGAAATATATTAAATAAAATCTAAATTGATAACTAGAGAGATGAATAGATGTGTGATAAAGCATATATAGTAGCAAGAATGATACAATCTAGGTTGTGATTTTGAGTGTTTGCTCTAAACTTCAATTCTACAATATTTATAATATACTAAACATTAGAAGAAAAAATACCTTCCTTCTTTAAATTTTTATTTTCAGCAGTTATAAATTCTATTAACTATATTGTATTGTCTTACAAAGGTTACACTGGAATTTCCAATTTCTACCTGAAGACAAATTTCATGTATATAATAATAATTTTCCATCTCTTTTGGAAACATATTTAGTTTTCTTTGTATTACATACTAAACACCAGGAGCAATTCTATTTTCCTAATATGTATAAAATCAATCAATGTCATTGTCTTGTTCAAAAAACTTCCTTAGCTCTCTGTAACCTAATAAATTTTTAACCACATAAATGTCACTTGACTTCGTATTAGTTTTTTAAATCTCTGCTATTAACAATTACTATGAAGCCCTTAAAACATCATAACTTTATCATCTTATAGTTTTGTGGTTCAGAAGTCCAACTGAGATCTCACTAAATTAAATTCAAGGCATCCGGAGGGCTGTGTCCCTCTCTGGAAGCTCTAAAGCAGGGTCTCCTTCACAGCTCTTCCAAAGCATTTCTGAGGCTGCCTGCATTCCTGGGCTCAAGGCCCTCCTTCATCTCTAAAGCTAGGCACATCATATCTCTTTCTGATCACATTATTAGAAACTCATGAGATTTGTTTGTACCTACCCAATAATCCAGGTTAATCTGCCCATCTCGAGGTTCATACTTCTGATCACATTTTTCCCATGTTACAGGCTCTAAGATATTAAGGTGTAGATGTCTTTAGGAACCATTTTTCTGCATGCTGCCTTCCATGGTCACATGCTAGTTCAGATTTTACAGGCTCCTTTCTCACCTTACACTTTCATGCTCATTGGGCTCTAGTTGAATCAGATAATTTGCTTAAGCCCTCCCTAAATTTGAGTCTTTTGGTCCTCTTACTTGCCTGTTCATGAGACACCTCTACTAGTCAAGGTGTGTTGATCATCTACTATGTGCTCCCTTCAATGCCAGCCAAATGGAATGTCTTCCCTCTTAGAAAAGTCACTAATGACAATGCATTATTAATGATGTTACCAATCTGGATAAACAGCTTCTATGCCCGACCTTGCACCTTCTTACAGCACTTCTTAAACAACCTCACATTACAGTTATGTAGGAGCTTTCCTTCCAACACATCTTACAACCCCTTTGAACAATGTTCTATGATTCTGTGATGTGAAAATGGGTTTTTTCTTCTTTGAATCACTCACAGTAGACACTCAATACACAAATGTACCCTGATTTGTGTTAGGTTGAATGAACAGACATGTATAGAACACATGCTGTGGGCAAGGCTAGTTACAAGGTCTGCAAGGAAGTTTGAGCTATGTCATCATTGAAGATAATGAAATACAGGGGAAAAAGGACTTCTAAAAATAATTTAAAATATAAGGTAGCATATGCTTTGCTCCAAATGAATGGTATAAACAATAAGTGCTAAAAAGTCATGATAGCCAGGATTTGAAACATCTGTGATTGATTTTTTACAACATTGACCCAATTCAACTGGATTGAAAAAAATAATGTTCTAATTCAGAACAGCTGTCTGTCTATAGGTGAGTCACATGGTAAGAATGTCCTGGACTCAGTGAAAAAGCCACATTAAAATAACACTTGCAAGAGTGGTTTTGCTCATTGTTCATGACAAGAAACAGTTTATGGGGAAGCGTGAGGAAGAGAGATATAAGGGTGGAGAAAGGGAAGACAACGAAATGAGTGTCGAAGAGGGAAACCTTAAGGACCAGATGGGCTATACATTGACAGGGTCTAAGATCTTTTGGAAGCTTGATGCAATTGTAATTCTATGACTAAATAGTAGTCTAGTCCTTTGCAATAGTATCTCAATTTAAGAACAAGCAAAATTACTGCTGAAGCAAAAAAAAATCATTTTGATCCTGGAAATAGAGGTAAATACATTGCTGTAAGTGTCTATGGGTAAATAATTAATATTTTAATATTTGCAAATCAGAAAAGGAGATTTTGGAATTGTGATACTCTTTCTAATGAATGGCTATAGTACTATATATATATATACAATTTCTCATGGAAAAACAGCTTCAAACCCAATTTTTTTCTATTCTGAAGTTATAAGGAGGTGGGACCCATATTTTCATGAGTACTGTTTTATGTAAAACAGAGGGATCAAAGTTATAAAACCAGAAGGCCAACTTTTTTGGTCCTCTCTCAAATAAAAACAAAAATCCATTTTGAAGATTGATCACTTTCAGTTTAGTTCTATATATGGGTCCTGTAAGACATAGCAGGATATGGAAGGGGGTGCTGACCTTAGCATACAGACCTGGTCCAAAATAAACCTCACTTGCTTCTTAGCTTCTTTTCACCACTGTTTCTTCACCTATAAATTCTTTTACTACAAGTCAAATATGTGCACTTGAAGGGTCTTGTGTGCTTAACAACGCAACTATGATCGTGTCAATGGCTTTGTATTTTGACGTCACACCCAATCCCCTCTTAGAATTTTTCATTTAAATTTCCTACCAACTAAATTTTATGATAACATATGAAGAATATGGGAGCTGAAGAACAGAATATACTCTATATAAAACAATGATTCCTTTATACTTATGATGACAATATCGCATTTTAATGATTTGATCATTTGAAAATTAACTCACCTAGGTAAGTGAAGAATGAAAATACACACACACACACACTGCAATATAACACCAGCTTTGTCAGAGCACCAGAGGAAAAACTGTCCTTCGAGAAGTAAGATCCTTTCTATTTGTCTTTTTTATTTGTGCTCTGCTTAAAAATCACCTCTCCACCAATTTACAGTAGTAGTGCTACCAAAAGCTGCATTTGGATTTGCAAATTAAAGGTGTAGTTTATACTCATCATGTCTGAATAACTTTAATAGTCAAACTTCTGCTAAAATTTGAATTGCATTCTTTTATAATTTTTACCATTAATAGGTATTTCTCTCTGAAGTATAAAAGTCTACTACATAACGGAAAGACAGTCTAGCATGCATCTTTAGTATCATTAACCACCATCAAGAACATTTTTTAAGCATTGACATTTGATTTTAGACAGATTATGAAACACGGATATTGGAAAAATGGACTGGAGTTATTCTCCCCCTTTTAGTGCCTTCCACCTTGACCAAGTTATTTCACAAACATTTAGAAAACACTTTGATAATTAATAAAAAAAGGAAATGTACATGGAGGAGAAAGAGGTAGCAAGATACAAATACACTAAAAAAAAAATCGCATTATTTCCTAACAATTAGAAACTAAAACCTACAAATAACCAAATAAACAGAAAGTTTAACTGCATCAACTAATTTCACTCCATATTCCAAATATGGAAAATAGATCTATAATCTGTATGTTTCCCACTGAACCATTGCATAGCATCTTAGAAAATTAATTTCCCAGAAAAAAAAGTGAGGTACCCATTAAAAAACAAAGTTTAGTGAGGTCTAGGAATGTTTGCTTTTGATTTTAATACTTGGAGAAGAGTAACATTATTATAGTTGTAATCAAATGCTTTTTGTGTTCCAAAGGACTTCATAAAAGCCATGAAATCTTAAGAGTGTAACCCTCAGGTTGACTGACTATGTAGATAAAGTCAGGAATCCCCAATGAGAAAAATCATGGAGAGCTTGTGACCTTTCACGTATGTCAGACAACTCAGGAAAACGTTGATTCTCCAAAATACACTAGAAAGAATGAACATAAAGTCTTCACACTCCTAAAGGTAAGACTGGTAATTAAGTTCTCCATATGAGTTAAGAGGAGTTTACTTCATACTGGGATGATAAGGTCATTTCCTACTGAGTGAAATCTCCTATAGAATGAACATTTTAATAGGACTGATTCCAAGGAACTTAGCTAACATGACATTTCTACAAAGAGTATTTTATTGATTCTTATTTTGCTACTTCGACTATTTTTATCCAAGAATCTTAAGAAAAATCACCATCTAAATTAAAAAAAAAACTATCAAATGCCCAGTTCTCAGGATGTCGGGTTTGTCATAATGCCTACCCTGCATACATGTGTTTTGCATTAAAGCCCCTACTGTCACTATGTTACAGCTGGAGCAGATTTTGCGTAGACAAAGTTAAGGCTTACTGGTTCACCTTCAGCTGTATTAAGTTTCCTCTTTTTGTCTTGACAGTTTTCTTTTTTAAGATGGGCTTTAGAGAAGGTAGGATCATGCTCTGCTAGGCTGTGGGATTAGCAGCTAACACAAGAAGAAATGGATGATTTTGCACAAAGTGTAAAATGCAGTATTTTTGTGGATGAATATGCCTGTGGAGAATTACATGCATATTTTGTGCTGACTTGTTGAGCTCCTACAAAGCTGAATTTATATTCTTAGCACAAGCATGCCTCAACTCTGTCTTAATGCACTTTAAAGAAGAAAATAAGTTAATATTGAGGCAGGATGCCTTTTAAAAGGTGATGAGAATGTAACGTATGTAGTTTCTACAATATGGTAAAGAAGATATGGAGTACAAAAGAGGGAAGAAAGATAGGGCCAGCATTTTCTTCCTGGCGACTCATTTGTGATCAGTGATCAGGTATATGCCAATTGCTTGACATCATTATAAACCAAAGAGGAAAAAAAATCCTGTTTCATAGTCTAAGTAGGCTCAGGATAAGTTTGGCAGAGCATTTACTCTAAAAGTTTGCTATATGAATTTGGAAATGTGATTTTCATTCCAAACCTTCGCACAGTATAGGAATAACAACTACATAACAGGCTGTTGAGAGTTAAATAAATTAATGGCTATAAATACAGCTGTTAGCGTAAGCCAGTCTATAGGCTTCAAATAAACTGTAGTTTCTGTTTTTGCCTCCATGATCTCACTGATGTCTGTTAATACAAATGAATACATAATGATTCTCATTGTGTATACAGAGCTCTTAGGATTTACGGGAGGATAGTATTAATCGTGGTTTAGGCTATAGTTTTAACAGTGGTTTAGATTATAGGTTAATAGTGGTTTTCAACATTATATTAACTTAAAAATTTAGAAGCCCTTAAAATGAAAACTAAGGAAAATTAAGCTCAATTCCTTTTTAGGTGTTATGAGAATCCACAGAAATACAGTAATTCTGAAGGTTAGGTGCCCACTCTCCCCACCTTCTCCAGGCTGTGTGAGAAAGGAAAAGGTAATATTACATTTGTCAGAAAAGAGCCCAGGACCTTCAGGTTCCACCCCAACATGTGAAGAAAGAGCTTGCATGTGCTCACTCCCATTCTTACAATAAGAAAAAATTTGACAAACTGATTTTCTTGGAGCCATCAAATAACACAAGTACCAGGGCAAACCACCACTCCACAGTCTGGAGACACAGGCTAGTTGTCACAGCTGAGGTCTGCTCACCTGGAAGAGAAGCTGTGGAAGCCAGAAACTGGTAATAACACTTAAAAGGTTATTTTGATGCGTTTCTGGAGGCTTACTGTGGAATAGTTTGGGCATGAGAAACTCCTGGGGGTTGTAGCCTCAGGGGACTTCCACGCTTACATGGATTTTATCTCAAAAAAATACCCACCAGAATTCTCCTGGTGAATACCCTAGAGAGATACCCTCCTGGCTCTGGCAGGGGGAGGAAAAAGTAAGCATTTTGAAAGATGCCCAGAGGGTTCTTCCTCCAAAGGCCCAGTGTCAGAGGATCCTATTAGAGCTTTATCCCACCTGGGGGAAGCACAGTTCTCCACCTGTGCTCCTCTAGCCTTCCTACTGCAACCAAAGGAGAGGAGCAGAGGCTAAAGAAAACGCACTAATAAGTTCACAGCTCAGGATACGGTACCCTAAAAGACTGAGATTTCATCATAAAGTTACAGAATGTCCCTCCCCTACTGACTCCATATGTCAGAATATTATCACTGAAAAAATCTGAAAGACAGGCTATCTGAGGAGAATTTCTTAGGGAAGTCCAGATGTAATAGAGAGAGGGAAAGCAAAACAAAACAGGATGCTAAAGGAATTTTAGGCCTCTGCAAAACTAGTTATAGTAAATATAAAACACAGCCCAACTCCTGACCAGATTAACATGAATCTTTACTATAAGTTGCCTTTTCACCTCAGTTCCTATTATCTGATATAGCATATCCACCTTTCAACAAGAAATCAATAACAGAGATGGCTGAAAATCTCAAAATCCCACAGATTAAACAATACACTTGTAAATAATACATTGGTCAATGCAGAAGTCAAGAAAACACAAATGATCTGAAACTAAATGAAAATGAAAATCCCACTTCTCAAAGTTTGTGAGATGCAGTGAAAGCAGTGCTTAGAGGGAAAATTTTATCATTTAATTCATGTATTGCAAAAGAGGAAAGATCTAAAAATCAGTAACCTAAGCTTCCACCCTAGAAAATTTTAAAAAGGGCAAATTAAATCTAAAGTAAGCATAGGAAAAAGAAATAGAGCAGAAATCAACAGCATTGAAATAGGGATTCTAAGGCCAAACAACAAAAATAGTAACCCCAAAAACTGGTTCTTGGAGAGCACTGATTAACTGACAAGCCTCTTGTCCATCTAAGGAAGAAGAGAGATGTCACAAATTACCAAATCAGAAATGAAAGGCATCCTGGAGGCCTCAAACCATGGTCAAAAACCTACGTGTAATCTGTCACTATAGAGGCTTACCTGGCCGGCCTCCCTGCAGAAAGCTGCCATCACACTGACTCCACTGGGGGCACTGCAGACGTGCACTGCAGTCTCAGAAGGGAGCTGCCCTCAAGGACTCAGGGGGCCCACGACCTGAAGACATTCTTCTCCTCCCTGACTCAGTCTTCAGAGCTTTTCCACTTTGGGCCTCGGCCCCTTCCCCCAGGCCTTAGCTTATAAAATACAGGATCTTTTGTTAGGAGCTCCCTTGGCATTGACATAATTGCCACGTGCACTGGTCCACCTGCTCCTCAAGGTGCACCATTCCAGAGGAAAAATTGGGATGGGGGATGGGGAGGGGCTGGCACTTTCTCCTGTGTAACTTGTGCTTATAGGCAGAGTAAGCAGCTTTGGGCTTGATTTTTTTATGTTCATTTTAGCTTGCTGTCTTAGCGAACTACTCTGATTCTCGACAGCTCAGCTCAGTTTCCGACAGTCATAGCTATGAAAACCATGAACCTTAAAAGGGCAATAAAGCAACAAGTTAAGAACAATTCTGTGATTACAAATTTAATAACTTAGATGAAATGAACCAGTTCCTACGACAAAATCTTTCAAAATTCAAAAAAGGAGAAATAGACAACCTGAATAGACAGATACTGAAATAATCAGCAAGCTTCCATAAAAGAAAATACTAGCCCCAGATGGTTTGACTCGTGAATTCCACCATATAATTAAGATTTAATTATTTTAAGTAAGATACTTTTAAATGATTTAAGTAAAATATACCAATTCTCCTCAATCTTTTTCAGAAAATATAAGCATAGGAGATATTTCCTACCTCATTCTTTGAAGTATTATCTTAATATCAAAGCCAGATAAAAACATTACATACAGGAAAACTACAAACAAGAAGCAGATAAAGACATTACAAGAAAGGAAAACTGCAGACCAATATCTCTTATGATCACAGATTCAAAAATCCTCCACAAAATATTAGCAAATAGTAGTCAACAATGCACACTTGATATAATGTGATAAACGTGGTACTTTAGCTCCATGGTCTTCCTCCTCAAAAGGCACAATCACAGGGTAATTAGGAGAATAACATTAAATCCCAGTACTTCTAATCAGTTACAAACAAACAAAAAAAATCAAATCCAAGTAACTGTCACATCCAAAAGAAGCCTGAAGTTTCAAGAATTCTTATAATCTAGCCTCTTAAATCCTAAAATTTCACTTCTACCATATTTTACTGGTCTAGCCACTCATTAAGTTCAGCCCAGATTCAAAAGGAGAGTAATTTAAAATGTTTGCTCTGTGAAAGATCCTTTAAGAAGTTGAAAAGGGAAGTTACAAACTAGAGGAATATATTTACAGACTACATAAATATTTACAAAAACTACACACTGGAGGAAAATATTTACAAAATACTACAAATTGACGACAGACTAGTATCTAGATTATATAAAGAACTCCCACAACTCAACAATAAAAAACAAAAAATTCAATTAGAAAACAAAAGACATAAATCAAAGAAGTTATATAGAGGGCAAATAAACAAATAAAAAGATATTTAATATTACTAGCCATTTGGGAAATGCAAATTAAAACCATAATGAGATATCACTGTCATACCTATCATAATGACTACATTAAAAAATGCCAAGACCCACATGCAGGCAAGGATGCAGAGAAACTGGACCATTCATACATTGCAGGTGGGAATGTAAAATGATACAGCCGCTCTGGGAGCATTACAACAGCTTTTTAAAAACTAGGTAACTATGAAAATGATGCAGTGATTGAATTCCTTGACATTTATCACAGAGAAAGGAAAAGTTAGGCTCACACAAAACCTGTCCATGAATATTTATAGCAGTTTTATTCACAATAGCCAAAACCTGGGAGCCACCCAGACATCCTACAATATATGAATGGTTAAATACATTGTGGTATACACATACCATGGAATACTACTTAGTAATAAAAAGAAAAAAGAACAAACTATTGAGACCTGTAACAACTTGGATGAATCTCTAGAGAATTACGGTACATGAATCAAAACTAATCCAAAAAGGTTACATATACCTGACTCCATTTATATAAAGTTATTGAAGTGACAAGTGGTGTGACTTTAAAATGGCAACATGAGGGATGGTTGTGGGGACTCCAGAATTCTTTATGTTTGCTGGGTCAGTGGCAATATTCTGGTTGTGCTGGTATATTAGTGTTTCAGGATCTTACCACTGGAGGGAACTGGTTAAAGGGTCCAGGGCTTTTCTCGGTATTTTTCCCCAGTTTTACTGAGATATGCTTAATAAATAAGATTTGTATATATTTAAAGTGTACAACATGATGATTTGATATACCTATCTTGATACAGTGATTACCACAAGGCTAAATAACACATTCATCATCTCCCATAGTGCTAAATAACACATTCATCATCTCCCATGGTTACCGTGTGTGTGTGTAATGAGAATGCTTAAGATTTACTCTCTTAGCAAATTTCAAATATAGTCACCATGCTATACATTAGATCCCCAGAACTTATACATTTTACAGCTGCATGTCAATCTACAATGATCTGGATTCAACAAGGCTTCTGAACTAAAGGTTATTAGCAACCAATAAAGCTTATCACTTACTTCCTAAATTCCATAGCTTTGATTTTTCCTTTTCCTTACTTTCAGTGATAGACCATTCAAGACCCTCTTTTCTCTGCAGAACTGATAGTTTATTAATGCAGGTGCCTCTCTGCCAACCAGAGCAGGCTGGAGAAGATGTTTGGACACACATTTCTTTATTATCTGATGGGTAAAATGAATGTGAAATTCCCTCCAACCATTAGAGATGTTTATCATGTGCACTGCCACCCCGTGGACTTCTCCAGATACAGCCGACTGGGAACCAGAAGTGGTTTCTTGATGCCAAGGGCAGTTATTCCTTTGCATGGCTTACAATCCAGGATGATTATTTTTGAATGGAAAAAATAATCTTTCTAGTCTAATTCTGACTTTAAACACTCTTGCACTGGGAAACATACAAAAAATGATGCACTTAATGGTACTGAAAACACACGGTCATGATTCAGAAAGAATTCCTATGTAGCACATTTCAATGACTTATTAGTGCTTCAATCCCAGAATACAAAATCACTTAACAGAGCTACACTTTGGCCCCTTTATCTCCCTTTACGTTTCTGTAGGTCACTGGCCTTCTTTAATTTCTTTGATTGTGCCCAATTAATTCCTGCTTCTGGAACTTGGCAAATTCTGCTTCTTTAACAGTTTCCTGGTAGACCAACATCTCTTGGGGCTCATATCATGGACTCTGGGCCACATCTCTCATTCCAGCTCTAGATGCAGGGAACAGCTGCATGAAGATTGGAAATCCCTTCATGATGACAGTGTTTCAACTCAATCTTACAACTTGCATCATTCACTTTCTGCCCAGGGCTTTTCCCATACATGGTATGGGAAACAGGCAGGTGGGAGCTTGTTTGGCATGCGCAGAGGTGCAGTCTGAAGGTATTAATAATTAAACATATCTAAGTAAATCCTTGGTCAATGGGGAATGAAAGCTGATGGATCAACAGTTCTTCATATGGTATCTGACAGAAATTTATGGATGGCACCCTATATACTGCTCAAAAGGTTCTGGCAAGATTGAGTCCTAACTGCTCATGGCAGAGATTAATCCCTCTTTCCTTGATGATTCTCCCTGGTTTTTCAACATTCCCAATCTTTGGGTACTCTCCATAGTCCCTACTTTTTTTTTGGTATCGTTAATGTACAGTCACTTGAACAACATTATGGTTACTAGACCCTCTATTATCAAGTCCCCACCACATACCCCATTACAGTCACTGTCCATCAGCGTAGTAAGATGCTATAGAATCACTACTTGTCTTCTCTATAAATACTGCCTTTCCCATGTCCCCCGGCACTGCATTACTTTCAGTGATAGACCATTCAAGACCCTAATCGTGCTAATCGTAATGCCCCCTTTCCCCCCTTATCCCTCCCTTCCCACCCATCCTCCTGAGTCCTTTTCCTTTTGGTAACTGTTAGTCCATTCTTGGGTTCTGTGAGTCTGCTGCTGTTTTGTTCCTTCAGTTTTTTCTTTGTTCTTATACTCCAGAGATGAGTGAAATCATTTGATACTTGTCTTTCTCCACCTGGCTTATTTCACTGAGCATAATACCGTCTAGCTCCATCCATGTTGTTGCAAATGGTAGGATTTGTTTTTTTCTTATGGCTGAATAATATTCCATTGTGTATATGTACCACATCTTCTTTATCCATTCATCTACTGATGGACACTTAGGTTGCTTCCATTTCTAGGCTATTGTAAATAGTGCTGCAATAAACATAGGGGTGCATATGTCCTTTTCAAACAGGGTTCCTGCAGTCTTAGGGTAAATTCCTAGGAGTGGAATTCCTGGGTCAAATGGTATTTCTATTTTGAGTTTTTTGAAGAACCTCCATACTGCTTTCCACAATGGTTGAACTAGCTTACATTCCTACCAGCAGTGTAGGAGGGTTCTCCTTTCTCCACATCCTCGCCAGCATTTGTTGTTGTTTGTCTTTTGGATGGCCATAGTCCCTACTTTTGAAGGAACGTCAGTTAATACAATTAGGTAACTCTTAACTCTTGCTTTCAATCTCAACTTAAATTTCCTCACAGAAATCTTTCTGACCTCTTCCTCAAAATCCAAACCAAATTTTTCCATGAATCTTTCACAGTATTCCCTTCACTTTACAGCCATAGCATTTATCTCAAATTTTAATGACACATTATTTTAGAAATATGTATTGGATGATTATATCCATGAGTACATAGACCATGCACATTTGTCTATTATATCCCTGCCTTACAGTATCTGACATGTATATAGGACTCAATAATTGTACATTGAGTGAATAAATAAGCTACATTTAATTAGAAAACATGGAAAAGTGGAAATTACACCAGAAGATATTTGTATATGAAAGATACAAAAAAATCTACAGTGATCTTAAACTAAAGAGTTTCATTTAAAGAAAAAGAGCATAAGTTACAAAAGAGTTAAAACGCAAGGCATATTTTATAAAGAGATACAAAATAACTGTTCAAGAATTTCATTTCAGAAATACTGAAAATGGCATGAAGGTATAAAATATCTGAAATGAAACTAAATTTGGAGGAGTTAATTCATGTCTATATGTATATATCTGTATCTATGTCTATATCCTTTGCAAAATGTGAACATGTATAACTGGTTATAGCTACCAGAGAAGTCCAAATGCAGTTTATTGTGTTAACTTTTATTAACATGCAAGATAGAGCCATGTCCTAAGATGCCTACAAACAAATGTAAAATAATAAGAAATAAACAAACACTAAGGAATGTCTTGAGACAAATAAGGGGCTAAAGGTGCCAATAAATGAGAAATGAAGACATTGGTAATCTGTAGCATCATATCTGGAATAAAAAGGTGGTAAGATGTATTTATTTGTTTAGTGTATAGAATAAAACAAAAAAGAGAAGAAAAATTGGAGCATGTTCCAAAGTAAATTAATGTTCAGTGTTACCAAAGGCTTGTGTTTATGTGTAACATAAAAGTAAATATCACAGAAATTTTTTAAAATCCAATATAGATGAAAAATGATTTGTAAAAAGTAATCAAATACATGACCAGCTCAGATATGAAGTATAAAATATTGGCTATTTGGAATTGTAGGAAGGAGACAAAGGGCAGAGTCGTGAGAGCAGAATGAAAGGGGAAGCCAGAGTGAGGAATGAATGAAAAATATCACAGGAGGTCGAAATATTATAGAAAATGTGTTTCAAGCATATAAAGGACCAGAGGTCACTCTGAAGAAGCCTGCAGAGTAAAAATTATAAGAATAAATTATCGACCAATGAAATAGATATTGCTGAAATATTAAATTAATTCCTTGCTTCCTTGTCTCAGCTTTCACACACAAAAAAATAAGGGACAAATGCTAGGAACAGACATTAATTTCCCTGGGGAGAAAAAAGAAATATTACAGGAAATTGTGATCATGCCAGAACAGGTAATCAAAAATAATGGGTGAAACGGCACACACAAAGAATATAAAGAAAATTCAATAGTCAGTAGCCAGGTATGTTTTATGTGTTTTACTGGCGAAATCATGGATTAAAAAATAACAAAAAAAGCAAGAGGAGAAATGAAGGATAAAGTTCTTCTTCAGTCACCCTTTTTCTAAAGCCTAATATTTAAAGGGCACAACCCACTAATTTTTTTTAATTGGAAAGATATCAGTATAAGGAGCCCCTTTCTCTTCTGAAACCCTCAATTCTACTCACATATCAACTCAGCCACAAACATTTATATAATTATTTATTTTATTACTTACAAATATATATGCTTATGTTGGCATTATGCAATCAGGGGAAGGTTGGGGAGTAGATGTGGCTAAGCATTTATTTAATTCTAAACAAGTAAATATAAATCTATGTTTATTACAGATAAATTAAATAAGTGGGATCTCTCTTTCAAAAAGTATAGAACAGCAAAGTGAGAAAGGATCAAAATAGGCTGCTTACTGTTTTTAAATACAGTTGTACAAAATGAGGAAATATGCATGACTTTATATAAGGCAGAGGACTTATACCAAGAGATATTTTTGAAGCCAAGAGAAATGGATGTGATGGTGGACAATAAAAATGGAATGTAACCTTGGTGCTGGAGTCTGTAATGAAAGTTGGACAATTCTTTCCCTATCAACACACAGAAATGAGTTATATTTGTATCAATTATATAAGAAATTTACCTATATACCACACTGGTATCTGGGTTCCAGATAGGTTCAAGGTAAATTTATATACTTGTTCATTCATTTGTTGACTCAGTGAGTAAGTATATGGTCGGCAATGTATAATCAATTTGCCAGTCTAGTGGACACAAGGACAAATAAGTTACCATCTCTACCTTTAAAAACATCTTATATTTATGGAGGGATTCCTACTTGTAAAGAAACATGGAAAAACTAGTTACATGTGATCTGATGGAATCCTTTATGGGATGTGTGAGATACAAATGGAGATATTTTCCATTTTGTCTAGAACAAGGAGAGCATCAGGAAAGGGGTCATAAGGTGGTAATAAGTGTTTTAAATTTGTAAGAGGGAGGGCTCTGGAGGTGGGAATGCAGCTGCTGGTGACTTGTGAAGAACATTCTAGGCAATGCAAAAATTATGTATGAAGTGTCGTTGATCAGCATGGTGTCTTCCAAGAACTGAAAATAAGTCAAATTAACTAGAAGAAGCAGGTAAGAGCTGAAAAGGAGGCTGAGGAGCGGAATGACAGGGATAATCCTAGAGGGTTGTTTTTTCTTCTCATATTCATTTATCTATTGTCTTAACTTTGATGTTCAAACTAATTAATATTTGTGATCATTTGTCCTTCATGAAAAATATACCATGTTATTGTATCCCAGACAGTTCTATATGGTAAAAGCAAGGATTCTGCTACGATTTCTGTTTTATTAAAAGTGATCATTGTCATAGCAAAAATCTACTACATGATTTTTTTAAGTGGTCATATTAGTTAATACAGCTATCTTACAGAAAATTGTTTTGAGATGAATAGAGAGGTAATGATTTCTTTCTTTCTTAAACATCCCTTTCAGAGAAAAGACCAAGTAATGCATTCAAGGTCAATACTGATGAAGAATTTTAGAAATAATGAGTTAGTGCTTAGGAATTTAAGATACAGAAAGTGTTGAACAAAGTATATCATCTTTTTGAATATTATCTTTGATATTTGAATATTGATATTACACAAAACAGTCAGAAAACACCAAAATACATCCAGAACACCTAGAAATCAATACAATTTGAGGGGGAGGGTGGGTGGCAGAAAGGAAGGGAGGGATAGAAGAAGTGAGAGAGGGAAGGAAGGAAAGAAGAAAGGAAGGAAAAAAAGAATCAATAGACTTTTTAGTTGCTAATGTTCATGTTTACATTATTAAATGCCCTAAATATTCAAGAAGCCATTGAATGTAATGACAAGCTCATCTAAACTTAATGAATATGGTAAGCACATGGAAAAAAATTCTGTAAAAGACTTTTGTTCTCCAATGGATCCATTTCTTATTATTCAAGACTCTTACTACCCAAGAGTCTAGACCTAGAAATTAAGACGCTATAATATCAACAAAATTTTCTATGATAAAAAGAAATCTCAAATTACAACCAGCTTATAATGGAGCATAATAAACATAATCTAATGTTCATTTACAAAAGAAAAGGTATTATAATAAATATTATAATAAACAATATAATTTTTAAAATAAGAAAGTTGGGAAAGCAGCAAAGGGAATTCAGCCCAATACAGAAAAATCTATAAACTATAGAATAAAACTAATATATTCCAAAATGGTTTATCAGTACCTATCTGGATTATCTGTTGCTGTATAACAAGCAACTCTGATAGTAAGGGCTTAAAACAACAATTTATTACCTTTCTGGTTCTGTGTGTTGACTGGGCTCAGATGGACAGTCTCCACATGTCACTGGCAGTCAAATGTTTACTGGGGCTGCAGTCAACTGAGGACTCAAGTAGACTGTGGAACCAACATGGTTTACTCACATGGCTGGTATTTAAGGTTGATGACTGGTTCGATGCTCAGCCAGGGCTGCCAACTGGAACATCAGTGGTCTTTCCATATGGTTTGGGCTTCTCACAGCACGCAGCTTGGTTCTGAGAGAGAACATGCCAAGAGACTACACTTTAAGATAGATTGACATAAAGCACAAGTCTACAAGGAGCTGCTAAGGAAGCTGGTCATGATGAAGGTGTAACTCTCACTTACTGGTGTTTCAAAGGTTTCTAAGGACACCCAACAACATATTTAAATACTGTACCAAGAATGTCCTCTTAAAAATAACATACAGGTCACTTCCGGGAAGATGGCGGTGTGAGCAGGGCGGCAGAAATCTCCTCCCAACACTATATTTATCTACGAAAACACAGAAAATACATCTATTCCTAAAAGAGAGACGAGAATACACAGGAAAGCGCACAGCGTGCAGCTACACCCGAGAGGACTCGGCACCCCAAGAGGCGGGTAAGATATGGAGCCGCGACCCGGCAGGACCCGAGCACTCCTCCACCCCAGCACACCAGTGGGAGGAGAGGATTCAGGGCCGGGAGGGAGTGGAAGTACACCCCGCGAAGTAGCCAGCCCCGGTGATCCGCGCGGGGAGCGCAGACCCACATTGCGCAGTGCAGCGGGGATTGGAGAGACAGAGGGGCAGAATCTGAGCGGGGAACGCGCCTGGGTGCTTGCAGCCCGCTCCCGGGAAGGAAA
>JAVSCE010006402.1:0-13299 GCA_032199065.1 Smutsia gigantea
AATATAACACAAACTCTAGCAGATTTGGTTAAGATTATATAAATGGATCAGCACAGATCATCTGCAGTGTGGCAAATAAAAAATAATTGGCACAGGTCTGTCTAATGATGATGCATCAGTAATTTCTTACATGAAGGATTAACCTTTGTTCAAAATAGATGCTTTATATAAGCTGTGGATTTTAGGCTCCCCCTAGTGGCTCTGTGGTAGCAATCAAACTTAACTATAGTTAACATTTTCTATTTGCATTTTGTCACCCATTATTAAGCCAGATCCTTAGCAACATGAAGAAAAATCAAAATCCTAGGATTAACCATTACCCTAAGATGTTTTAAGGGGTCAGTTTGCTTAAATTAAGAACATGAGAGATGAATAGCTGAGTTACAAGACATTGCAAACAAACTAGAAAGGAGGGAAACACTCAGTAGAAGTGACAGTAATCACAGTATTTAAATAATAAATACTGCGTTTTCAAACTGATTGTATGAAGGAGAACCAGACAATCTTTACCAAATTTGTTTTCCATATGAAAAAAAAATTCAGTGAACATTTCTACACTTGTTTTCCCCCATTTTCCAGGTCTAATTGTCCAAAATGTGGCTCTACTGGTAAAGCTGAAAATGCAAGTTACAGATATAAACTTTCCTTAAAAGTTGCAGAATCAAACCAACTACTTGGCATTACTGTATTTGGAAGCTGTTTAGATGCATTTTTTGGTCTTACAGCCAATGGTTTGCACAGGTAAGAATACTTAAAGCATTCTTTTTCCTAGCCATTCCTTTAGTACATCAATAGCATTTGAAGGTATGTGTTTTTAAAGCAATGTGCATTTAGTAAAAATATCACTCAACCTCAGATCATTAGGTCCTTCAAAAGATAATCAAGGGAGAAAGAGAAAGATGTTTATTTCTTAAATACATATTAAGCCAGGTCCCTTTTATTCAGCCAGCTAAACTGTAATTATAATATTAATTTATAAAACTCTAATCCAAGTTAGAGAAATATAGAATAAGGAAGTAAAATTGTTTCAAACTGAAGGATTATCCAAATTGAGATTAGCATTCAAATGGCTAAGATAACCTTGAGGTAGAAGAGGCTATTTGAGGGAATTTTTGTGTATCCGAAGTTGAAATATTGTCATTTCTCTCACTTGCTTTGCAACTTCATCTGCACAGTTTGACCTAAGATGTCCTGAGAATATAAAGATACATATAAGCAACTGAAGCTTTTTCTCCCCCTCAGTCTTCTACCCTCCTCCCCTAATCAATTGACAGAAGAAATCTCTGCCCGTCTCCTTGTACTTGAGAGCAAACTAAATTGCCAGGGAAGGGAAAGGACTTCCCTTTGCTAAGGGCTATCAGTACCACAACTACTCCCACTGCTGCTTTTAAAATAGTTGCTGGTCCTGATCACTAGGAAGTCATCTGCTTTTTTCATACTTGATCATTTTTGTCTTTTTGGGCCATAGGAAACTAGAGGGAACAAAATGCCTAGGTCTTTAAAGTCACTTTTTTTTTCTTTTTTCTATATGTAATTCAAAAGGTTTATGCTGCATTTTCAAACTAATTGTATCTTCTAACTTTATGGCAAGTTAAAATTTCAAAGCTTTTCAAATTTTTTTTTCTTTCCAATCAAGGTACATTCAGGATCCTAATAAAATTCCAGAAACACTGGACAGTGATGAAACTCAGAACTTATTAACTAAAGCAGTCGAAACTTGCTTTGTTGGACACAGCTTTATTTTTGGAGTGACGGTAATTGAGACTAGCTTTCTTTCTAGTATTCTGTTAACATTTGCATTCTAATAAGCTGATCTGAATTTTCTAAATAGCTTTTAGGAGTCATAAATTCAAGGGCCTATAGAAACACTTTATACTGTGTAAGAATGGGCTGTAGGTGATCTGTTAAAACATGTGTCACAACTTCTCTCAAAAGTCAGAAGAGCCCAGATCAAATGCTTTCAGAGCTTTAAAAATCTAATTTTTTATAAATTCAGTATTGTTAGACATTTTGTTTTGATACTTGGTATTTATTTTCCTCTCCAAATTTTTTTCAAATTCTGTAGTAAAACTTTCATCAACTCTTGCTCTTAATTGTAGCATCTATAAAGGGAGAAGGAAGGAACTAACATTGAAGGCACAGTATCTGAAGTATTGATAACTCTTAAGAATAAATGGGAAGGATGGCCTTAAATAATTAGTTATAGTGATTGTAGAAGTTGTAAGAATTTACTGACTCTGAAGGAATAATCATTTTCTGTCTCATCTATGCTGCGGGGAACATTTGGAAATTTTGTCCACGCTGGAATCAGGGCTTCTAAAAGGGGAATAGAGCACTCCATAACTGAACAGTGAGAAAAATGCAAAGTAAAGGAGAAACCAGGAGCTACAGAGCTTTTCTTTGTTAAAGTCTTAGATGGTTCTTCATCCTTTTATTTTTAACAAGTGAGAACATTCCCTTAAACCCTCAAAGTTTATGGAAGCTAATGAGAATTAGAATAGTAGCTACTATTTATTGAGCAACTACTCTTATGCTAAGACCAGTTTTCCATGTGTTATTAATACAAGAATCCTGCATTTTTATCCTTATTTTATAAATGAGAAACAAAGGCTCCGAGAGATTAAATAATTTGTCCAGAAGTGCCAACACTAGTAAATGTTAGAACCATTTTCTAACATTTTCTTTTCTTTTGGAAAACATAATCTTTTCTCCAAGATTTACTTCTCTTATTTAAGCTACTCTGCCTGTAACACTAGAGGGATTGAAACTATAGGGTAGGGGTTACAATTGTATCTGTTTTAACCTTTTAAATGCCTGTTGCATATATGAGTCAAAGGAAGAAATTTTTATTCTTATTTAAGTTCATGTACTTCTTTCACAGAATTTCAAAAACCAGCATGGACAAGGTTCAGATTCCAGTAACTTCTTATATCAGTGCCCTAAGAAGAGAGAAGTTAGAGCACTAACAGCTAACCAGATTGTTCTACCAGACCCAGGTGTTGCAGGCTTCACAGTCATTGACTACTTCCGTCAGCTTTTGCAGCTTTCCAATTTCAGGAAACTTCACAGTGGTTCCCAGGCACCAAATAGCTACTTGCTTGCTTTAGGACTCACAGATAGTGATCTCAGCAGCATATGTGGCCCTGACAGTAGTTCTTGTTTTAATGAGTCTCATGGCAGAGATAATTTTTCAAGATTCTGGCAGCTATCACTTCAACTCACTTCCATTGTTCCACAACTAACAGAAGATGATAATTTTTTAGCTTCTGAACAAGGCAAAGCCACTGATACTCTTCACCAGAACAGCAAGTGCATCTCCATGGCAGAGGCCACTGGTTCTAGTAGCTGCCATGATGCCCCTCAGAGTCCGTGGAGCCTTGGTTCATATATGAGTAAAAAGAGTACAGCACAAAAGTCAGGGGAAGAATATGGCTTGAAAGCTAACCAGCCAAGTGCAGTTCACAGCAGTCATGTAATTGGAGTTACTGACTCTCATTTTTTCCCTTTGAAAATGCAAGAGCCCCTGGAACCAAGTAATTCAAGATCCTTCCACAATGCTGTAGAAATTGAAAATAGGTATACTCAACATGAGCTAACGTGTCACCAGCATCATGGTTTGGATACTTCGCCTAGCCTTAAGGAGAAATCTATTTGTTGTCCACCTTCATCGCTCAGACTCGAAGAGATGGCTGGTGGCTCCCAGGACTGTGACCCTGAGATTTGGGATGATCTGCCATTCTCTGAAAGCCTAAACAAGTTTCTAGCAGTTATTGAAAGTGAGAGTGCTCTAACCCAGACAGATGCCAACAGTAGGAAACATCATCTAGATAACATCAATAAGTTACCTGCAGACCACAGCAGGTTTTCTGTAACTCCCCAGAGAACTTCTGGAGCCTTGCATACACCATCTATAGCTCTAAGGTCATCACAAGCAACTGTTAAAGCAAACTCTCACAAAGATAATTTCCTTACGAACTGTGAAGCAAATCCAAGTCCTGGTGTTCAAAAGGAATCGCAACCAGATAACACAGCAGAGGCTGTGTCTGTAACTAGTAATGGAAGAGATGTTTCTGAATATTTTCTACCAAATGTTTATCTCTCAGCTCTGTTTCCATCTTCAAAAGGTTTAGGAACACCTGTTACTCATGAGCCTGCCAGAATTCTACCATGTAGGGCTGAAACTTCACTTAAGTGCAGTACTTCAGAGAGTGGCCATTTTTGCCTCAATAGCAAATATTCCAATGGAGGTGGAGAAAAACCACTTTCAGAAATGAGTGAAAAGTTGAAAACTTTGCACTCCAGGAGGTATAATGATGTTTCTGACGTTTGCAATTTGAAAAGTAGACAGTATTATAGGTGGCCAAAGAATGATGGTGACAGTTTTACAATTTGCAAGAAACTGACATATCCTTTAGAGAGTCTTTGCAGTAGTCCAAATAGAAGTACAAACACATTGAAAGAAATGCCTTATGGACATATCAATAGTAATTTAACACAGAACTGCTCTGCTGGTCTGGAAGGTAGCTACGATGCTTCTGCTGATCTTTTTGATGATGGTGCTAAAGAAGTGGACATCGCAAGAGAAATTACCAAAAACTCCCAGGATATTTTGTTACAGTGGGGAAAATCTTTGGCAGAAAGTCATACAGAATCTGATTTTTCACCAAGATCACTTTCTGAAAACTCTAGCCAATCTTCACAAAAATTGTCTGTGCAAAGCATATCTGCCTCTATGTATCAAAGAACATGCTCTTCTCCACCTCATTTTCAACCTGATTCAGAATATGATTTTGAAGAAAGCCAAGACTTTGTTCCATGTTCACAGTCAACTCCGGTTGCAGGATTCCACCAAACAAGAATTCATAGGATGAAAGGAGCTTTCAAATACTTACCTGCCATTTGTTCAGATTTTGATGCTAACTACAAAAAAACAAGGATTTCCTCTGAAAATGATGCGCAGCAAGTCATCCCCAGCTGTCATAAAAATAGAAAAATGCCCAGCCAGAAATCCAGAACTCCTATTATGTCTGGTATTACACAACCAGAGGGTTTCAACAACTGTCCCATTGGTGAGTGCCTTGAGACTGATGTTGATGACTGGGTCCCTCCTACCACAAGAAAAGTGGGAATGCTTAGATTCCAAGCCATTGGTCTGAGGAAATGCCTGACTGCCTATAATTCTCCTGATCAAAAAGAGTTTCCAAGAAAGAAATTGAAATGTGTTAAACAAAGACCTGATAAATGTTTAGTTAAGGAGTTAAATGTAAAGAATATGTTTACAGCAGTAGTAAGAAAACAAAAAACTCCTAACAATACAAGTTCAGGCTGGATTTCCAAAGAGTTAGTTTTAGGACTTGGTTCTTGTTCAGAAGTCAAATTTTGCCTTCCACCTTCCTCACCTGAAACTAAAAGCACTTGGTCTCCTGAATTGTTTTCATAAAAAGTCACCTAAACCCACTTGCTGATTTTAAAGGTAAGTCTGTCTGGAAACTTTGGCCTCCAGTGGTATGGAAAGCATTCTTCCCATTTTAAAAACTTGAACAGAAGCAAATAGAAAAGAGGTACTATTGTGCCTGTTAAAATGTAAAGCCACTATTTTTCCCAGTATTTTATCCCAAATACTTTTATTGAGATTCTTTGGTACTTTATATTGTTGATTGTACTTTATAATATTGTTAGTTTTGCTTGTTAAGAGTATTTAAGATCTCATGTATATTCAAATGTATACCAAAACAATGTCTTTCTTAATTTTTCAGCTCAGCTCAGAAAATGCCTGCTATATATATTAGGCCAACTTCTGTGCTGAGATGTGACACAGATCTATGAGATCACTGATCTCAAAAGATGTTAATCTACTGGGTAAGAACAGTAGATTGTCAGAGAAGAGACTATTTCAATGCAATGGAGTAAATGCAGTTGATAGAGATTGTTAATGGGTGTTACAAACATTTCTGTTGCTATGGAAGCACAGTAAAAAATCAGTCCAGCAGCATCTATCAGCTAGGGATAGGAAAGGTCAATAAAAACTTACTATTTTGAGTTAAATGTGAAACTCACTATTTTATTTGATAAGTATTCATTGAATGCTTACATGCCAGGCATTATACTAGGAACTGGTAACTCAAAAATGAAAGTTGAGCCCCTTCACTCAAGAAACTCATGGTCTAATGGAGTAAACAATTCATAAGTACTCAGTAAATTCTGTCATAGGAGATACGCTTGAAGGAGCAAAAATGAGAGGTAGTTGCTAGACCTTGGAGTCCATAGCAGCACCTCAGCCGCACCATGTGAAATCTTTTATATGTATCTGGTCAGGTCCTTTTTCCATTTCCACAGCAACTACTCCACATCTTCATTTGACATGCCACCTACGCTGCTCTCCTTGCCTCCTAGTTCATGAAGAAGGTTGAGATCACCTGGTATTCCCTCAACTTCCCACGTCCATGCCTACCCACTTGTCTGTATCTGTACTCACCCACTGCTTCTTTCCTCCAATCTCAGGAAATGATGCTCACCTATTTAGTGCTAATTTTTCTGTTTGGGCTGTTGATCAATTATACCCATCTTCACTACCTTCTCACTCTACTGGCTCTCTCCTCCTCCCTAACTTTTTTATTTTGAAAATTTACAAACACAGAAAAGTCAAAAATAGTAAAATGATACAGCATCTATACATTCCACGTAGATTGAATTATTTTTAACATTTTGCTTTTTTGGCATGTATTTGTTTTCAGTGTGTGTATGTATATGTGTGTGTTTGTATAGTTTGCTGAACCATTTGAAAGTAAGCTGCAGGTATGACATTTCACACTAAATACTTCAACATAATTTCCTTAAAATACTTTCCTCTCTATAACAGCAATATCATTATCACACCAAAGAAAAATAATAGTAATTCTTCAGTATCTAATATGCAGCCCATATTCAAATTTTTCTACTTGTCTCTAAATTATCTTGTAATTGTTGTTGATGTTGTTTAACCAGGGATTCATTAAGTTTACCAATGGTCTTTG
Source organism: Smutsia gigantea (assembly GCA_032199065.1). Lineage (NCBI taxonomy): Eukaryota > Metazoa > Chordata > Mammalia > Pholidota > Manidae > Smutsia > Smutsia gigantea. Next base: position 7,014 of record JAVSCE010006402.1, read on the forward strand.
GTTATATCTATTGTCTCTTTCTGGAACTTCTTAACCTCTTATTTTATACCACTTCGACTTCATGAAGAAATCAGACCATGGTTTTGTAGAATATCCCACATTCTAGATGTGTATGTTTGCTTCTTTGTAGTATCAGTACTGTGTTTCTGTGTCCCTCTCTAGAAAATGAAGGTATTTCCTATAAATAAGGTCTAAACTTGATTAGATTTTCAGTTTTTCGGCAGAAGATATTTCATGTGTTATGTTGCATACATCATATTGTATCACATTAGGAGACAATGTCAAGTTGTCCCACTATTAAGTGATGCTAAATGAAGTCACTTGGTTAAAATGTTGCCCACCAAATCTCACTGTTGTAAAGGTACGTTTTTTTTACTTTTTAAGAGTAAAGAGTCAGAATTATAGTTGCCTACCAGTGGTGCTGAGTTTCTTTTTCCTTCTCTATCACCATGTACTCAAGAATTTTTTTTTTTTCAGTTATTTGCAGTTAGTTGCACTCATTATTTTTGGTACTCCATGCAATACTCCTTGCTGCCTTTGCCTCCCTGCTAGCTGTTTTGGTTTGTAGCCGGGCTCCTTTAAGAAATAGTCGCTGCCAAACTATCACACCACTCATTGTTCAAACTGCTGTAGTCTGTTCTCTCTCCCGCACCTCTAGTAGCTGTAGTGTCAGTTTTCTAATTCTCAAATCCAGTGGATTTGTCATTCCTTATTTTATTTGATGTCTTTGCACTTCCTCTGTTTCCAAGATATCATTCTCTTGTATTCTGGTTCCTCTTAGTTTCTGCGTTGTTTTGACTGGGGCTACCTGTAGGACAAATATTTTTTGCAGTCTCTTGTTTATATAAACCATTTGATTTAAAACGTATCACAAAATTCATGGGCCCACATAAAGTAGAGTGGTTTGTTAATGAAGATTTAGAATAATGGATAGAGAAAAGGTGTATGTTCATTGTTCAATCAGAGCATATGAAGACTCTTCATAATATATATATATATATATAGGCACCTTCTCTTCTCAGGGAAAGTCTCTTCATGTTCCTTACTGTCAAATGTGCCACTGCTGGCTCATTTAATATCTCCCTCTGTGTTCAAGGCAAGTAATGTAATTATTCACATTGCCATGACTCAAGAACCTGTCTGTATTGAGCTCTATAGATCTTGCCTCTACAGTTCCCTAATACCATTTATTTAATACTGATTATGTCATTACTCATGATGCTGCATCCATTGTGCCACTGAATACTGGCTCTCAGAATGGTGAACCTCAAATACTGTGCTTCATTAATGATTACCAACAACGTAAGTCTTACCCAAAGTATTCAGGAAAATGTGAGTAATTCATTTTCTGGTCATATTTACCATTTGGACTTTCATAACAAAAACACAAACACATATTCCAACCATGTCTTCATTTGAACTTTTTAGTCTAATTACTACATTCCTAAACTGTGATCTCTTGGTCACAACCAGGAAGAATAGGCAAGAGGCCCATGGGTGGAATATGAAGAGTGGTTTCTTGTGAAAGGAATGTCCATTCCTCCATCAGCATGGCTTAAGCCAAAACCTGGAGAGCACAATGTCAGTATCAGTTGGAAACAACAGAAGATGTCAATTAGATGGGTCAGTGGAACAAATCTTAAAAGGCCTTAGATGGGCTGGCCTGACAGGTGCAGAACCTGCAGAGGGAAGAGTTGATCTCCCTGGAGTCAATGGTAAGGGGGAGAACAGGGTAAAGAACAACTGCCACCACCCTCACCAGCCTGGGGTTTACAGACTAGAGGCCATACCACAGCTGGAAAAGAGACCAGTGAGAGCCAACACAAAGGCCCGCACACACAACTTAATCCCAAGGATCCGTAGTGACCTTTGGTAGCCCAGAACCCTGAATTTACCCTGGTTCCAGTATGGGAGCCACCTAAATGGGTGTCAGCAGCATTCTGGCAGCCCAGTTTTCATACTACTGTGTAAAAAATACTTCAGCCAGCAGCGATGGTCTGCTCTTTAGACTCAGGCCAGTTGTACAGGCATCAGATTCAGAGCTCCTCAGTGCATTTGCTCCACACCACACATGGGTTAGAGAGTTGGAGAGTGCCTCAAGAGAAATACCACCTGTCCCAGGCACCAAAATGAGACAGGAGGTTTTCAGAGAACTACTGGCAACCAGATCCCACATGGGACCAGATCCAAGTTCAGGGTGCCTTGCTTAATCCCAACCAGAGGAGGTTTTAGACAATCCTGAGGAAGTCACTTTAAAGCCGCTGGCCTCTGAAGCAAAAGGGCTGGTGGCTGGGACCCCTGCTTACTCAGGTCCCAGAGATACAATCTAATCATCCCCCTATTGCCCTTGATTGTCTCATTTGCCTGCCTTTTAAAAGATGCTGCTTCATAGTGTTCTGTTACTGGCCCTTGTACATTTACTGTGGTTGAATTCATCCACTTATTTACAGTGAGTGTGTAATATGAAGTCTATCTTCTATCTAGACTTTCTCCTGAGACCAAACTTGTATGTTAGTGTTTTTGTTATTGTTCACTTCAAATGTTTTATAATTTCCATGTGGCTTCTTTGACTCAGTGAGTTTTTTATAAATGTGTTTCTTGATTTCCAAACAAAGGGTTTTTTTAAGATCTCTCTTTGTGAATGATTTCTACCTAAATTACATTGTTGTCAGAAAACTTACTCTACATTATTTCAGTCTTTTGAAATTAGTTGAGACTGTGGACCAGTCTATAGTCAGTTTTTGTAAACTGTTCCATGTATGCTTTTAAAGAACATGTATTCTGCAGTTACTGGACGCAGTATTTTATATGTGTATTAGGTAAATTAATCATATCCAAATTATCTGTACTAATTGTTCACCCTGTTCTATCAGTTACTAAAAGAGGAACTTTTAAATCTCCTATTATTGTGAATGTGTTTACTTCTCTGTTTAGTTCTGTCAATTTTTTTTGGAAGCTATGTTATTAGGTACAAATTCAATCTTGTATCTTCCTGGTGGACTGAAAATTCCATCATGAAAATCCTATTTCATCACAATTAATGCTTTTGTGCTAAAATCTAATTGTTATTACCATACTACATTAACTTTGTTTTCGTTCGTATTTGCAAGAGTTTCTCGGTTTTATTTTTTGTTTCTTTTTGTTTTTCGTTTCTTTTTCTGTCTTTCTGTATCTTTATGTCTTAAACATGTTTCTTGTAAACTTATACAGTTGGGTTTACTGTTTCCAGTTTAGCAACTTTGTCCTCTAACTGGAACATTTAGTCCATTAACAATTAATGTAAATCTTTTTCAATGCATTTACCCTTCTCTTGGATTATATTTACTATGTCTTAATTCTATATGAGGTTTAATTTTTAACCCCACAAGACACTACTCCTGTAGATTTGTTGTTCAATTTCTTTTTTTATTTACCCATATATTTAACATTTTCTTTGCTGCCCAATTTATCTTGCACCCCAGATCGCCTGTCACTTTCCTTTCGCCTGAAATACATCCTTCAGAATTTCTTTTGTTGAGAGTCTCTTGATAGGAAACAGTTTTTGTTTATATGCTTCTTTGTCAAAGGTCATGACATTCACATAACAAAGTTGAGTTTAGTAAGTGCAGTACCCTTTTTTTTAAATTTATTTTATTATCATTAATTTACAATTACATGTGCAATATTACGATTATTAAACTACCCCTTCATCAGGTCCCCCCCACCAACCCCATTACAGTCACTGTCCATCAGCGTAGTGAGATGCTATAGAATCACTACATGTCTTCTCTGAGTTGTACTGCCCACCCCGTGCCCCCCCAACATTACATCTGCTAATCGTAATGCCCCTTTTTCCCTCTTATCCCTCCCTTCCCGCCCATTTTCCCCAGTCCCTTTCCCTTTGGTAACTATTAGTCCGTTCTTGGGTTCTGTGAGTCTGCTGCTGTTTTGTTCCTTCAGTACTTTTTCTTTGTTCTTATACTCCACATATGAGTGAAATCATTTGATACTTGTCTTTTTCGGCTTGGCTTATTTCACTGAGCATAATACCCTCTAGCTCCATCCATGTGGTTGCAAATGGTAGGATTTGTTTTCTTCTTATGGCTGAATAATATTCCATTGTGTATATGTACCACATCTTCTTTATCCATTCATCTACTGATGGACACTTAGGTTGCTTCCATTTCTTGGCTATTGTAAATAGTGCTGCAATAAACATAGGGGTGCATCTGTCCTTTTCAAATTGGGCTGCTGCATTCTTAGGGTAAATTCCTAGGAGTGGAATTCCTGGGTCAAATGGTATTTCTATTTTGAGTTTTTTGAGGAACCTCCATACTGCTTTCCACAATGGTTGAACTAATTTGCAGTCCCACCAGCAGTGTAGGAGGGTTCCCTTTTCTCCACATCCTCGCCAACATTTGTTGTTGTTTGTGTTTTGGATGTTGGCCATCCTCACTGGTGTGAGGTGATATCTCATTGTGGTTTTAATCTGCATTTCTCTGATGATTAGCGATGTGGAGCATCTTTTCATGTGCCTGTTGGCCATCTGAATTTCTTCTTTGGAGAAGTGTCTATTCATGTCCTCTGCCCATTTCTTAATTGGATTATTTGTTTTCTGTTTGTTAAGGTGCATGAGTTCTTTATATATTTTGGATGTCAACCCTTTATCAGATACGTTTTTTATGAATATATTCTCCCATACTGTAGGATGTCTTTTTGTTCTACTGATGGTGTCCTTTGCTGTACAGAAGCTTTTCAGCTTGATATAGTCCCACTTGTTCATTTTTGCTTTTGTTTCCCTTGCCCAGGGAGATATGTTCATGAAGAAGTCGCTCATGTTTATGTCCAAGAGATTTTTGCCTATGTTTTTTTCTAAGAGTTTTATGGTTTCATGACTTACATTCAAGTCTTTGATCCACCTTGAGTTTACCTTTGTGTATGGGGCTAGACAGTAGTCCAGTTTCATTCTCTTACATGTAGCTGTCCAGTTTTTCCAACACCAGCTGCTGAAGAGGCTGTCATCTCCCCATTGTATATCCAAGGCACTTTTATCAAATATTAATTGACTGTATATGTTTGGGTTAATGTTTGGATTTTCTATTCTGTTCCACTGGTCTGTGGGTCTGTTTTTGTGCCAATACCAAATTGTCTTGATTACTGTGGCTTTGTAGTAGTGCTTGAAGTCAGGGAGTGTAATTCCCCCTGTTTTATTCCTCCTTCTCAGGATTGCTTTGGCTATTCGGGGTCTTTTGTGGTTCCATATGAATTTTAGAATTATTTGTTCCAGTTCATTGAAGAAAGCTGTTGGTAGTTTGATAGGGATTGCATTGAATCTGTAGATTGCTTTAGGTAGTATAGCCATTTTGAAAATATTTATTCTTCCTAGCCAAGAGCATGGGATGCATTTCCATTTGTTAGTGTCCTCTTTAATTTCTCTTAGGAGTGTCTTGTAGTTTTCAGAGTACAGGTCTTTCACTTCCTTCGTTAGGTTTATTCCCAAGTATTTTATTCTTTTTGATGCAATTGTGAATGGAATTGTTTTCTGATTTCTCTTTCTGTTAGTTCATCATTAGTGTATAGGAAAGCAACAGATTTCTGTGTGTTAATTTTGTATCCTGCAACTTTGCTGAATTCAGATATTAGTTCTAGTAGTTTTGGAGTGGAGTCTTAAGGGTTTTTTATGTACAGTATCATGTCATCTGCAAATAGTGACAATTTGACTTCTTCTTTACCAATCTGGATGCCTTGTATGTCTTTGTTTTTGTCTGATTGCTGTGGCTAGGACCTCCAGTACTATGTTGAATAACAGTGGAGAGAGTGAGCATCCCTGTCTTGTTCCCGATCTTAGATGAAAAGCTTTCAGCTTCTCGCTGTTAAGTATGATGTTAGCTGTGGGTTTGTCATATATGGCCTTTATGATGTTGAGGTACTTGCCCTCTATACCCATTTTGTTGAGAGTTTTAATCATGAATGGATGCTGAATTTGTCAAATGCTTTTTCAGCATCTATGGAGATGATCATGTGGTTTTTGTTCCTCTTTTTGTTGATGTGGTGGATGATGTTGATGGATTTTCGAATGTTGTACCATCCTTGCATCCCTGGGATGAATCCCACTTGATCATGGTGTATGATCCTCTTGATGTATTTTGAATTCGGTTTGCTAATATTTTGTTGAGTATTTTTGCATCTACGTTCATCAGGGATATTGGTCTGTAATTTTCTTTTTTTTTGAGGTCTTTGCCCGGTTTTGGTATTAGAGTGATGCTGGCTTCATAGAATGAGTTTGGAAGTATTCCGTCCTCTTCTA
>JAVSCE010006403.1:0-19005 GCA_032199065.1 Smutsia gigantea
AGTGGGAGGAATCACCCCACCTGATTTTAAGACTTACTGTGTAGCTTCAGTAATCAGATTCTGTGGTATTGTTGAAGGATTAAACACATAGATCACTGGAACAGAATAGAGAACCTAGAAATGCACCCATACAAATATGGCCAACTGATTTTTGTCCAAGGTGTAAAAGGAATTCGGTGGATGAAGGATAGATAGCCTTTTCAACAATGGTGCTTGGAGCAATTAAGCTTTCAGGATTTAGATGTAGGAGAAAATCTTCAGGACCATGGGCTAAGTGAAGAGTTCTTAGACCAGATACCAAAAACAGAGTCCATAAGAGAAATAAAATCAATAAATTAGACTTCATCAAAATTAAAAACTTTTCACTTTATGGAAAAGACCCTGTGTTAAGGGAATAAAAAGACAAGCTACTAACTGGGTGAAAATAATTGCAAACCTGTATCTGAGATAGGAATTGTTTCTAGAATATATAAAGAACTCCAAAACTTCAGTAGCAAAGACAATCCAGTTAGAAGTTGGGCAAAAGAGATGAACAGGCATTTCACCAAAGAGGATTTATGGATAGCAAGTAAGTACAAAAAGATGTCAACATGGTTAGCTTTCAGGGAAATGAAAAAACCCTATTAGATATCACTACATCCCTATTAGAACAGCCAAAATTAAAAATAGTGACAATAACCAAATGGTGAGGATGTGGACAAATGATCTCTCATACATTGGAATATAAAATGATACAGGCTTTCTGGAAAATAGTTGGCCATTTCTTAAACAACTAACCATATACTTACTATACACCCCAGCAGTTGCACTCATGGACATTTATTCCAGAGAAACAAAAATGTACACAAAGAGCACTATAAACAAGTATTCATAACAGCCTTATTTTTAATATCCAAAGATTAGAAACCAAATGTATTTCAATGGTAAATGGCTAAATAAGCTGTGGTATATCCACACTGTGGAATACTACTCAGCAACTAATAGATTATTGATACACGCAACTTGGATGAATCGCAAAAGAATTCATGCTGAGTGCAAGAAGGTGACATACTATATGGTTCCACTGATATAACATTCTTGAAATGACAAAATGTAGAAATGGAGACTTGTGATTGCCAGGGTTAGGAAGAGAGGAAGGAGGGAGGTGAATGTGGTTATAAAGGGGCAACATGCAGGATCCTGGTGGTGATGAACTGTTTATTATCTTTACTGTGCTGGTAGATTTAGGAACCCATACGTGTGATAAAATATGTAGAGTGCATACACACATGAGAACCTGTAAAACCAATGAAACCTGAATAAGTCCTGGGCATTGTATTAGTATAAATTTCTGATTTTGACAGGAAGTTAGGTAAGATGTAACCACTGGTTTAAGAATATATCAGACCTCTCTGTTTTATTTCTGTAACTTACTGTGACTCTATAATCATTTCTAATTAAAATATTTTAAAAAGTAAGAAAGCATTAGATAAAATCCAATGTCTATTCTCAACTAAAAACTTAGTAAAATAGGAATAAAAATGTGTGTCCTTAATATTATTAAAAGTAATCTCAGACCAATAGCCAACATCATGCTTGATGGGGACATATTGTAAGCAATCTCATTAAAACCATGCCTGCTGTTTTCACCTGTATTTTACATTCTCTTAGAGTTTGTTAATGCAATTAGGCAAGAAAATCAGAGTATTCAAAAGGATAAAGGATTACTATTCATAGATTATTTAATCATCTACTTTAGATAATCTAAGGAAACTACTAAAAAGGTTATTATAAAACTAATGATAGTCTAGTAAGGTGGTATACCAAACATATTCCGAAATCAATAAATAGCTTTCCTAGTTAGAAATGGTAATGGAAAAAATATCTCATTCAAAATAGCAAAAATATTAAATGTCTAGAAATAAAGGGCAGGAACTAAATGAAAAAAATAGTTCATTAAAAATAATTTGAGTAAATTGAGAGAAGAGCTATGGTTTTTTAAATTGCTTTCAGTAGGATTTGATATTTTTTAAACTTTTTTTAGAATTGAGGGTAACTTTTCCTTCTGCCTTGAATGTTCCAGGTTTTTAGTTTTTTAAAAAATCTTTAGGTTTGTTTTACAGGTTTTCCGAACAGTTAATACAGTTTTTGGTAAAATGCTCTTATTTATAGTGTTTATACTTAATACATATGCAGCTAGAATAATTGATCACTATTAATTCTAGTGTAATTAGAAACTACAATCCTGAATATTTTTTTAGAAGTAAGCCTTGCTCCCGGGTTGTGTTTATACCTATTGTAATTTTTTTTTTTACTGTATGCATGTGTATACAAACACACACACATTAATATTTTTTAAACAAGCCAGTAGTTTGGATTGTTTTTTCCCTGAGTAAACTCAATTCCAAACTTGTATAAAACTCTGGGTATGAAGATACAGTTGATTCCAAACAAACAGGAATTTTGTTTGGATGTTAAGCTCTGATATATTTTGTATTTGAGCAAGTCACATTCTGTCTTGTTTCACTTACTTGCAAGCTGATATTGCTGTCTTTTGTTCATAAGAATGTTTGTAAGACCATATATAAATTATTTAGTGATTGTTAGTTAACAGTTATGTTATCAATAATGTATTTTGGGTTCCATTCAGCAAACATTTAAGCACCACTTGTTTTACCGATGAGGAAACAGATTCAGGTAATTTTGCCACAGTCACATAGCAAATAAAAGGTTGGGCTTTGAAGCCCATCATAATGGTGTATCTGTTTTAGATAAGGGTGACTTCATTAAGTCTCTGGAAACCAGGAGAAATCATTAGACTTGTTCCTGAGACTCTTAAATTAGCCAAACCAAGTAATACACTCAAGAATTATATAGTACTCAGATTTTTAGCCCCAGAAATGGAAATGAACCCATTAGGGTAAGAAACTTATCAGAATCCCCTCAAGTATTTATTTGTATTTGTCACTTCCTCTGGCAAGATGAGCAGGAAGAAAGAGAAGTTAACATTTACTGAACATCTAACATGGCTAGGCATACTGAACTTTACCACAACCAATGGAATAACTAATATCCAAATCTTGTGAATTAGAAAATTTAGATTCATAAGCAGCTTGCCCAAAGTTACACCTATAATAAAGGGTAAGGCCAAGTTTTGAAACTTATATGTCAGGCTCCAAAGCCCATGATGTTTTCTCTACACTGTTAATTTCCCAGACTTGTCTACACAGGAGTCATCTAAGGTACCTCCTTAAAACATGAAATACCAAGCCACAGGACTTCAGAACTCCTGATTCAGTTTCATTTTGGGGTAAGACCAGGTAATATATCATTAACAGGAATCTTAGGTGATTCTGATCATCAGACAAGTTTGGAAAATAGTACCAACTCCCATCAAGAACTAAGAGTTGGGCTTTGAAGATATTAGGAAGGTCAGAAACAGGACTGGGAGTAGATAGAGGAGCTTAAAAAAAACAAGTTGACACTTTACTATTTTTCAATACTAGTAAAATAAGAATAGTAAGATTGGATTGTGAAAATTATAAAATTGCTTTAGTTTCCTTAATCTGCACAGAAAAGCAATGTTTTTTCTTTTTCTTAGTACTTCTCTTTCAGGTGACATCATTTGTACAATCCGTTCTTTGGCATTATCCTTGTTTACACTTGGGCACAAAGGCACCACTAGGATATAGGTAAAGCTGTGCTTTGGATGCAGAAGAGAAAGAAGAAATTAGACTTAAAAAATAATATAAAAATAGCTTTAAATGCAGAATCAGTAATATACTCAGGTGTAAAAACCCCACAAAATATTAAATAACTTTAATCCTTAGTCACAGGATTATAACATTTTCAAGCTGGAAGAGCTCTTAGATACCCACATATTTTATTCATGAAGAAATCACAGCTCAGGCTTAAGGACTTGTCCACAGTAAACAGCACACTTTCAAATCCATGCTGGCCAGGGTTCCATCAAACTCTTAAGGATTGCACATAAGTACCAGAAAACAGTGACTTTTCCAAGGTCACACCACTGTTTAGAAATAAATTTAGTGGCAAATCATGTTTATCTTATATTCCCTACTTCATTTATCTGATTTTATGGTTTCTTTTTAAATTGCCCTGTTGAGAATTCAAATGATTCTTTCTTAGGAGATTGTGCAATTTGGAATATTATATCTGGTCAATGGTATGTTAGAAAAATGAATGATTACTTTCTTAGAGTGGTGTATTTAACAAGTGGACATTTTCAGAAAATGTGTCAAGGAACTCTAATTTTCTCTTTTTATTACAAATTTTTATTTTATAAATAGAGAAAAATAAGCATAGCTAGATGCCTTATACATGAATTCTAACAGGAATATGACAGCATTTCTTTGTTGTATGAGTTTGGGATTCAGACTTGGGTTCACTTACCTTATCTGCAAACTTAATAGCTCTGTGATCTTGGGCAAGTTATTAACTCAACTTTTTTCTTCTCAACATAATAACATGCCTCATGGTTTATTAATGTATAATTGGGATTAAATGAGAGAATATGTGTAACATGATGAACACTGTACTTAAACAAAATAAGCATTGCATAAGTGATAGTGTTATTATTTCCTTGACCAGTAGTTATTTGGAAGAATATTAGTTTCTGAATGAGTATTTTAGTATCTTTATTCAGTATTTTTATCATAATCAGAAAAAATGAGCTGTATGATTGCTGCTTTTAAGAATTGTGGATTTATTTTGTGGCCTAGAACATAGTCTTTTTTTTTTTTCATAGATACTTGCAAGGAACCCATATACTTCTACATTATAAAATTCAGTATCATTCTAATACAAATTACTTCAAGTGCTTTATTCTTACTTTGTTCATTTTTCTAGTTGATATTAGTGTACTAAAATTTCCCCTTCCATTTTGTGTCCATTTATTTCATGTTTTCATCTCCAGAACATCTTGTTTTGTGGTTAGGCTAGTCTGTTGTTAAATGTTCAATGCTATTTTGCTTTTATTATTCTTAATGAATTGCTTGAAAAAATAACACATGCTAATTGTAGAAAATAAAAATAGAAACATACACAGAAGGAAATAAATATCTTACCCTTACTATGAAAGATCATTATTAAAAGATTTAAATGTGATTAAGAGTAGGGGTGTTAGACTCAAAATTTGGATTTGAATTTAGGCTGTTTATTAGCCTTAAGCAGGATATTAGACTTTCATTTGTAATGAACATATATTCATTGAGCACCTACTGTGTGCCAGGCATGTTGCTAGGGGCTGAGGATACAGCGCTCGAAAATTTTGATATACCTATGACATAGCCATCTTAGCTTAATTTCCTCATTTGTAAATTAGTGATAATGCCTCACAGAGTTGTTAGATGCATGAAGATGATCTATAACAGTACTTGCCTGGTGTGTGGTAATTGCTCAGTAAATGTTAGTAATTACTATTACTACATATATTAAGTGCTAATTGTATTTTTAGCCCAAAGCAAATGACCTTTTTAATTGGCTTAAGGTTTTTTATTTTTGGCCTTAAAATTACAAACACTTTCTTTTTCCTTATGCTTTTCCATACTTATCTGTTTAGGTTTCTCTTTAAAGCAGTAAATGATTGTGTGGGTTTTTTAGCATTTTAAAAATATAATCTAGGACTAGGTTTTATTATCAAGCATTTCAAACACATACCAGAGTAGAGAGAATAGTATAATGAACCACCATATTCCCATAACCCAGCATCAAGGATAATCAGCTCATGACCAGTCTTGTTTCATCTGTACTCCCTCAATCTACACACATATGCTTACTTCCGCTACCTGACTCCAGTGGATTGTTTTGAAGCTAATCCTAGATGCATCAATTCAGATGTAAATATTTACATTTGTATTTCTTAAAAACTAAATACTTTTAAAAACATTTAACTACTCACAAAAATGTCAATAATTCTGTAATAATTTCAAATATCCAGTAAGATACTTTCTTTTAATAGATACTTTATACTTTTATATTTCTTACATTCTTACTTTTGGAATTACTGTCATCTTAAGTTTTTTATTCTTTTGGTTTTTTTCTTCTGACGTATGAATTGTTTTGTTTGAGGAGATTATGAAATGTTGAAGAATTATGGAGCTGGAAAAACCTGGGTTTGATTCCTGCTTCTGCCATTCACTAACTTTGCTGAGCCTTGGTTTCTTCATCTGTAAAATGGGGTAATTATACCTACCTCATGTTCTTAGGGTTGAATGTGATGCCTGAATAAAGTACTACTCAGTCTTTGCCAGTTATCTTCTCTGGTGATTCAGACTCTAATAAATAAATAAAATTCTTGGTTATTATATGATTTTTCTAAGAATTCCAAATTTTTTATTTATTAGCTAAAAATAGTGGTTTTTAATTATCCTTTTAGGAAAGACAAAGAATTTTAAATCTTTGTTTCTATCCCTTTTTCCACTACCTGTTTTATTTTGAGTCCAACTTAAATTTAGCCTAAGGTTACAAATCTTACTTTTTTCCTAAAGTTTTATATTGTTTAGATGCTTATACCGTCATGTATTTTTCATTATTTACTCTTTCTCCTTTAGTGGGGTTGTTTTATTCGTTTGGTTCTAGATACTAAGTTGGTGTCAGTATATTTCACCAGTTCTTTTCTACCTTACTATTCTTGAGTTCTTATTTTGGTTTTCTTTCAATGGTCTAGGACATACCTTTGAACAATTTATGAAAAAAAGATACTACCAGGATGGTGAAATTTTATAAGACTTTGCAGATCTAAGAATAATTTCCTGTGGCCTTTGTACATGAAAAACTAGGACAAGGTATAAAATTCTTAGATCATAACTTTTCCCTTTCAAATCTTTGTAAGTCATTACTTCATTGTCTTCTGGCATTTTATTGTTACAGAGGAGAAATCTGAGGTCAATCTGATTTTAGTTCCTTTGAAAATAACCTATTTTTTTCTGCTTGTATGCTTGTAGGATTTTATCTTTATCCTTGAAATTTAAAAACATTTACCAGGACATGTCTTGGTGTTGATGATCTCTGTTGAACCTTCTCAGTCTCCAGTCTCAGGTATTTTTTTCAGAACTGGAAAGTTTTCTTATACTTTTGATTGATTAAACTGCTCTGTTTTTCTCTTTAGGAACATCTGTCATTCATAGATTATTTCTACGTCTGTACTCCATAATTTTTAAATCTTTAATTTTTTTTTTTCCATTTACTCAAGTTTGTCCTCTGTGGCATGGATTCTGTTTTCTGCAATGTCAGTTCTAATACTTGCTATTCACAATGCAGATTTAATTTTGGCTACTGTGTTTTCATTTGTTTATTCTTAACATACTCTTGTTTCATAAGCAGAATTCTCCTTAGGGGTACACTCCAAAAAACATGATGTGGATTCAGGCCTAAAACCTATCAATTTTCTGAGGCCACAACCACAGGACCAGAAAGAAAAAAAAAAACTTCTGAAAGGGTCCTCTAAAACTTAAAAATGTAGATATAACCAGAAGCCATTCCTACCCCAGTCTAGAAAATAGAACAGTCTTGAATACTAGCAGGGCTCTAGTTTCTAGAGGAATAGTAAAGCAGGTGTAAGGACACCTTAACTAGAAATAAACAAAATTTTTCTAATTACATTGCTTGTTTTTTCTCTTTATAAATATAATATGTAACAAATGCATATAATTTTAAAAACACAGTACAAAGAAGAAAATCCTATGACCCAGGTAACTACTGAAGAGATTTTATATATGTTTTGTCAGTTACATGCACACATGTTGGGAGGGGGGTGCAAAATTGGGGTCATGCTGTGTAGTTTTGTATCCTTTTTAATTTAATATATTGCAAGCATATTTTTACATCATTAATTCTTATTTGAGGCCCTGATTTTAACTGTTGCATAGTATTCCTACATATGAATAGATTTGTATTATGATTTATTTAACCAGTCCCCTGTTGGTCATTTAGATTGTTTTCTATTTTTCAGTATAATGAGTATGATGAATATCACTGTACATAAGTCTTTATGCACATCTCTGATATTTCCTTAGGATAAATGAGGAGCTGATTCTTAATCCTGTCACATTGGTAAGGATTATATACATTCCTTATTAAGAATATAAAATGCTTGTTTCTTATTGTTTCAATGTGATTGCATAGAAGATTCTTTGGATTCTGAGCAACTTAATGGTATCTTAAGTAAAGTTTGAGAGAGGTTTCTAATGCATCATCCTTAGCACCTCCATGGAACTCTGACTGCAGAAGGTTTAGGCAGGAAAACCACTGCTGATATCAGGGAGTTTGGAAGGCACATAAGCTTGTGGGAACTTGGAGGGTGCTTAAAATAAAAAGTGTGGTCCTTGCTCATTCTTACAATTTGAGCCTCCCAGTTAGTACCTGAGGGCTCTGAGTCCTTTCCCTCCTCCCTTCGTGTTATTTCAGGCTGTTTTCTGTGAGGAATTCTTTTCTCCCAGTGTTCACATTTACATTTCATTTCTAGGTAGGAGGATGTCAGTAGGTGATATATCCTACTAAGTTCAGTATAGCATCTTATCAATCAAAGATCATTTTTTTAGGCCCAGTATAGTTGTATAAGATGATCTGCTGGTCTGAAAATGTTTTTTTTAATTAATTTGTATTTTCTTCAGAGGTATCAAACAGTAACCTGGAAATGTGCATTGTTGTAACATGCCATTGCAACAAAAACAATGTTTAATGCGGCTGCTTAAAATGAAATTCTTTAAAATTAGTAAAATATTCTTACTTTAACATTTCAGAATTTTCCTTAAAATATTTGGGAATATTCTAGAAGTGCTGAAACCTTGGTTCAAAATAACTGATTTGACTTGTTCATCCTCTTTAAACCAAGATGATCTTAAGTGATAATTTTATACCACAACATTAGAAGTTATTATGAAAACAATTCCTGCTGAAACTCAAGCTAACAGTCTGCCTTATCTGATTTGTTCTCATGAGACCCATATTGTACATTATTGTAATTTTCGACTTTTACACATTTCAGACTAACAGATAAAGCATGATTAGCATTTCCTAACCTTTTCCAGTATTTCCCATAATATTCGCATATGTGCAATCTGCAAAGCTCTGCAGTTTTTTGGCTGAAAGACATTACAGTGAGATGAGAGAGGATAAATACATTGCCTCACTTTTAAATCTTTTTGTCCATGCCCATTCTTTAGCCACGTTGTATAAAGATATACCACTTATATGAATGACCTTTTCTACCCTGCTTACTGGGAAATTAACTGGCTGCATTTAGTGTACTACTTCATTGCATTACGTCTTTAGGAGTTAACTATAAAAATGTAAATATTACACAGTCAATTGAAGCAAAAGAAGGGACAGGAAGTAGCATTTACTGAGCGTCTAGTAAATCCTTGGTGGATGCTTTT
Organism: Smutsia gigantea; assembly: GCA_032199065.1. Lineage (NCBI taxonomy): Eukaryota > Metazoa > Chordata > Mammalia > Pholidota > Manidae > Smutsia > Smutsia gigantea. Next base: position 9,378 of record JAVSCE010006403.1, read on the forward strand.
AATTACAACATCCCTGTGAGGCAGATATGTACATCTTACAGGTGAGGAAACTGAGGCTCAAAATGTTAAGTTACTTACCCCAGGTCAGGTAACTACAGCAGTGACAGAACTGGGGTTCAAGCCTGCTACTAGCCAGATTCAGACCACATATTTTTTCTGTTTGTTTCTTTAAATTACAGAAATAAGTTTTCTTGTTTAATAGGTAACTTGTTTAAAAGTTCCTTGAACTTTTGGAACTGTAGAAATTGCAATATTGGGTCAGACTGATGGTCCATGTAACCTAATTTCTAATGAAGCCAAGGTCATTTTTCAAAAAGGAAACTTCTTAGCTGTGGAATAACGATACTTGTTTCTAACAGATAACATTTGAATCCTTGTTTTGATGAAACAATACAAAAGGTTTATTGAAGTAAAGGTGCTTTTTGGGGTAGAATTTTGTAAAGCTTCACTAATTTCTAATGAAGCCAAGGTCATTTTTCAAAAGGGAAACTTCTTAGCTATGGAATAACGATACTTGTTTCTAATAGATAACATTTGAATCCTTGTTTTGATGAAACAATACAAAAGATTTATTGAAGTAAAGATGCTTTTTGGGGTAGAATTTTGTAAAGCTTCACTGGTATGTAGGATAACATTGACTTTTATATTTTCCTGCCTTTAAAATTAAATTGTTTAAAATTCTAAATCCTCACTAAACTCAGAAAGGAAGTAGTTTTGCAAAAAGTAGAGCATAAAATACCTTGAGGTCATGTTTTTACTTAATTTTTTTCTTAGATTGGTTAGTATAATACTGTTAATTAGCTAGGTGAGGAGTTTAGAAAAGAAAATATATTATAAAAGTTACGGATTACATGAAGCTGAAAATACTGAAGAGGCTGATTGGCAGATTTGGAATCCAATCTATAATGGCTGTAGCAATGGATTAGAAATGGGAAAAGATGAACCAAGAACTTAAAATAAGGCTTTATTTGTGAGGCTAGGAGCAACAAGTACAGAATAGAGGATACAGGGCTTAGTTACTGTGTAAATAAAAGGCAAGGATTTAATCAACAGAAAACTTAGGATGACTCAGCAGTGTGTTGTGGATATTCCAAAAATAATGCATGTGTGAACTGCATTAATAAAAGTTTATTATCTAGGACAAGAGAGATAATATGCCCTTTACTCTGCATTAGTCATATCAAGGTTAGAATGTTAATTGCATGCAATTCTGTATCCCATTCTTTAAGATGAATTGAGTGCATGCTCAGAAAAGAAGATGGGTCTCATCTGTCTAGAAGGAACGTTCGAAGGAACTTGCATTATCTAGGACCGGCTTGGGGTGATTTGTCATGGAGGCTGTAGTTTACTTCCTGCGACTTTGCAGGTAGAGTACAGGCAAGTTAGTCAGCCTATTAAAGGAGATTTGTGGCTGAGGCAACTTACTATATAATGAAGAATTTTATCTAGCAGCAGTGCTTTTTTCTGAGATAGTGTAGTAAGCTGCCTGGTAAGGTAGTACATTCTTGTCCAGACAGTGTTCAAATACAGGGGAGAATGGGATAGAAAGAATTGAAGTATATGATATTTTATTTGGAACAGAAGACCTTCAAGATCCCTTACCAATCCTGAACTTTCTTTGATTCTAAGATCAAAGTGACTTTATGGAAGTGTTATTTTATCTTCATGAAATTATCTTACCTTAATAATAACAATTTGCATTGGTACAGCTCATTACAGTTTATAAAGTACTTTCTTATGAGTTATCTCAGTTTTGAGCCTAACAATAACAATAAAGATGGGGCAAGTATCCCCCTTTTGAACAGATAAAGTGACAGACTAGGAGAATGTCTGAATTGCCCCAAATCATAAAGCTTGTAAGTGGCAGACTTAGGACCCTACCTCTGGCCTACCATTCCAAGTTTAATGCTGTTTCTACTGTACCAGTTTGCCTTAAAAGTAAGTTATAAGTTTTGATTCTTGCTTTGCATACACTGAAAATTGGAAGGAGCAGGTGGCTCTCAAATTATATTCCCATGGAAAATGTAATTGTAGCTCAAGTTAGACCAAATAGCAGGTCAGTGGGCCACAGAGGGGTGACTGAATGTTAGATGTAATTAAAATAGTGAACTCATTGTTTTCTAAGTGCCAGGCACTGTGGTTAGAGTTTTATATCATTTATCTCATTTAGTCTTCACAACACCTGTGAACATAACACTTCTTAATGTCTACTTTTCATATGAAGAAACTAAAGCTTAGCTAGTTTAAATAACTTGTCAAGGTTTCATAATTAATGTAAGAGCAGAAATTTGAATCTAGGTGTCTGACTCCAAAGCCAGTGTCCTCAAGAGATAGTGTAAGTTTGTCTGGGATGTTTGGATAAAATGATCAGTATTCAGCTGAATAAATGGTATGGCTTTTGGGAGAAAGCTGTATCCTGGAGTTTTTTTAGTCCATACTGTAGGCTCTGAAAGGGTCTTAGGAAAACAAAGATTTTATACCTTCCTCTCCCTTGTATATATTTTTGCATGATTTCTGTGCTTTGTAAAATTGTATAGGCAATTCCTAATGTAGGAACATACTCTATGAGTTTTTGCATATGAAGGGTGCCCTTTTTATGGGTTTGTAGACCTGTGCCTTCCTCTAGGATGGATCTCTTGAATAGAGACCATGTTTTATTAACCTTTCATGTTCAGCTTGGTGCCTAGAACATAGCATGAATGAAATTAAATGGATGGGTGAGTGATGGATAAATAGAGATGGGGAAAGTAAGAAAGAGGACTTTAAATTTGGAGCAGCTGCCTCATGTGGGCTATAGGGGAGTGGGTAGAATACCTTTTATTTCCCAGTTGATAATGTTCCAAAGATGGTTAGATTAGCTCCTAGTACATTTATTGTATTAGCAAGTGGTAAGGGGCATTTACTTCTTTTTCCAGTGAAGGAACTAGAGAAGATACCATGTGTTACTGACTTCTGGTTTTGTTTTGTTTTGTTTTGTTTTAATTACACAAATAATACATATTCATTGTAGACACATTAGAAAATTCAAATAAGGAAAAATAAACAAAAAAATTTAAATTTTCTAAAATTCTACCACCCAGAGATAGCCACTGTTAAATTAACATTTTGGTGTATATCCTTCCAGTTTTTTCCCATACAAATATATACATTTTGAAACATGTATATATTTATTTTAAATGGGATCATTATAATCCATATTGTTTTGTAAACTGCTTTTTTCACTTACTACATGTGACTGTCTTTCCATGTCAATCAGTTTACATCTTTATCATTTTTAATGACTACATAATATCCCATTATATGGATGTACTATATAATGTGTTTAACTAGTTCTCTATTGTTAGGAATTTAGGTTTCCAATTTGGAGTTCTTTTTGGAAAAAGTTATGGTGAGCATTTTTGTATGTACATTTTTGTACACTTGTCTGTATTTTTTTAAAAAGTCAAAGTGATAGGACATTTCAAGTTTTTATGTGTCTTCTTTTTTTTAATACAGACTTCGATTGCCTTCCTGAAAGGTTGTGCTGATTTACACTTTCTCCAGCAGTATGTCCTGAGTGCTCTTTTCCCCAAGCCTGTATTTGCTCTGGGTGTTATTTTTCTCTGTAAATCATTACCAATTTGAAAGGCAAAAGTATCTTTCTGTTAAATGTATTTATTTGGTTAGTACTAAGGCTGAACTTTTTTGTCTTATTGCTCATTTCTGTTGAGGTTCATCATTTTTTTCTTACAGGTTTGTAAAACAAAGCTCTTCATGTATTGAGGATAACCAGTCCTTTGTCATGTGTTGCTTTTATTTTCTTGATCATTTTGTCTTTTGTCTTTTTTGTACCTGGCAGAAAACATTTTAAACTTTAATGAATTCAAATGTCATTTTTTTCCTTTATAATTTCTACCCTCCTTACCCCATAAGTATTATTCACCTGTGTTTTCTTCTAATACTTTTATATAATTTTGTTTTTGACATTTAAATGTCTAATCCATCTGGAATCTATTTTGATGTAGATATCTAGTTTAATTTTCCCCCAAAATAGTTAATCAGTTGGTCTGATTAATTATCAGTGGAGTTGGAATTTAGAATGTGTTTTGTCATAGAAAATATTGTAAATGATGTTTGGTAAGGTTTAAATGAGACCACTTCTGATGCATTTAACTACTAAAATAAGCTCAAGGGTTCACCTGGAAAAGTAATCATCATTTATTGTATCATTTCCATGGAAAAATGTTTTTATAGTTAACTTTTGAAGCACAACTTGTTACCCATTGGCAACTGCATACTTATATGGTGGTTATGTACTTCATTAGAACCCTTTGGAGTAAAAATATTCCTATATGATTTTGTTTTGTCTGCCTTCATTTACCTTTAACTGATGTGAGATCTGTTTTGGTAACTTTTGTACTTGCTGTGCTTTTCACAGAATGGACAACAAATTATGGATGAACCTATGGGAGAGGAGGAGATTAATCCACAAACTGTAAGTAAAATATTATATCATAAGGGATATAGGTAAATCAGACACCATAAAATTTAAGTATTCTTATTTTTAGAATAAGCAAAGTAATTGTTTTACAGTATTAAAAACTTATACTTTCACATTAATTTTACCAAATACATTTTTTAATATGCCAGTGACATTTTTAAAAATTATTTCATAAGACTGATTTTAAGAGAATGACAGAACAAAATGTTTATATTGTTGAAAGTTTTTCATTAGTAACTAAAGCTTTTTTTTTAAACAATAGATTTATTAGAGACAAAAATATAAAAGTAATACTTTACGGAAATATTTATCATAGAAAACAAATGTTCACAGTTTCCTCATCTTGTTTTTTTTTAATTCACTCCTGAATCCCCTGCACCTAGACCAGTACACAGTAGACACTCATTTAATATTACATAAATGAATTAATAATTTTTTTCCTCCACAAGATAACCATTGTTAGCAGCTCGCTTATTATCTTCTTTGGTTCTGTATGATTTTTATTGATAGTTGTAAAATATATTCTGCAACTTGTTCTTTTCATTTAATGTGTTAAACACCTTTTTATGAGAATACACATAGGTCTAACTCTTTTTAAATCGTTGCATGGTATTCTTTTTTATGCATGTCCTGTACTTAATGTGATTTTCCCCTATTTAGTTTTGTGAACTTGTGCTTCAGTCTTAGAAAATGATTCGCTGGAACAAAGGGTGTGAACATTTCAATCTGGATAGACATTGCCATATTGCTCTCGAAACCAAAAAGGTTACAAAAATTTCACTGTATGAGAGTGCATTTTCAACCATACCCTGTTCAACATTGGATATTATCAGAACTTATTTTTAATTTGAGTCACTCTAAATAAACAAATAATACTTTCTCATTTCAGTTTGTATCTCATTATTAAAGATGTTGGATATCCATGTATTATTATTGGCCTTTGTATTTTTGTGTTTGCCTAATTTTCTTTCGGGTTACTTGTTGTCTTCCCTATGGTCTGTATGATCTCTGTATATATTCTGGATATTTACTCAATGTCTGTAACGTATCTTGCAAATATTTTCTTCCTATTTTTTTAAACATTGATTATGTTGTCTTTCATTGTATTTGTGCCGTTTTCCTTTTTAAATGGTCAGAGCTGGCTTCTGGGTTTCATGTTTTGGTTAGAAAATCCTTCCCTGTACCAAGGTTATAAAAATATCCTCTTAAATTTTTGTCTACCAATTTTATGGTTTTGTTTTTGCATTTAGATCTGTGATCTGCTTGGAATTTTAGTACCCATTGGGACATAGAAATCTAATGTTTCTTTCCAAATAGCCTATTGTCCTAATGTCTACTTACTGAATAAATAAAACCTATTCATTCCTACTCACTTGAGATCCCTCTTTTATCATATATAAAATTGCCATATACCCCTTGTATTAGATTCCTAGGGCTGCTCTAACAAAGTGCCACAAACTGGGTGGCTTAAAACAACAGAAATTTATTCTCTCACAGTCTGGAAGACTAGCTGTCCAAAATCAAGGCATCAGTAGAGCCATGCTCTCTCTGAAGGCTCTGGGGGAGGATTGATCCTTCTTGCCTCTTCCTTTTTCTGGTGGCTGCCAGCAGTTGTTGACATTCTTTGGCTTATAGACAAATCACTCTAATCTCTACCCCTATTGTTGCATGGCATTCTCTCTGCTTGTCTCTATGTCCAAATTTACCTCCTCTTGTAAGGGCACCAATCATTGGATTTGGGCCCACAGAACTTGAACATATCTTTTTGGAGGACACAGTTGAGCCCACAACCCCCCTGAAAGTTTTGACTACATAATTTTCAATTACTGTACTTTTATTATATGTGTTTTTACATGTAGGAAGACAAGCCCTCCCAGCTTTTTTCTTTTCAAAACTGTAGTCTTAATACATTTTCCAGATGAAATTTGCAATAATCAGTATATCAAATACTCCTGAAAATTTTGAGATTTTTATCAGAATTACATTAAATTTACAAATTAACATGAAGAAAATTATTTTAATATTGAGTTCTTCATATCCAAGAATATTCATTCATTCTGATTTTCTTTTATATCCTTCATCGTTTTTTATATGTTTTGCACATTCTTCATTAAGATAATCCATGAGCATTTTATAGTTTTTGTTACATTGTAACCGGAGTTTCTTTTTTGCTATGTCTTCCATCTGGTTATTCCTAGTATATAAAAATGTTCCATGTTTCTGCATGCTTTTTAATATCTTGGGAAAGTTAACTTTTTTAGAAATCAAGCAAATTGTCAAAACCCTTCAATAATCTTGTGGCTTCTTTAAATAAAGTCCAGATTCTACAATGTGACCTACCAGGCCCTGAATAATAAGGCTTTTGCATACTTCTCCATATCATCTCCAGCCACACACCTCTACCCTCTACTGAAAATCCAATCACTCAAATATATCAGGTTCTCTTTTGCTCCTGGTCCTTTATAGATGATATTCCCTATCTCAGAATTCTTTTCCCTTTACCACCTACCTCCAGTTAATTCCTGATTACTTTCAGGTTCAAGTTTTGATATCAGTTCAGCTGAGATATCTTCTTGGCACAACTACCACTTCCATTTCCACCTTGAGTTAAACGTTCTTCCTTGGTGCTGCCATAGTAGCCTATTTGTACCCTAAGTTCCAACACCACCCTAGATTCCACTGCCTATTGACTTGTCAGCTAACCTACTAATTTGTTACCTGCATGAGGCAGTGACCGTGTCTGACTTCTTGTTTTATATTCAGCACCCAATACCCTGTAGTAGTCAATAAGTGCTTGCTAATTAAATGAATGCATAAATCAAGTTTTGGCTAGCAAAGGAACAGAGGCATGGGGCCTAGTGCCCAAAGCTGCCTTCACATTTGGCCTCAATTTCTGCACCTCCCAAACTTTTTGAGGCGTTTTACTTCATTAGTCTATAGTATGTATTTATTAGTGTTTAAGCAAACATAAAAACAATAAGTGTTGGTATTGACTTTTCTGCCACCAGCTACCTTTTTTCTCTATGTAACAATTCCTTTGGAAGAAAAACTTAAAAATTTTTTATTCTCTCTAGTCTAAAATCAAACCATTTTCCATTGTGATATTATATAGCTCATACTTTCCCTCAGAGTACTCACAGCACTAGTAATATTTACTAGAATGCAGAGTATGATGATTAGCCAGTTTTGACCACAACGAACCATAGGATGGAAGAACAACAAGACGAAACCCAGATCCTCCAATGACCTAATTATCTAGGGACATCTATTCACCCTAACCCACCCTCTTACCTATGGACTGCTCCATAAGAAAAAAGTAGGCCCTTACCTTGTTGAGCTATTGCATTTTGGAGTTAATGAATGTCTGTTAGGTGCCAAGCACTTTGCTAGGTTGTTGGAGACATAAAAGTGTATAAGAAAAACTTGCAGTTTTTAAATGGCAAAATTAAAGTGTTTTTGCCTTCTTCTCCTGTTGGAAATTATTACCCAAACAAGAAAGAGAATAAGAAACAGAAATGTGGCCTTTGATATTAAAAGATTTCTATGATTTGAACCAGAAATATGAAAAGCAGATAAAAGAGTCATAACAAGAGGAAGTTACAGGACCTAAGTGCTTTTCAAGAGATACATCAGCAAGAAGCAAGTCTTATTCATGGCTCCCAAGCCCCAGAAGGGCTCAAGAATGAGGTACTGTGGAAAGTGGAGGTATGGCATGGGGCTGAAAGCAGAGATTGATTGAATGTTGACATAAACAGCCTCAACTCTCTCCTCTCTCCTACCCCTGGAGAGACAGAAGTTATTCATAGAGAAAAATGAACCAGAGAGGCTCCAGACTTGGGAAAGTCTGGCATAGTAGTAGGACATGGGGTGAGGCACAGGGCTGAAAACAGGGAGATCAGGCAAAACCCTACTGCTAAATGGTGATTTGGTCTCCCTCCCTACCCATTCCACCAACCAGGGCATATCCTCCAGGCAGGGAAGTGTAACCTTTTTACCTGAAGAAATTAAATGGTCTCTGATAAAAGACGTTTAGATGCTGACATTTGGGAGATATTCAGTGTAAAGGCTGGCTACTTGGCCAGTTAACCTTCAAGAAAGCCTACCAGATGACAAGCTTCAGAACATCTGGTCCACTTAGTGCCTCACTCGTAAATAAGAATGAAAAACCAAATATCACCAGACATTTGAGAAAGGCTTCCAACATGAAAGAATAAGATCTTGGAGGAACAGACAATGCTGGAGAAAGGAAAAAGAAAAGTTAATATCCTCTTAGTGTTAAGACATGAAATTGATTCCCTAAAACAAGAGTAGGGTGCAACTTTAAAAATGAAGAACAATCAGAAAAAGAAACTCTTAGAAATTAAAAGTGCAATTGGGATGTTTTATATTTTAGTAGGATATTTAAAGCTAAAATTGGGGAAACCTGCCAAAAAAATAGAACAAGACAAAAAGATAGAAAATAGGAGATGAAAAGAAAAGCAACCAAACATCTACCTAATAAGAATTCCAGGAGACAACGAGTAACTGGAGCGGTAGAAATTAGGAAAGAAATGCCATAAGACAACATGGTTTTCTCCCTCACATTAAAAAAATCTTGTTTATTGAAGTATAGTTGACATGCAATATAAGTTTCAGGTGTAAAACATAGTGATTCAACAATTATATACATTGCTAAATGCTTACCATGTTAAGTGTAGTTACCTTTTGTCACCGTGCAAAGTTATTGCGATATTGGCCATATTCTCTATGCTGTAGTTCCATCCCTGTCACTTATCTGTTTTATAATTGGAAGTTTGTACCTCTTTACCCCTTCACATATTTTGCCCATCCCCCACCCCCTCCCCATGGTAACCACCAGTTCTCTGTATTTATGACTGTTTCTGGTTTGTTTGTTTATTCATCTGTTGAATCCACATGTAAGTAAAATCATATGGTATTTGTCTTTCTCTGACTTACTTCATTGGCATAATACTGACTAGGTCCCTCCATGTTATCTCAAATTGCAAGATTTCATTCTTCTTATGCCTGAGTGATATTCCATTGTGTATATGTACCACATCTTCCTTATCTATTCATCTATCAATGGACACTTAAGTTGCTTCCATATTTTGGCTATTGTAAATAATGCTGCAATAAACACAGGGGTAC
>JAVSCE010006404.1:0-22429 GCA_032199065.1 Smutsia gigantea
ATCCATCTGGCCCGGGGGTTTTGTTCTTGGGTAGTTTTTTTGATTACCGATTCAATTTCGTTACTGGTGATTGGTCTGTTTAGGTTTTCTGTTTCTTGCTTGGTCAGTCTTGGAAGGTTGTATTTTTCTAAGAAGTTGTCCATTTCTTCTAGGTTTTCCAGCTTGTTAGCAATAGATTCTCATAGTATTCCCTTATAATTCTTTGTATTCCTTTGGGGTCCATTGTGATTTTTCCTTTCTCATTTCTGATTCTGTTTATGTGTGTAGATTCTCTTTTTCTCTTAATAAGTCTGGCTAGGGGTTTATCTATTTTGTTTATTTTTCAAAGATCCAGCTCTTGGTTTCATTGATTTTTTCTATTGTTTTATTCTTCTCAATTTTATTTATTTATTCTCTGATCTTTATTATGTTACTCCTTTTGGTGACTTTGGGCCTCATTTGTTCTTCTTTTTCCAATTTCAATAATTGTGTCTTTAGACTATTTATTTGGAATTGTTCTTCCTTCTTTAGATAGGCTTGGATGGCAATATACTTTCCTCTTAGAACTGCCTTTGCTGCGTCCCACAGAAGTTGTGGCTTTGTGTTGTTACTGTCATTAGTCTCCATATATTGTCTGATCTCTGTTTTAATTTGGTCATTTATCCATTGATTATTTAGGAGAATGTTGTTAAGTCTCCATTTATTTGTAAGCCTTTTTGTTTTCTTTCTACAATTTATTTCTAGTTTTATATCTTTGTGATCTAAGAAGTTGGTTGCTAGAATTTCAATATTTTTGAATTTACTGAGGTTATTTTTGTGGCCTAGTATGTGGTCTATTCTGGAAAATGTTCCATGTGCACTTTAGAAGAATGTGTGTCCTGTTGCTTTTGGTTGTAGAGTTCTGTAGATGTCTGGTAGGTCCATCTGTTCTAGTGTGTTGTTCAGTGCCTCTGTGTCTTTACTTATTTTCTGTCTGGTTGATCTGTCCTTTGGAGTGAGTTGTGTGTTGAAGTGTCCTAAAATGAATGCATTGCATTCTATTTCCTCCTTTAATTTTGTTAGTGTTTGTTTCACATATGTCGGTGCTCCTGTGTTGGGTGCATATGTATTTAAAATAGTTATATCCTCTTGTTGGACTGACCCTTTTATCATTATTTAATGTCCTTCTTTATCTCTTGCTACTTTCTTCGTTTTGAAGTCTATTTTGTCTGATACAAGTACTGCAACACCTGCTTTTTTCTCCTTGTTGTTTGCGTGAAATATCTTTTTCCATCCCTTCACCTTTAGTCTGTGTATATCTTTGTGTTTGAGGTGTGTCTATTGTAAGTAGCATATAGATGGGTCTTGCTTTTTTCTCCATTCTATTACTCTGCGTCTTTTGATTGGTGCATTCAGTCCATTTACATTTAGGGTGATTATAGATAGATATGTACTTATTGCCATTGCTGGCTTTAGATTCGTGGTTACCAAAGGTTCAAGGGTAGCTTCTTTACTATCTAACAGTCTAACTTAACTTTCTTGTTAAGTTATTGTAAACAGAGTCTGATGATTCTTTTTTTCTCTCCCTTCTTATTCTTCCTCCTCCATTCTTTATATATTAGGTGTTTTATTCTTTGCCTTTAGTTAGTATTTGGGTGGTCTGCTTTCTTTGCTATGATTTTATTTTCTCTGGTAACATCTTTTTAGCTTTAGGAGTGCTTCCATCTAGAGCAGTCCCTTTAAGATATCCTGTAGAGGTGGTTTATAGGCGGCAAACTCCCTCAGCTTTCGCTTGTCTGGGAATTGTTTAATTCCTCCTTCAAATTTAAATGATAATCATCCTGGATACAATATTCTTGGTTCAAGGCCCTTCTGTTTCATTACGTTAAATATATCATGACATTCTCTTCTGGCCTGTAAGGTTTCTATTGAGGAGTCTGATGATAGTCTGATGGGTTTTCCTTTGTAGGTGATCTTTTTTCTCTCTCTAGCTGCCTTTAGTACTCTGTCCTTATCTTTGATCTTTGCCATTTTAATTATTATGTGTCTTGGTGTTGTCTTCCTTGGGTCCCTTGTGTTGGGAGATCTGTAGGCTTCCATGGTCTGAGAGAATATTTCCTTCCCCAGCTTGGGGACATTTTCAGCAATTATTTCTTCAAAGACACTTTCTATCCTTTTTTCTCTCTCTTCTTCTGGTACTCCTATAATGCGAATATTGTTCCATTTGGATTAGTCACACTGTTCTCTTAATATTCTTTCATTCCTAGAGATCCTTTTATCTCTCTCTGCCTCAGCTTCTCTGTATTCCTGTTCTCTGATATCTATTCCATTAACAGTGTCTTGCATCTCGTCCAGTCTGCTGCTAGACCTGTCGATCGCTTGTCTCATTTCTGTATTGTCTTTCCTCACTTCCCTCACTTCCTCCCTTTGCTCTTACATATTTCTCTGTAGATCCATCAGTATGGTTATGACTTTTATTCTGAATTCTTTTTCAGGAAGATTGTGCATGTCCATCCCATCAGGCTCCCTCTCTGGGGTTGTCTGGCTGATCTTAGTCTGGACCATATGCCTCTGTCTTTTCATGGCGATAGAAGTGGTCGCTGGTAGGCGCCACATGTGTCAGCTGGGAGAACAGAGTCCCTTCCTGCTTGTTGTTCTCCTTGCCCTTTTCCCAGGCCTGAGCTGTTTTCCTGCACACCAGGAGATAGTCCTGGGATAATCCCCTGATCTGCCTATGTGCGGGGTCACCCTCAGCCTAGCCTATAGCACTGCAGGGATTTGCAGTTATGCTGGGTTCATTCTGGTCCCCTTGGTGCCTTCTGGACCTAGTTCTGGGGCTCTTCCCACTTAGCTGCGCATGTGCCAGGAGTAGATTCTGTGAGTCTGCTGTGGGTGGCCCGCTCTTCCGCTGTTCTGCAGCAGTGGCAACTCCGCCGGGCTCTTTGTGGTGCTGGCCAAGGAGGATACGAATGGCACGCTGCTGATCTCTGTGGGAAGCCTCGCTGTGGCTCCTTTGCCCGGCCACCAGCCAAGGGGTCCAGAATTCCCCAAGACTCCCAGCCTGCTGGGCTGAGTGCGCTGGGACGATTTTATTCTGCTGCTGGGCCCTTGTCTCTTTAAGACTTTTTAAAAAGCACCTGCCAGGAGTAGGTTCTGTGAGGTTGCTGTGGGCGGGGCTGGTCCTCCACTGTTTCGCAGCAGTGGAGGCTCCTGGACCCTTTGCGGTGCTGGCCGGGGGGTGGCGGGGCGTGAACGAATGGGAGGCTGCTGATTACTGTGGGAAGGCTCGGCACGGCTGCTTTGCCTGGCCGCTGGCCAGGGGGTCCAAAATTCCCCAAGACTCCCAGGCTGCTGGGCTGAATGTGCTGGGACGATTTTGTTCCACTGTTGGGACCTTGTCTCTTTAAGACTAACCAAACAAAAAAAAAAACCAGAAAGCAACAAAAAAACAACAACAACATTAAAAAAAGATGGTGCCCGTTTTTCTTTTGTCCCGGGCAGCCAGCTGAGGGGACCTGCCATCTCGGATCTTACACTTCTGTTTCTCTAATCTCCGATACACTGTGCGATGTGTGTCAGTGCTCCTCACGCAGATCACCAGGGCTGGTTATTTGGCGGGACTGTGCTTCCACTCCCTCCCCGCTCTGAATCCTTTCCTCCCGCTGGTGCACTGGGGTGGGATCGTGGCTCCGTATCTTACCTGCCTCATGGGGTGCCGAGTCCTCTCAGGTGTAGCTGCAGGCTGAGTGCTGTCCTGTATCTTCTGGTCTCTCTTTTAGGAATAGTTGTATTTGTTGTATTTTCATAAATATATATGGTTTGGGGAGGAGATTTCTGCCGCCCTGCTCACGCTGCCATCTTCCCAGCGATCTCTGTGGGTTATTTTTTAATAATGAAAAAAAGTATGCCCTTTAGTTGACATGATTGGCCAAAGAAGAATGTTAAAAGTACAAATATCTGACCATTTCTTTGTGGCTTGTGCCACGTGTTCTGTACTGAAGTATCGGAAAAGTCCATCACTGGCCAGTCAGCTCTGTTATTGCACAAGCCTCCGCCATAGCCGAAAGAATCAAGTGACCATTTTGCAAAATGCTGTTTTCATCATCTTTTTATCTGCCTGATCCATGAAGCAACATGAAGCAATCTTTTAGCTATAAACCATGCTTTCAATTTTGTCCAATATGACCACTTAAAATTAATCCCAAAACAATAAAACATTGAAATTCTCATTCAAATCTAAAATCAAAGTGTCATTTTCATCTCATTTTTCCTTTTTGAACCATTCTAAGAGATCTGATCTTCGTAACAAAAGAGGACTAACTTACAGCTTGGAGCGTAGCCTGCAAATGGTCTGGCCCAGAATAGGGAATTTCTTTTAAGACAGTTTATATTGACTGAAACAAAACAATTTCTACCTCAAGGCTTCCTGATCAACATCTGAAGAATGAATGTTTTTGTCATCTTTGGTAATCTTTGCTTTGACCAAGTGAACAAATGCAACACAGAAACTCATGAGGAGAATGGAAGCCATCAGTCTGGAACATAATGTCCAAGTGTTAACATTTTCTAGTAAAAGTAAAGTACTTAAGTTCAAATCTAAACTTAGGAAGGTAAGCAAGCAGACCACCCAGGAGAGCAGTGTGGCTATCCCAACGTGGGCTGGTGAAGCCAGGGGAAGAGCGCAGAAAGCAGGAGGTGGGGTGAGTCCTGACTTCCCTCTCAGTCCACAACTGTGCCCCATCGCCACGCTGGCCTATGCCACAAGGTCAAACCATAGTAGCTTCCTAGAGGGAACTAGAACTGTAACCTACTGAATGCGAAACATCCTAGTATAGGAAATATTTTTATAAGTGATGGACCGGAATCTACCATTTTGTTTGCTGATTAGGTATAAGTCTCCAATTTGGTTAAAAGGGAACTAAAAGCACAGGTTATCTAGAGAAGTTATCTTAAATAGAGATCATCTCCAGTGTAGTACATGCATACTTCCTCACCTCCTGGTTCCCAACCTCCACCCCTAGCATTTTTTTTAATGATCTTGGAATTAAGTGAGAGCTTTTAAACTCTGATTAATGCCATGTGTTACAATCAGAGGCTTACTTTTATTCTTTCTGTCTCTGTCTGAATGCTGTTAGGTAATATACCCAAAACATATAAACTTATAGATACTTTCTAAAGAGAAATGTGATCCAGATTATGATCTGGTTGGGATATGGGTGAATTAGAAAGTTGATGAAGGGCCTTCTATCTGAGAAATATTGCACAGTTGGTGTGGAAAGGATTTACCAGTAGGATTCCCATTTGCTTGAATTCCACTCTGCAGCTGAATTTCCAAAAGATTATTTATTTCCCTTGAAAATGAGGACTTCATAAAAAAAAAAAGGTATGATTTACATTTTCAAAAACAAGATAGTCTAGAATTGGAGCCATGTGAGCCAGCCATGTAAAGTCCTGTCCCCAGACCCAGGGCCCAGAGTCCATGTTACTTAGCTTTGAATCTACTCCTTGGAAAAGCCCCACCCTATAGGGTGATCCTGGGGTCTCTTGAATAGGGATTATAAACTTGAACTGTAGCAGGCCCAGGGAGCCCCCTCTATGCAAAATGTATCCCAGGTCAGTGTAAGGTATCCATCCACACCTATCAGGCTGCAGAGAGATCCTCAGTGAATGAATAACACAACAATTAAATGAACCAAGTTCCTTTCATTGTTGCCTTGTCTATTTCATAATAGAAAATAAAATGTTTCTCCACATTATTTGGTAATTGGTTTTCCTGGGCACTTAAAATAAGAATATTCTATTTGTGAATCAATATTTATGTAGTACTTAAGGCAGTGTCTTGTCTATAATGTTTTAAACATATTTTAACATTAAAAGAAATTGTAAATAATTTAAACAACTGTGGATTATGTGTTCAAAAGGCTAAGGAAAGTCGGATTTGTTTTGCTTTGGAAACATTCTGATTAATTATTGATCTTTTACATGTTCATAAGTTTACCGGACATTTCTTCTTTCTCACTTGAATGTTGAATTTGTGAGCTAGACTTTTGTTCCCTGTGGGGCCTGTTTTCTTCAGTGAAGTGAAAATGTAGAAGTTTTTCTTTAGCAGAGTCTAAATTCAATACTATACTGTGAGAGATGCAAGCATTGGAATTTCATAACTGTTCACGGGCACATAAGGTGAAAGCATTGTCTTGCAATTGAAGATAGAAAACAATTAAGGCTGCCATATAAAGTGCAACTTGAAGGTTGAAAATTACAGATTGCAAGTCTTTGCATGAAAATCTGTTTCCTCTCTTGTTAAGACAAGAGCTGGTTCATTTCCCAAACTTTGCAAAGCCAACCGTGAGCTCTCTGGAGGACAGCAAATAAGTATTACTGTCTCTCCTGCACTGTGAAAGAAAAGCCAGTTCTGATTATTACAATTGATTTGTGAATCAGTTCTGGAACAAAAAAAAGTAAGTTCCTCTTCCATCTTAGGTAACCAAACATAAACAGCATAAGTCTTACAATTCCGGGCCAGGATGAAAGATTATTCTTCTTTATTTATTGTGAGTTTTCATGTTCCATTGTTATTAGGAGTGAGCAGCCATGTGAGTGACCTACAGCAGCAGGTATCATTGAAAGAACACGGAGAATTTGGCTCTGAGACACTTAGGTGATGGGTGCTGCCAGAGATTGTCTTTGTGTGTGCTTGTGTCTTTGTAAATATCTTCTGAGTAGATGAATGTTACTAAACTAAGTGTGTGTACTGCCTCAGCCTGAATTAAGTGGAGGCACAAAGAAAAAAGACCTTAGCTGAAATGTTGATAAAGCACAGAGATGTTCCCACTTCTCCTTCAATGTGAAACATCTGGTTCCTCTAAATAGTTCCTGTGAATATTTCCAACTACAACCAAAGAAGACTGAAGGGGATTTGTTGTAGGACCAGGCAAAGAATGTCCCCTTTGGTGCATTAGTGGAACAGCTTCTGGGTGGCTTGATCCAGGTGAGACTCTGCTCTGATGTGGGGACAGCTCCTGGCTGTGAGGTGCTCACCGTCTAGTGGATGGAGAAACACTATGGGGAAAGGACTATGATACAGATGTATTTTAATTCAGTGGAAACACTAAAAGTAACTAAATCAGTTAGGCTGGGTGGCTCTGGAGAGCTTGGCAGAGAAACCGGCATACTACCAGGAACTCAAGCAGCAACTGGGAATCTACCAGTTAGTCTGGGAGACAGACCTTCCTGGCTGGGAGAACAGCATGAACATGTGATTTGGGGGAAGGGTCTCCTACACGCTCTAAAAAAGTTGGCTTTATTCCCTGGGTAGTGCCCAGCATAATGCCTGACATGTAGGAAGAATTCACTAAAACTGTGTGGAAAGAGGTATGTTGGTGTCCAGGGGCTACCATTACTAAGTGCCAAAACCAGGTGGCTTCAAGCAACAGAATTTATTTTCTCAGTTTTGGAGGCTGGAAGTCTGAAGTCAGTCAAGGACATAGAAGAGGATCCTTCCTTGGGTCTTTCAGCTCCTGGTGGCCCCAGACATCCCTTGGTTTATGGCAGCATAACTCCAGTCTCTGCCTCTGTCTTTAAACTGCTCTCTTAACTCTACGTCTGCACGCTTCTGTGTCTTCTCTCCCTGTATCTGTTTTCTCTTCCTGTGAGGACGCCAACCGGACGACCCTAATCATCTGAATCTGATTACATCTTCAAAGGCCCTATTTCCAAATAAGGTCACATTCACTGGTGCCAGGAGTTAGGACTTCAACATAGCTTTGTCGGGGACACAGTTCAACCCACAACAAAAGGAATGAGCCATCCAGGGCTTTGGGACAAGGGAATTGGACCGCATTTCAGAAAGCCAAGTCTGAATGCAGAGCACAGGTGATGTTAGAGTGATGGAGGGCTGGACAGAAGACCACAGTCAGGAATCTCAGTGAGGGGGGTGTTGAGAGGAGACACTGATGATGAAAACTTGAACTGGGGTGGTAGCAGTGGAGACTGAGAGGGGAAGCTAATTCAAAAGCTAATCAAAATGAAGGACTTGGCAACTGATTGCATATGGTAGGATTCAAGTTGATTTCCAGGTTTCTAGCTTAAGAGGCTAGACTTGACCAGTGGTGGTACTATTAACAATACAGAATGTGAGGAAAGAAGACTGTTTCCCAATGGATATAAATGCACTCAGCCTTGTACATATTGTATTGGAGATACAACAAGCACACGTGCGGGGAAAGGGCTGGCCTAGGGAGCACAGCCTAGGAGAACGCTACAGGGGCAGAACTGTTCTCTGTCTGTGCGGTCCAGGACAAGAGGCACTGACCGCATATGGCTCGCGAGCTTCTGAAATGTGCAGCAGTGCAACTGGATTTGTAGTTTAACTAATAAATTTAATTTCCAACAGCCACATGTGGCTAGTCACTACCATATTAGGCAATGCTTGTCTAGCAAGTATTTGGATATATGTGTTTAATATATGTGTTTTCAAGGGAGACACGAAGAGAGACAGAGCATGGTCTGGACTAGAAATTGGGTTTCAGGAGCCATTAGCTTATAAACTGCTGAAGCCATGTGCGTACATGATTCCACCCAGGGAAGGCCAGAGACGAACAGGGAAGAATCAAGGGTGAAACCCCTGGGGAACACAGCATATAAGTGGCACATCGCATTATGAGGATGAGCAGAGAGACCCTGAGAAGGGGAAAGGAAAGGCAGCAGAGAGGATGGTGTTGCCATAGCCATGGGAGAAAGTTCTAGGAGACAGCTTTCCACCATGTCATAGAAAAACAGATTTGATTAGGATAAACTATGAGAAAAGGCATTCACAGTTAACAATACTCTTTGCCAATAAATGCAATGGTCCTCCTTTGTTCACCACAAGACAGTATATTGTGCTGTAACCATGGATTTTTATTTTTATTCTTCCCTTCTCACCACCCCCCCACCCACTGACATGAAAGACATTTCAAAGATTTATGCAGGCAACAATAAAGAATTTTTATAAAAATGAGACTATCGCAGGGAAACCAGAATAATATGCCCCTACACACATCACCCTCTAGCAGGAGGGCCCAGAACTTCTTCCCCATGAAGTCCTCAGTGGAGGTCGAACAATTTTTGTCAGATGCCTCTATTGATAACGATATCACTTTTCAGAGACTCCACCCAACTCCTCTGGAAAGTGGGTGGGATTATACTAAAGAGGAGGCTCATGGCTCATGAAGTTGCAGTGACTTGCCTCGGATGATAGGAGCTGCACATCATACGGCAGACACCTGAGTCCAAATTCAGCTGTCTTCAGTGCCCTTTCCACCTTAACAGCGTTTCCTAAATCTAAGACATTTACAGATGCGATCATGGTTTTTGTGGATATCTACTCATCACCTGTACTACCATTCATTTCATATTTTTAAAGTAAATTTAAATTATTGTTTAAAAAACAAATGTTACAGTATTACCTTACTGGGAAGACCAATATTGCTGGTCATAAATAGATACGATTTTTTAAACAAAAATAAATTGCAATGAACAATAAGAATATTATTAAATTATAGCTAAATACTGCAGCCTGTCAAAATACTTTGAGTCTGAGGCCTGCTTTCTTTATATTAAGACAGAAGATTAACAAATGTTTAGAGAAATTCTGAAAACATGCTCTATGTAAGGAAAACACCACCTCATTTTTTGAAAAAGGTAGCATCTAATTGAGTGGTACTCTCTCAGGGATGAAACACTGTACTTTCCCTTATGAAATAAAATAGTATAAGATCCTGCCCCTTTGCCATTTTACAGATAAGAAAAAGGAACATATTAAGAAGTCATCATTTCAACAAAAAATAAAACCATAAAAAACCTGGTGAAATAATCCAGGATTCTTACATAGTTTCTGAGGCCATCGTTATTTCCTTGGGCATAACTTTCCTAAAAGATCCTTTCTAGATACTGACATTGCAGGCAAAATCATACCGCACTGTGGAGTCCAAAGAGGCCATTCTGTACATTTCATTGATTTATTTATGGCGTTTAAAACATGTGACTTTTTGCTTCCTTAGCAGTATGTCTTTTCACTCTTAGAAGCACTAAACAGAAAAACAGATTTCATGCTCAGTTCATTTCAGAGTCAGAAACCGGGTAACATTAGTGAACTGGTGTTGGGTCATATAGCTAGGCATTAGACTAGACCATACATCATGGTATGAGAGGACCCTTGCTGTCTTCAAGCATACATCACCATAGCTCTACCCCTACGGGACCGGTCCAGGTCACTGACAAAGCAGGATTTTTGTTCTTGGACACCAGTTTTAGCCATAATCTGATCCTGGGGATGCCACCTTCTGGATGACATTCCTAACAAGAACTATAAGTCCTGAAAGAAACACCCTCCAGGTAAAATGCAAGATCAACCTTGTCTATATAAATGTCCACCTTATAGCAACCAATACTTTAAATAAGTTCTAGGGCGTGTATGTTATATGATCCAAATGAAAAGAAAATATTTTGAAATAAAACAAGAAAAATGATCCCTCATTGTATTTTTTTTTCACTAGCTAGGTTTTATAAATCTGTTTTTTTAAGCTTGGGTTTAAGCTAAAAAAAGAACCCTTGCTTTTTATGGCAACAGTTCTTGAGTAGAAAGAAGACTTATAAATGGGAAGCATCTTACACAAAAGTTAGGGTAATCAGAAGGGGAAAATGAAGAGTCGCTTTGTAAATTCTGATTTTGAAAGACCAGTGTAATGTAAATATGATTTCCTAGAGCATAAACAGCAGTGGTTTGAAAATAAAAACCCATACAGAACAGGCAGCTATCTAGTTAGAAGAAAATGTGTCTCTTAAGCATGTGTATATGAGATGCCTTGAATATTTTTAATACTATACTGTAATTACTAGAGATGTAAGATGTACAGGACTTTTGAAACCATGAGTTTATAGGTTTTTTTTCCCCAGAAAAAGAGAGCTCTATTTTTTGGTATTCTTTACTTATTTAAAGTAAACTAAGAACATAAACATACTGTTCTCATGTAAATTACATACTTGGAAATGTTTTAAATTATTAATGGATCCACAAGTTCTTAAACTTTAAAGAATCTACTGTGTTTAGTTTAGTCAACTGATGAAAATATCATTATAAAAAAGTATTACTGTCTGAATTAGAATCTCCATTGCACCAAACAAATATTACATTCATTTAGAGAAAATAAAAAAGCTTACCAAGAGTATCGTTTAATCCAAATGTTTTCCACTACTGGGAGATTATATGTCCACAGCCTTCACCTTGGACTTCTGAAAACTGACTTTTTCCCCCCGACTTAGGTAATCTTTTCTATGCTTTACCATCCTATTTTGTGTGATTTGCATGCACTTTCAACATAGAGTCATTTTTCACTCTCCCTAAAGGATACAGGAAATTGAAGGGGTCAGAATCTTTGCTCTAGTATAGAAAAGAGGTGGTCTAGGAACATTTCTTTTATAATCTAGTCAAATGCAAAAACTCCTCCCTTCCTTGACCCCAGTGGACACTCAGGAAGCAGTAACAAGCTGTGTTAAATGATCCAATGAATAAATGAATCGTCACTGTCTTTTCTGCCCTTAAATCTGTAATCCAAGAATCTGCAGAAGCCCAGCCTACTGAGTTTTAATACCCAGTGTATTACCCTGTATATTTCTTGCACTCAATTCTGTATATCATCACACAGACATCAACACTGTGTATTTTTTGTTATATTTCAATCTTTTGGATATATCCAGCTTCCCACTATCCTTAGGAATACAGGCCACAAAACGCATGTCCTGTTGCAAAAACACGTGCTCATTTCTCCTTTAAATTCTCCTATTCTGCTTGCATGACACATACATGTGTTCATCTCTGTTTTTCTTAGAGTCTTACATACTCATAATCAATCTCTTTTCCAATGTTTATATTCAAAATTAACCAGATATGTCCTTTTTGCAGATTTAATAAAATTTCCCTTAAAGCTTTGGCTGTCTTTCCATCCCTCTATTCACCTGTCTGTCCTACTTCAAAGGAATTTATTGAGTGCACCTTTAACAGATTCTATTGTCAATTTATGTACCTATTCTTTAAACAGTTTGCCCAAAGAATGTCTGCTGGGAAAACAGAAGTCTTGGTAAATTTTTTAAAAGCCACCTGCCTTTTATGTTCTGGGAATTTTTCATATGTTATGAAGATGTATTTGTCTCCTAAGAGGTTGACATTCCTTTTCCTGATATTTCAGGGGACATCTTATCTTCAAGTACATGATCAGGAGCTTATTGCGCATGCTGCTTGGCAATGCTTCTTGCTGAGAATTATCTGTGGGTGTTTCCTGCCACAGAGCGGCAGGAAAAGAAGGCTTTTAAACAAGCCATTCTGCCTTTTCAGCAAGACCCCCATTTCCAGTTATCAAAAGGACATCTCAGAATTTAAGGACCAGACGCTGGCATCCATGAATTTGATTCTTGATAGAATCTTTGGAAATGTGTATTTCACTTCACACATTTTTGCAAGTCCTATTTTCCCTGTTCAAAATAAGGCCTGGTAGGGTAGAGTTCTTCCCTATATGAGCCATGCATCTCACCATCTGCCCAGGGGGAAGGGAAGGGAAGATGAAGTATAATGGCTCATTTTTACATAAATGTATTTGTAAGTGTGCAATGTAATAAAATTAGTAATAATATCCTCTTAGAGTCATTTTGAAACTGTTATAAGCCCAATGTGTATAACCTTACTGCTAAGATAACTAGGCTGATTTTGCCCTCAAGACACCAGATAGGTAGAAATTCTACTTGGCATATATACTAAGATATGAAAACACATTCATGCCTACAAAATATTCTAAATCTATATTGTAAGTTCAAATAAAGTCAACTTTCTTTCTGCTTCTGTTTGTATTGCAATATCATAAGTCCCAGAGAAGGGTTCCAGCATTCTTCTAACTTCATCATATTAATATTTTTCTTTGATCCTTTCCTTTCCTTTCTGAGTGTGTATCAAGGTACCAGGGCATCAGTGTCCTTGTTTCTAAGCTCTACCAGGAAAATTGTCAGGTATTGCCCATGTCCATTTTGCTGCCGGTCCTTTGAAAGGGACAGAGGAGAAAAAGCTGTGTACAAGGAGTGCATTATGTCTTCCTGCAGGCCCTTGTGTGAATGAAATATACTACTTGGTAGCTGGAAATGGTGCTTGTTTTTAATTCGAGGCCATGCTTTATTTTCCTGGTATGTTGACATTTATATTCTAGGACTTGCGGTAGTTCAATATGAAAAACTTTGTTATAAAGTTTGAAATATGAAAATCTGTTGTTATAAAGATATATCTAAGTGACAGTAAATGCCTCCTCCTATCAAAGGGTAAGACAGATCGTATGGCAAGCTGTATTTTATCCATGATAAAATTTATTTCCGGATTAAATATGTATGTGTGTGTCTTTCTGTGTGTGTGTATGTGTTTATGAACACTTGTAGGTATGCCTGTCTCCAGCAGTCACTTCTCTTAGCCCATTTGGGCTGCTGCAGCAAAATACCACACAGACTAGGTGACTTATAAACAACAGAAATTTCTTTCTTACAGTTCTGGAGGCTGGCAAGTCCAAGATCAAGGTGCTGGCAGAGTCGTGTCTGCAGGGGGCCCACTCCCTCATAGACAGCCATTTCTCACTGTATAACCTCACTTAGCATCAGGAGCTCCTCCCTCTGGGGTCTCTTATGAAGGCACTAATCCCACTGGGAGGGGCTCCACCCTCACGACCTCATCACATCTCTCAGGCCTCGTCTCCTCACACCATCACCTTGGGGGTTAGGATTTCCACAGATGAATTTGAGAGGGATACTAACATTCAGAGGAAAGCATTGCCCATCACTCTTTATTATTTTTCACATTATCAGATGCTATTTATTCAGTGATGACAAATTGTGTCCTTTTAAAAATTGTCTGAGCATTCTTGATTGGCTTTAGAATTAGTGGGAAGGAACCAGAGCATCCTGGTGCATGTTCTGGCTTGAGAGACATCCAGCCATCCTCATGAAAGCTCAGAATCCCCGGCCTATCTCCCCACCAGGGCGAGCAGGGCAGAGCAGTTGTGATTACTGCTGGGATCTGCTGCCAAGTCTTAGAGAGGGGAGGGAGGAGAGTGGGGCCTGGGCTCCAGAGTCCTCCCCAGAGTGGAATGTCCCTCAGTGTGGGAGGCTGCCATCTCTGAGTGTGATTATTGGCAAAGGAAAGAAAAAAAAACTAAAAACATCACTAAATCAGTGCTAGGCATCTGGGTGCGCCCCCCTCACCCCCTTCAGTGCTGGGAATATGAAAGACTGCAGAAAAGTGAACTGCTTATAGATGCCAGCTTTAGAAATACACCTCCACCCCTATGTAAGCATGCTTCATCCCCCAGGTGCTTAACTCAGGCTGGGCAGGTCTCCAACGAGCACTGGTAAGTCTTCTCTTTCATGATGAACAGAATGTAAGCAGGCAGGAGAGAGGTTTCGGAGCCCTCACAGATGCTAAAATGTCAGAGCTGAAAGCCTAGGATTGCCCTTGCCTCCTGGCCTAAGTTCTTAACCTCCCTAAGAACAACTCTGACCTCAGAGGCAGTTCTCAGAGTTCAGGTGATGATGAAGGTTAGGACCATGGTAGCTAGGATGGCAGTTTTGAAATCCCTGACTAGTCTGCCTGTATGGTGTACCTTAAAGATTTTAGCTGCTTACAAAAGAGGGAAGTACATATTTCTTTTCTTATGAATGATTTAAAAGGCAGTGTGTATGCCATCTGGGATAGAAAAGTGCATGCCAAGCTGGAAATTATTATTTTTTAAACATGTAAGTATTTCCATTCAGTGAAAGACATTTATGTGCACCTACTATGTACCATAAACCATGTCAGGTGCTGCCAGGACACAAATAAGAAAAGGATTTAATCTTTGTCTCAAAGGAGGCATATCCATCATCTGTTGCTGCAGTATTGCTATATAGCAAATCACTCCCAAACACAGTGTACTGGCCCACACATCTGTGGTTCAACTAGGCATGGGTTGACCCCAGCCAGGCTTGGTTAAGCTTATCTCTAAGCTATAGGTTGGGGTCAGTTCTGTCTGCAATATGGGCTTCTCCTCATCCTAATATCAGTGGGCTAGCCTGGCGTGTTCTTTTCATGATGATGGTAGAAACTCAAGCAGGCAAGCCCAACCACACAAATGGCTTTGGGAACATCGCAGCACCTAACATGCCAAAGCAAGCCACATGGCCACGGCCAACATTAACTAGACCGAGGAATGACACTCTGCTGAGGAGGAACTGCAAAGTCACCTGACAAAGGTATGGGATATGGGGAGATAGGAAAACTGGGAAATATAATACAATCAAGTACATGAGGGAAAGATAAATTGACAAATGCCTGTACAACGTAGAGATTTCAAAAGGGAAAGAATTAATTATACCTTGAAGACACTTAAAAATCTCAGAGGGGGTGGCATTTGCACTCAGTGACAAAAAGTATATTTCAAGGGACAGACAAGGTGGGACATTGGGGCAGACAATAATTCAAAGCTGCTCAGTGAGCAAAGTCAAGGACATGTGTAGAATATTTTCAATGTTATATTACAAAGAATTAAAAGAAAGTGTTATAGCAGTAGAAAAATGCTAACTCAGGGGCAATGTTTGTTGTCAGAAGTTCTTGTGTCCTATGTTATTGCTGGAATTTCTTTGAAAAGATGGGTACTTCAAAATTCCAAAGGTCTGAAATGTGGAAAAGCACACAAGGATAGAATGTTTAGCCTTATAGTCTTTATAGCTATAAATACAGCTGGAAATGACTTAGAAACCATCTACCCAACTCACTTCACAGATGAAGAAATTTGTATTTTGGAGATAAATTTTCTTTCTTTCTATACAAATTTTTTATATATATTATATATTTTTTAAATATATGTATCACATATATATGTATGTATGTGTGTATATAAAATATATAAACATTTAGAGGGAGAGTAAATGTCTTCCTAAACAAATCTATCCATCTATATATGTAAAATATATATAAATATACTTATAGAAGAGTGAATTCTTTCATATATGTATAAATCTTTCATATATAGGAAATGAGCAGACCTCTTAATGTAGTAGTTGAAAAAACTCTTAATCCTTCATAAATTTAAAAACCTCATCAAGATTTTTGTATCCTCATCAAGTGATCTTTCGTTTTCTTATTATTCAACTGCAAAGGGAGGAATTGTTAATCAGAAGAAAAAATAAGTATTGCCACAGATACTCAAGGCCTGGCAATGCCATCTGAAGTGCCTGGTCTAACAGAGGAAGTGGGGTGATTCCCCAGGCCCCAGAATTTGGAGTACTAACAAAAGATGGGGGACCAGATTCGAGGGGGCAGGGGAGGGCAAAGACCGCGAATGTTCTCCACACCCACTGGCCAGTCTTCCTCTCCTCTCTTCAGAAACTCATTCCCCTCATTTGTAAATGAAACATACTCCTCTGCCTAACCAAAATATAATTAGAAAATTAAGTCAGTTTGTGTTCATGATACACGAGGTTTATTGTCAGATTCAAAATAATGAAGCTTTGGAGTTGTGACCTTTAGCTGCTAATCACGTTAAGGTAGATCAGAGGTCAGCAGCTTTGGCCTTAAGGCCCAATCCAGCTGGTCTGTTTTTATAAAACAAGTTTTATTCAAACAGCCTTTTCGTTTACATATTGCTCAGGGCGGCTTTTGCACTACACTGGCAGGATTGAATAATTGCAACAGAGATGGAGCCCATATGGCTTGCAACACCACCAATATTTCCCATCTGGCCCTTTACACAAGCGCAACCCCTCCCCACCCCCCCCACACCCCCGGTGTAGATGATGGAGGATTGGCCCTTTCCTGGACCCAGGGATCCCGCATGTGCTTCCGCTCCTGGTGTTGGCGATGGATTCAGCAGGGGTCTGCTCAGGACGGCCGCCTCCTTCCTGGGGCTCTGCTGCGGGCATCCTTAACCCTTTGCTCTCTGTCCTTTGCCAGACTCCGACCTGAGTATGCGCACACTGAGCACGCCCAGCCCAGCCCTGATATGTCCCCCGAACCTGCCCGGATTTCAGAATGGAAGGGGCTCATCCACCTCGTCGTCCTCCGTCACCGGGGAGACGGTGGCCATGGTCCACTCGCCGCCGCCCACCCGCCTCACGCACCCGCTCATCCGGCTCGCCTCCAGGCCGCAGAAAGAGCAGGCCAGTATCGAGCGCCTCCCGGACCACTCCATGGTCCAGATCTTCTCCTTCCTGCCCACCAACCAGCTGTGCCGCTGCGCCCGCGTGTGTCGCCGCTGGTACAACCTGGCCTGGGACCCGCGGCTCTGGAGGACTATCCGCCTGACGGGCGAGACCATCAACGTGGACCGCGCACTCAAGGTGCTGACCCGCAGGCTGTGCCAGGACACCCCCAACGTGTGTCTCATGCTGGAAACTGTAACTGTCAGTGGCTGCAGGCGGCTCACGGACCGAGGGCTTTACACCATTGCCCAGTGCTGCCCAGAGCTGAGGCGACTGGAAGTGTCCGGCTGTTACAATATCTCCAACGAGGCGGTCTTTGACGTGGTGTCCCTCTGCCCCAACCTGGAGCACCTGGATGTGTCAGGTAAATGGCAACTGACCTCCCATCAGTGCGGCCTTCCCAATGCATGGTCAGAAAGTGGTAGAGGACCTTGCCACCTGGGGAGGGTCCTTATCTTGCCAGCCATTAGAGATGGAGGATGGATAGGGAGGGGGCTGACTTACCTCCTTCTCTGTGTAATCATGACCCTGGAGGCCAGAGGTATCCCTTTCATCAAATAGTGGCAACTTCTTAGAGGTACATCTGTCAGGAGGTCAGGTTAGTATGACTTCTAAATGCATCTTTCCTCCCTATAACTCACAGTAACTTCAGAGCAGCCATAGATAATGGGAACCAAATATCTAACTCAAACACAGGCAGTTTAGGAACCACCCTTACTCTACTGGGTATTGTTCCATAGGGCCTGAGAGCCACGTCTAAGCTGACTTTGTGCTCTGGGCCATGCTCCCGATTGCTTGCCATTTTGCAGTGATGGGGAAAGGCCATCATGGCCACGTGTCTCCTTGTATTCCACCCCTCTCCTCAGCCCTGCACTGAGTTTGATCTTTTCTCAGTTCCAGAGCACAAGGGCAAAGCCCATCAGGTGGAGCCTTTCGTTCATTTTAAAACTGAAGGAAATCTCAGCATGGCTGCTTTGCTTGAAAACCTCTCAGGCAGGAAGAATTAAAACCCAGACTCACACTTTGGCGCCAGACATGGATCCAGCTGTACTAACAGCCTTTCTTTATCTTATCCACTGCCCGGTCAAAAGATGAACATTTGAGAGTCTGAAATGTGTGAGATGCATCAGGGGGTTGAAGAAATGTGGCGTGAGCCACATCCTCAGGGACTGCTAGGGGGTCCCGGGTCAAGAAATAAAAGCCGATGTGAAGAGTGAATAAACAGAATTTAGGATTTACAAGAATCGGAGGTAAATGATATCCTCCGATGAAATCCGAGGTAAAAGTCAGCTCTCTGAGCTCTCCTCTCTCTTTCAAAAGGCAACATCTGAAAATATTTCAAATGACAGTCAGTTATTTTTCGCAGATTCTTTCCCTTGCTGGAAAGCAACTCGTTGCTCCCCTCCTTCAGCTGGCTTCAGGACAAAACCATAGCAACTGAGTGTTCAGTTAGTTATGAGCAGCCGTTGGCATAAAGAAGCAGGAAACCAAGAGGTTTCTTACATTCTTCCTCCAAGGAATTCTGGAAAGGGAAAGCATTGTGATGTGGTAGAAACTAGTTTCAAAACTTTGTGATTTGGGACAACTCATGGCTTTCTCTAGATGTGTTTCCTCTTCAGTTTAAAAAAAAAAAGAAAAGGATTCTTTAACGTTCTGAGATTCTGAGCATTGTGGGACCATTTTGGGAACATTCATTTTTCTATTCTTTTCTCAGATTAGAAAATGACTCATTGTTTGAATCCCCAGTACCTGACTCCATCCCCCTCTTCTGCTTGTCCGCCTGGGAGCATGCTTCATTAACCATTCTCCTTAAACTCATTTCAACCCCATCAACCCACCCTCCTCTCCACACAACTAACCTCCAGAGGGATTTTTTTCAAACTACAGGTCTAACCATTCATTTTTCTGCATAAAATCTCCAGTTGCTCCATGACCTACAGGAAAAATTCAAATCAGGAGAGCATATATGGCCCTTCAGGAGCTGCCCTTTCTAGGTTCTGCTGTCCCTTTCCTCTGTGTACCTGGTGC
Organism: Smutsia gigantea; assembly: GCA_032199065.1. NCBI lineage: Eukaryota > Metazoa > Chordata > Mammalia > Pholidota > Manidae > Smutsia > Smutsia gigantea. The sequence continues at coordinate 19,228 of JAVSCE010006404.1, forward strand.
TCCCCTCTGTGGAACCATTTGCATTTCCCCAAACATATCACTTCTGTGCATTCAGTGATGTGTGGGCACCTCTCTGGCTTGTACACCGTTCCCTCCTCTTCCCCTCTGCTCCCTGAAAACTCTCTTAACAGACTTCTCAATGCTCAAACCCCAGTCCAGGTATCACCAAAGTAAAGCCTCCCCTGCCTGATGCCCCAAAAGGTTCAAAGTTGTCATTGGTTGATACTCTAAACAAGCACTGGGGAGGCTGCAGTGCAGTGACGTGACTAAAACTTCTCATCAGTAAATATAGGCTCATTGGGAGGATTAGGTGATTTAATACATATAAGTCCTCACATGTATGCTGGGCTGAAAAACATGTAGTAAGCAGTTAATAAATCATAACTGTCATCACTTTTGGATTGTCATTGTTTTAAACATGTTTGGAAGTCAGTCGTTGCTCTAACTGTCTTAGCCATCTTATAACAGAGTAGGTAGAGATATCACGTCAATAGTGAGAGGAAGTGGTAATGAAGAGCATCTTTGTGAAAGTGGAACCAAATCTGAACTATCGAAGAAACCCCACAGATTTGGTCAGCCCATATTGTTCATTCCCTGTTGAGCAATAGCCATATTTCTTAGCCTGAATGTCAGGGCAGGTCTCCATGATCTGATTCCTGTCTTAGCTTCCATTAAATTCTTTCAGACATCCTGCTTTTGCCCTATGGACACTCCTCACCAGCCCTCTGCCCCCATGCTTCCTTGTCTCTTGAATTTGAACGTGCTGTTAACCTTACCAACTGGGCTCCTAAGTATGTATCCAAATTGTTTCTGTCTTACCAGAATCCCCTTAGAGATATCACCACCTCTAAGACTTCTGATTACCCTGTGTCTAAAAGTTCACTTCATGCTGACACATCTACCTGTAAACCTCTCATGAAACTCATCAATTGCATGCTACATCCTAGTCATTTCTTACCTCCCCTCCTATAATTGAAACCTTGGATTGGAAACGTTTTCCTAGTCTGGATGTACAAGTAAATATAGTCTCACTGAGTCTGAGATGCCCCAGCTTTTAAAAATGAAGGTTAAATTGGATGATTTCTAGGGTTCTCTCCGTGTCTGTCTGTGATGTACCAAGGCATGAACTAACACACATATTATCCACGGAGCTTTGGGCCAGTTTACTTTGTTTTTAACCCAAACTTAGAAAATCTGTAAGAATTGAGGCTAGAGCTGAAATTTTAAATTATTGATCTAAACTAATACAAGCATATCAAAAAAAATGTCTTTACCAAAACTGAGCTTAATTATTATTTCATTAATTGGGGATTCAGTTTCAAAAACAAGGCATATGTTTCCCTGGACCAAACAGAATATAATTCCAGGAGTGCAACAGATTTTGCTAGATATTTTTTTAAAAAGAGGAAACTTTAAGAACAAAGGGTATCATATGATCTTGAAAGACAAAGTGCCTTCACAGGCATCCACAGATGAGCAACCAGCCACTACTGTGGACATATAAATTCAGTATCAGCAGGATGACAGTCAACCTAAAAAACAAAATTCAAAACAGGAAGATTTCAAAGCTAACGTTGAGGGGCACAAACCACCAACTGCAAATCCAGAGAGCCCACTGGAGCAGTGTGGGCAGCCTCTGACAACGCTCATTTTTGTTTTCGAGCATTGTGGAGTGTATGCTTTTACTCCTTCTGAAATTCTTTGACTTGGTAACACACGGCTTTTGAAACTCATTATTCTCAGGACCTGAATTTTATAAGTTTCCTGGGCAGTCAGCCAAGAGATGAGAGGAAAGTACCCGTTGGCACTGTTATGCAGCCACTCAGAAGCCTTGAATATTGCAGGGGCAGCCAAGGCACAGAGGTGCCCGAGGTGAGGCACCTGGCTTTACAACTGCCAGAGGGATTTGGGAAGAGCACAGAGAAAATGAAAAAAAATATATATATATACAGTCTATGTAGTGGAATCAAGTAAACATACACATTTATTTATGTAATATATTGACTATGCATACTATTTATATTTACATACTAAAAATATTTTACATTGTAGATAGTAATATATAATGAACTGGAATATGATTAATGATTGCTTCATATATATAAATATGTAGTAACTATATATAATATATAGTACATATATATAATTTATACACACATATATTCCTAGGGGAAGAATGGTTAGAAACAGTGGTTCCTTAGATATCTAAAGATATCTACCAATCACTTGAAAAAGGATAGAATATTAAAGTGCCCTGTAGATCTTAAAAAAACAACTTACCTAATCATTAATTTCCTTATCTGTAAAATGTATTGTTTTAAGAATCAAGTAGGAAACTATTAATAAAAGCACTTTGTAAATCTTTTATAGTTCAACATAAACAAAAGGCATTATAATTAACTATAAAACAGACAACTGTCTTTCCACATAGATACATATCAGCCATGGTCAACTTCTTGAGGACATTTAAATGTTGGAATTTAAATTATCCTACCTAATCTTCCTGTAGAAGACCCTGTTCACTCTATGAATCATTCATTCATTCATTCATTCAGCAGATACTTGGTGAGCACCAGCTATGAACTATATATGAAGGCTACAGTAGTGAACAACCAGGGTCCCTTTTCTCAGGAGTTTACATTCCAGAGTGAGGACAGCAAATACACAAGTGAACAAGTAAATATAGGACGCCACAAAGGGATAAAGAGTGTTGAAAATAAAGAGTCAGGCAGGAACTGCTAGGTCATACAGGGTGATTAGGGAAGAATTGTCCAATAAACTGGTATTTGCTGGGAGACCTAAGGAAGTAGGGGGTGGTCCATGGGGCAATCCTGGGAAGCCCTGCCCAGCACACAGAGGCTGAGGAGGAGGGCACCTGAGGTGTTTGGGGACCAGCAGGGAAGCCCATGGGGCCAGGCAAGAGATGAGGTCAAAGAGCACAGGATCCTTGGAGGCGCCCTTGAACTTTACACTTGGAGTGAGATGGGGGCCATCTGAAGGCTTTGAACAGCGTGACATGATTGGAGTTCTGTTTTCCAGGATCTCTGTGGCAGCTCTGAGAAGAACTGAATCCACTGGTGGTTACCTTTTTAGACTAATAACTACATGTATTTCCCATAGAGTTTTCAAAGTATGTGCGACCCCATTGTCTCACTGCATTGTCATTATATCCCTGTAGTATAGGCACACCAGCTCCGTATTC
>JAVSCE010006405.1:0-22665 GCA_032199065.1 Smutsia gigantea
CTGGACACCTACATGTAAGAGAATGAAACTGGACTACTGTCTAGCCCCATACACAAAGGTAAACTCAAGGTGGATCAAAGACCTGAATGTAAGTCATGAAACCATAAAACTCTTATAAAAAAAAATAGGCAAAAATCTCTTGGACATAAGCATGAGTGACTTCTTCATGAACATATCTCCCGGGCAAGGAAACAAAAGCAAAAATGAACAAGTGGGACTATATCAAGCTGAAAAGCTTCTGTACAGCAAAGGACACCATCAGTAGAACAAAAAGACATCCTACAGTATGGGAGAATATATTCATAAAAAACGTATCTGATAAAGGGTTGACATCCAAAATATATAAAGAACTCATGCACCTTAACAAACGGAAAGCAAATAATCCAATTAAGAAATGGGCAGAGGACATGAATAGGCACTTCTCCAAAGAAGAAATTCAGATGGCCAACAGGCACATGAAAAGATGCTCCACATCGCTAATCATCAGAGAAATGCAGATTAAAACCCCAATGAGATATCACCTCACACCAGTGAGGATGGCCAACATCCAAAACACAAACAACAAGAAATGTTGGCGAGGATGTGGAGAAAAGGGAACCCTCCTACACTGCTGGTGGGACTGCAAATTAGTTCAACCATTGTGGAAAGCAGTATGGAGGTTCCTCAAAACTCAAAATAGAAATACCATTTGACCCAGGAATTCCACTCCTAGGAATTTACCCTAAGAATGCAGCAGCCCAATTTGAAAAAGGACAGATGCACCCCTATGTTTATTGCAGCACTATTTACAATAGCCAAGAAATGGAAGCAACCTAAGTGTCCATCAGTAGATGAATGGATAAAGAAGATGTGGTACATATACACAATGGAATATTATTCAGCCATAAGAAGAAAACAAATCCTACCATTTGCAACAACATGGATGGAGCTAGAGGTTATTATGCTCAGTGAAATAAGCCAAGCCGAAAAAGACAAGTATCAAATGATTTCACTCATATGTGGAGTATAAGAACAAAGAAAAAATACTGAAGGAACAAAACAGCAGCAGACTCACAGAACCCAAGAACGGACTAATAGTTACCAAAGGGAAAGGGACTGGGGAAAATGGGGGAAGGGAGGGATAAGAGGGAAAAAGGGGCATTACGATTAGCAGATGTAATGTTGGGGGGGCACGGGGAGGGCAGTACAACTCAGAGAAGACAAGTAGTGATTCTATAGCATCTCACTACGCTGATGGACAGTGACTGTAATGGGGTTGGTGGGGGGGACCTGATGAAGGGGTAGTTTAATAATCGTAATATTGCACATGTAATTGTAAATTAATGATAATAAAATAAATTATATTAAAAAAAGACTATGTTGTAAGGATAGCTTCAGAAAGCAAGTGGTAGCAGCGATGAAAAAGTATTGAATTATCTTTATTATTTTTTACTTTTGAGTTGATTATAATGATCTTGCTACAAATGTGATGCTAGCATATAATGTGATTAAATGGGATGTCCAGACAGCAACTGCATTTTATATAAACTAGTCCAAGACTACAAGTGAATTTTGCTCTCAGTAATTATTTTTCAGGGAAGATGACAGTCCATTTAAAAAAATGGGAACATTTGCCTATGTGTAGGAATTAAGTGTCATGTACTAAATCCGAAAGCAAGACCATAATGAACAGAAGGTGGCTCACTGGGGTCATGGAGAGCCGGCAGCACCATTTAGGGCTCAAGATGGATGGCGGCAGGAGAGAACTTAACAGTCACCAGCTCCTCTGGTGGGCTTCAACACCATCTCCCTCAGAGACTAATATGAGGTGACCTATCCGACAGGGCTCTGAAAATGAGACAATATATTTCATCCTGCAGCATCCAGGCTAACAGAGACCACCGTGGAAGGCTTGGCTCCTGCGTCCGCAATCATCTCTAGTTACATCTCTCACATGGGAACCATCAGCTGTTGGTGACTTTTTCCGTTTCTTGGGAGAATGGCCAGGGGAAGGTTCAAACAGGAAGCAAGATGGGAAGTAAAAGACTAGAGGAGTGAACAGACAGGAGAACAGAACTCTATTTTCTCTGTTTCCAAGACTAAAGAGCACCCAAACACTCCCGAAGGTACAGCCTTCAAACTAAGCTCCATATAAGTTCATTTATGTCTGAGTTTTTTTTTTGAAGGGTAGTTACCCAATTCCTTCATAACTTACCACTGTGGAAGATGCCCCATACAAACTTTTACCCGGATGAGGAGGAAGTTAAAATCTCACTTGAGAGCTGAAAGTATTCGTTTTTTAAGCCAAACCAAAGAGAGATTTTGCAAATCAAACGGATTTAAGTCAACAGTTGAAACCATGACTCATTGAACTAAAGGTTGCTAGAGTGTAATTCAAAACCAACAGTAAAGTCCAAATCCTATCAGTGTAAGGTCTCCTTTTCAATTGTTCCCTAGAAGACTGGAGACATAGTTACAGGATTACCATGGCCCACCAAGCAGCTAGGTTCAACCCGAGTTACAAATGGATGACGTGAACAGAAACTATGGTATCCACAAATCAAGTCATAAATTCCTGAATTTAGATGATTCCTAGAAAATTTTAATTAAACAAAAAAGTGCCCTCTTCAGTATTTTGGGGGTTATTCTTTCTGCAACAAAATAGCTTTCTGTCTTGGTTTGTGTTACTGTACATCATGCAGCTAAAGTGTTAAACACTGACTTTTGATTGTAAAATTCTTGGTGGATGAACTTTAATCATGGTATGAAAGGTTTACCTAGATCAATTCATTCCTAGCTTATCCCTCAGCCTTTAAGTCTTATGAAATTTGCTTTTTCTGATTCTTGCTGTGTTTTACAGGCAACAGGCTGTTGGGTTGTTTGGCCTAGTGTGTAACCTAAAGTTTTGTTAATTATAGGAAAATCTGCTATGATGCCGTTTTTTCCCTACATATTAAGTCATATCCTCCAAAATATAAACATTCATAAAAGCTCCTATGTTGCACAACAATGTGAATGTACTTAATACTACTGAGTTGTATACTTAATAATGGTTAAAATGGTGAATTCTGTTATGTATATCTTACCACAATTAAAACAAATGCTTATTATAGATCTGCTCACCAACCCCCATGGAATAAAGGGAATCCTCTGCATTTCAACATTGTATTATGATTTTAGTTTAATAAAAAAGTATTGTTTTGGTCCCGTTATCTGCCCCTATAGTTATTGAATGGCTTGGAATACGGTGAGCTGTGGCAAAACAAAACAGGATAAAAGCAAGTTCTGGGGACTGCAAATTGGTGCAACTGCTATGGAAAGCAGTATGGAGGTTCCTCAAAAAACTAAAAATAGAAATACCATTTGACCCAGGAATTCCACTCCTAGGAATTTACCCAAAGAATATAATTTCTCAGATTCAAAAAGACACATGCACCCCTATGTTTATCACAGCACTATTTACAATAGTCAAGATCTGGAAGCAACCTAAGTGTCCATCAGTAGATGAATGGATAAAGAAGATGTGGTACATATACACAATGGAATATTATTCAGCCACGAAAAGAAAAGAACTGCCATTTGCAATGACAAGGATGGAGCTAGAGGGTATTATACTCAGTGAAATAAGCCAGGCGGAGCAAGACAAATACCATATGATTTCACTTATTTGTGGAATATAAAAATAAAGGAAAAACAAAGGCACTAAACAGCAGTGGACTCACAGACACTGAGAAGTGACTAGTGGTCACCAAGGGAGAGGGGAGCGGGTGGGGGAGGGGGACGGGGACTGTTGAACCACTGTGATGTACATTTGATAAAATTAAATTAAAAAAAAAACAAGTTCTGGTGAAGTCCTGAGGACAAATTCAGACTAATGTGACACTGATGACGAATTTTCAAAGTAATCTAACACACAATTTTAACTTCTTAAAAATGTTTACTCTCCATGATTCATTCAATTTATAATTATGTAATGAGTTTAGGAATTATCTTTTGAAATAGGGAGGATAAAGGAAAGGATAATTTCTGATAGCTCAATTATTAAGTAGAAATTATACTCTGGAGCTACATTTGTAAAAGTGAGTAAAAACAAGATGTGGGACAGAGTCAAAAGTAACTGCTGCTCAGCACCTGCTCTCAGCTTGCTTTTTGTAAAGGACCATTTATTATCGGCAATTCTTTCAATGTATGTAAGCATCCTGGGTGGGAATTACAGCATCTATTCAGAATGGACTAGTAGGGGTGGTTAAGAGTTAAATGACTTTCTCTGGGGATAATATAACATGCTCGAGACTCAGCCTGAGTCATGCACGCTGAAACATGAGCGCTGGCACACCCTTTCTCTGCAGCGGACCCGGAGAGCACAGAGCACAGGAGCGCACACTTCCACAGAGAGAACAAGTGTTCCTTTCGCTGTTGACACACCGAACTGAGGCAAAGCTGTGCTCCCTAATCTGATACATTAGATGACCTTTGGGAAAAGGGACTCAGGTCATCCAGATGAAAGCCCTCATCTTCGCAGCTGTCGGAGCAGTGCTTCTTTTGCCCACTTTTTGTCAAAGCGGTAAGCCTTTTGCTTATGGGGTAGGATGGGGGTGCTGGTTTGTGTTACAGCAGTCAACTAAATCTAATTTTCTTTGCATTTTACACCAACTGCTACCCAAAAGGCAGAATTTGATCTTAGTTATTAGAGGTTGTATCCTGGAAATGAACAGCTGTGGTTTGTTCACTCAATCCAAACCTTGTCAAAGACTTAAGTGTTCTCTGCTTACATTTGAAAATCTGTGGCACAGGCAAAATTTTCGATCTCTATAATTAGTCAAGCATTAACTTTCTTCATGAGAAGTTTTTGATTTTCTAAGAATTTCCTCTGATTCAGCGAAGATACTACTTTTCCAATGCATTAAAAAATCCTGTGTTTATACCTTCTGCTGAAGGTCCCCCACAAATGGGGGAAAAAGAATATTTCAGAAAGATCGAGTGGTCTTCTTTCTATAATTGGCAATACTAATAAATCAGTATTTCTTAATAGCTTTTTTGACTTTCAATGGTATCAGGGAGTTCTCCCCACCATATGATTTTTTTAATTTTAGAAGTGAGATCTCCCAAATACTATTCTCCAATTCTTAATGTGTTTATTTCACTCAACAAAATATTAGCCTGTAACCTTCTGCTTGCTCCAAAATTAACCAAAATGGGATAGATGTACAGCCGCAACTCTTTTACCACTGGGGCACACTCCCGTCAACATTAGGAGTGTTAGCAGCAGGAGAGCTGGAGTGAGGGACACACAGGGGAAGAAAACAAAATTAAACAAAAATCTCTAAAGGAATGTTGCCAAAATTGACAGCTGAAACCACGCGGTGGCTGTAGGAGAATGCTAAGGGAACCTGCAAAGAACAGTATAGGTGGGACATATGAATAGGACAAGCAAGTGTTTCCTGGGACTGGATGACCAAAATCAAAGGAAAAGCAAAAGATGCTCATGGAGGTGGCTCCTTCAAGATGCTGGTGGGGCTGGGTGGAAGTAGAAAGGGGGGTGGAATTTAAAGGTGGCAAAATAGAAGGTAGTGAATTTGTGGTCAATAGGGGTGCGGGAGAAATGGAAGAAAGACCCATTGTCTAGTGGCTGAAGTCTGTTCCTGTTGGCCGGTCCCCACCAAGGCCTTTTCCAAGTTTGAAAAACATTTCAGAAACATGATGCCATATAGAAACCTGTTTAAAGTTCACATAAAATTAAAAAAAAACAAAATTTAACAGTGAGTACTATTCTTAAGGAAAACCAGGCTCTAAGAAATAAAGGACTTATTCAAGCTGAACCAGATCCGTAATTCTCATAGAAAATAGAATCAGGACTCTTTCCACAAAAGGAGTCACTGTTTAGCATGTTTTAAGGCATATTTTGCTCAATCACAGGAATTTCCTGAAAACTGACAACACTTGGTTTCAACAGTTCCCTTGTCAGATCTTGAAGGGAAGTAACTTTGTACAGCATGTTCTCCATCCACCATTTGCCCGCTCTGTGCCTTTTTGGAAAGGCACTTCTCTTTGGGTGTTAGACGCGAATTTTACAAAAGGCAAAAGTGAGCAGAAGGATTTGTGTGGCTGAGCTCAAGTGTCACACTATCAAAGTTCACATCTAAACACACTCCCAGAAGAGAGCCACTTCCCAGGATTTTCTTTCCTTTTTCTTTAACATATTTTCCCTTACATAAAACCTGAGCACCTTCCTGTCCCTACTTGTTCAGGCAACACTCTCCCTCTATTTTACACACTGAATTCAGTGCTACAATCTCTGGGCAATGAGGAAGGTTTCAATTTCGCCCAAAGGCGAACTGCAAGAGAGAAAAGCAGGAAGAGAAATTGGCTTTGAATGAGAACCAGGTTACTAAACACTAACCTCAAATATTCAACACGTAGGAATTCAGAGGTCATGGGAAAAGACATAACTAGCAGAGCAATGGCATTTTAAATTGGTAACTATGAAGTTTATATTCAGCATAAAAGTCTATCTTAAGGTAGTATTAGAAATTTGAGAGAACCTACTTTCTGTAAATGTCAAAAGATTCATTTATGTGAAAATTATATAATGAGAAGCAGGTTTGCATATTAAGGTTCATTTTGCTTTTGAAATTCTTCAAGAATTAGGATTATTAATATCAACTTGTCAATCAATGACCAATATTTATAGTATGCAGTTGTGTGTGTGTTTTCATTTCCAGCTTCTTAGAGATAATCATATCGATTTCATCGTCTCATTTTTCTTCCTTTGTTTTCTGTAGCCTTAAAAGCCAGCATTTCCCCTACAGTCTGCTTTTGGAGTCTTCTCATCTCTCCCTAGGCCATCCCAACCACTAAATTACAGCCTTATGCAGACTAAAAAAAACAAAAAACAAAAACCCGTATCTCTTAACTGGCTCCTGGAATTTTTGACATAACACCTAAGCTTTCTAACCTGTCATGGGGCATCTTATACACTAATATCCCATCAGCAACTCAGATGTAGTAATAATAAAAAACTGAGATCTTAGCTTCTCCCCATGCTGCTTCCTTGTCCCACCCTCTTCCTCCAATTATCTGGAGTAGAAAGTTCCAAGTCATGTTTGCCTCCTGCCTCCTTACTGCCACTACAGCCACCTGGACAAGTCCCTCTGAGTCTCCGTGAAGGTCCCATGCATTCATCTTCACCTTTCAACTGCCGCTCCTCTAGTTCTGTGACTCACCATCTTGGGTTTGAGCCACTGGAGTAGCCCCCCACTCAGTGCCCCTGGCCTCTGATTTCTTACCCTTTCAGTCTCTTCTCTGCATTGTGACCAGAGTCATCCTAAACACAAGTCAAATCATGGTTATATTAGTTTCCTATTGCTGCTGTGACAAATTACCACAGACTCAGTGGCTTAAAACAGCACAGATTTATTCTAGTTCTGGAGATCACAAGAACTAAACTCAAGGTACCAGCAGGGCTGTGTTCATTCTGGAGGCTCAAGGGAAGAATGTGCTTTGTTTTTTCAGCTTGTAGAAGTGCTTGCATTCCTTGGCTTGTGGCTCCTTCTATCTTTAAAGCCAGCAGCATAGCATCTTCACATTTCTCCAGCTTTACTTTCTTGTCTCCCTCTTACTGGGAGTCTTATGATTCCATTTGGCCTACCCGGCTAGGCCAAGATACTCATCCCATCTCAACATCCTTAATCACCTCTGCAAAGTCCCTTTTGCCATATAAAGTAACATATTCACAGGTTCCAGACATTTATTTTCAGGTGGAATTTTGGGGGGCCATCACACTCTTTACCACAGCAGCCATTCCTTCATTCACAGTTTTGTACGTGTGCAACCCTAGCATCTATGAATGGGCACATGATTATTTCTTCGTACAGTTTAGAGAGGTTTGGCTATAACTTACTCTTTCAACTTCATCTCTCAGATGCACATTATTAGCATGAGACTACATTCTGTACATCTTCTCCACTAGTCTGGGAGTTAAAGACAGGGATGCAGTTTATTGAAAACTGTGTACCACTGCATATAAGCACATTGAATTAACTTATCTGACACTCCTAAATCCCATGCCAGCCCACACTACACCCTTCCCATGTATGACCTACCAGGATCTTATTCATCCATTAACTTACACTTCTTTAGGAACTCTGTTCGCCTTTGCTCATGTTCATCTTTTCCTTGGCATTTGGCTCAAACATCTGAATCTGTTAACTATCATTTGAACACCTACACAGTTTATAATCAAGGTGACACTGGCTTATAATGTAATGGCCTGATGTGCTGTTTTTGTTGCTTCCAACAGTAATATAAATGCCTCACATGCAGGGAGTTGTTACCTGGTTTTTCTTCTTGCATGGGCTGGCATGGTGCTGGGGCCTATGGTATGTACTAAATGCATTCCTGTTGATTACCTGATCTATAATGATTTTTTAAAATAAAAATCCTAATTTCTACAACTACAGAAATTACAGAGCATTAGACATTTAGTTTTACTGTCTCCTGAACCATAGGCACGGCTCAGTGATAAATCATATGTGAATGCTCTTTTTCAATTACAGGTATGGAAAATGGTGCAGACAACTTCGGGGAATCAACCTTACCTATCAAGACCTTCCGTGGTGCTCCCCCAAATTCTTTTGAGGAGTTCCCCCTTTCTGCCATAGAAGGCTGGACAGGTACCCCCACAACTGTAAAAATTAAGTGCCCTGAAGAACAGGTTTCAGATCTCCACGTGAATAATGCTACCATGGGGTACCTGAGCAGCTCCATAAGTACCAAACTCATCCCCACTGTCTACATCCTGGTGTTTGTAGTAGGCGTGCCAGCCAATGCGGCGACCCTGTGGATGCTCTTCTTCAGGACCAGATCTGTCTGCATGACTATCTTCTACACCAACCTGGCCATCGCAGACTTTCTTTTTTGTGTCACACTGCCCTTCAAGATAGCTTACCACCTCAACGGGAACAACTGGGTATTTGGAGAGGGCCTGTGCCGGGCCACCACAGTTGTCTTCTATGGCAACATGTACTGCTCCATTCTGCTCCTTGCCTGCATCAGCATCAGCCGCTACCTAGCCATTGTCCATCCCTTCACTTACCGGGGGCTGCCCCAGCGCACCTATGCCTTGCTGACATGTGGGCTGGTGTGGGCAACCGTTTTCTTATATATGTTGCCCTTTTTCATCCTGAAGCAGGAGTATTACCTTGTCCATCAGGACATCACCACCTGCCATGATGTCCACAACATATGCGAGTCCTCCTCGCCCTTCCAGCTCTACTACTTCATCTCCTTGGCGTTCTTTGGATTCTTAGTTCCGTTTGTGGTCATCGTCTACTGCTATACAGCCATCATCCGTACGTTGAACGCATACGACCACCGATGGCTGTGGTACGTGAAGGCGAGTCTCCTCATTCTTGTGATTTTCACTATTTGCTTTGCTCCAAGCAATATCATACTTATCATTCACCATGCTAACTACTACCACCACACCACCGATGGCTTATACTTCATCTACCTCACAGCCTTGTGCCTTGGCAGCCTGAATAGTTGCTTAGATCCATTTTTATATTTTCTCATGTCAAAAATCACAGATCAATCCACTGCTTACCTGACAATGGTGAAGTCACCTTAGAGAACAAGGAAAGCTATCTGTGAAAACATCCATTCTTGAGATAACATATGTATCGTTCAAGGAGCTCTATTCTCTAGCTCTTAAGAAATAGTGCTTCAAAATGAAATACTACAAAAGCACTATATCTTTTAAAAAAGAAAAAAACAAACACCACTGTATCAGTGTTTTACAAATGTCGATGTGGGAAAAAAGGTAACACCACTCTTTTTATGGTAACTGACACATTTGTGCGCCAGGTACTTCGAGGTCCTTACATCTCCATGTCCCCTACTGTTCTGAGGCTTCTACTCCAGGTGACCTTAGGAGGAGGGTAGGCCAGGGAACAAGTGTGCAGCCTGAGAAGCTAAGGTCTCAGTTTTTAGTATCTTGTGTCATTTTTTTATTCTTCTGCTCCCTCAGCCCTTACGCTGGTGGCTGTCTCATCAGCTGATTGTCTCTCTGTAACATCTCTCCCTGGGGTCCATTATCCCAGCCCCACCTCTGCCTTCTAACCACTCTCTCTGCAGCCAGCCTATCTTCGTTTAACTGGCCACTGCCAGACTAATCTTGCTCAAATATTAGTTTGAATACACCACTCAAAACCCCCAGCTTGAAACCTCCCTGAACTCTCCACTGTTTTGGGATACCTTAGAAATCTCCCGCTTGGCAGTCAGAGCTAACTTTCTTACTTGACTTCCCAATAAGCCTCGCCTGCAGTGTAGGCACCAGCCAAGCCTCTTGCTTTGCTGTGATCTTGACTTTTCCTCTCTCTGCCCGTCTCTTATCGGAAAGCTATTTTTAACATGTTTGCCTTCTTTCCATCTCTTGAAGTCCTCAAAGGACCATTCTTCCCAAATTCTCAAGCTACAAGTTCCTTTTTCTCATCGGAACTTTCAAAGCACTTTCCTGTATTTTTGTTACAGCGCCTATATATAGTTCATTTATATACAAATATTAATTCCACAAACACTTACTAAGCACCATGTCTAGCAGAGATGGGGGCTCACCCTCTCACTTCTTTAGCTCCTTATAACACCTGCAGGCCCAAGTCTTCCTGGGGTCTGTGGGGCCCAGTTCCATGCCTTGCGCAGCATGTGGCTGAATGAAAGAACTACGACCCCAAAGCAGCTCCACAGTGTGAAGCCCATTAAATTCCTACCAAGAAGGCAAGGTGATCTGCGTGACATGGGGTCACATCAGGTTTGGTAGGGCATGTAAAAAAATAAAATAAGGAAACTAAACTAATAATATATTCATGAGGTCATTTACAAGTTTCAAACACATCCATTATTTTTGATCCTTCTACATAGTTTTTAAAGGGAAAATGATATTTTGTTGTAAATGCCCAGTATATTCCTGTAGGTAGATGACTACATTGCCCTTAGTTTAGGGATTAGACAGGAGGTGAGATGCTAGCGATTAACAGCAGGATGGATTGCTGAGGATTTTCAAGTCTGTAGAAATGTGAATTAATCATATACTTTGTAGTGACCATTGAAACAATAAAAAAATTGTTAAATGCAGAGTTTCCTGTTTCATTTGACTGAGGTAAAACAAAAAACAAAAACCATGTACTAAATGAAGACACTTTACAGTATTACGTGGTTACGTGAAGAAAGAAAATCAGTTAGACATGAAAGCAAGCAAGAAAAACAAATCTGAAGTTTCAAGATGACAAAAAACTTCAGTGGAAGGAACTGGTTCTGCAAATAAAGTCATCAACTGTAATACAGTTTTACCTAGGGAAAAGGGCAACGATATTCACTTGTTAAAAGCACAATTAATTTTTATGCAGACAATATACATATAGCAAAGCTTTCAATTTAAAATAGCTCACAATTCACTGCCTCCACCAAATAGACATGGTAAGTGTGTTCTCTGCTAAGTGTATGCCAATATGCCCACAACCCGATTTTCCCCAAGTGACAAAAGGAATTTGGTACCTACACAAGATTATACTTGAAATACTATTAACAAGGACCAAGAAGCCTCACGAACTTACATCACAGTCCTCAATATTTGATAAAACTGAGCATCTATTCCATGATGATGCTATCCACTATGACCTTTAATGGCTATATTCTTTGGCATAAGCTTTACTTTATAAGTGACAATATCAGTAATAGAATTTTTTCCTGTTATTTTCCCAGGCCAGATCTTAGGAAGGCAAGGCAGAAATACCACCACCAAAGCACAATACCTAGCAGAGTTTACAAAACAAACACAGAAACCCCTCTAAATAAACACCAGAATCAGATTTTTCCTCCAACCCCAGGGAAAGAGAACAATGTGAGAAAAGAAATTTTCCAAGTTAATGGGCTGAGAAAGAAAATGTCTAAAAATAGCAATTTAATATATAAAAAAATAAAGATTCACTACTTGGAATTGTACTGTTTTAAATCTATTAGCTATTGCCAATACATTTCAAGCCCCTAATCTTTTATAGGCCAGAAGTCATTTAATACCTGAGCTAGAAGACATATCCCTAGGCTTATGTTTAATGCTCTAACTACACTATTCATGCTACTGCTTTCACACTCAGAAAGGATGACTGACAGAGAGCTGGCAGAGCATGGACACTCAGGAGAGGCTTCCAAATGCCCTGGAGAGGTTCTGCAGAGCTCCGTCTTGGTTAGAGCCATTAGACTGGAATGCTCTGGAGGTGACTTCCATTGCCTGCCTATGAAAGGTTTGTGGACTCAGCCTCACCTCAAGGACAAACCCCCTGTGGCTGTGGGCAGAGAATAACCCAGGTCTGTATATATCCTCTACCCAGGAAATCCCACATTTGGTTTGTAGATGGAACAGGCCGGATGTCTGGTAAGAACCTTGCGACACAGACATTGTGCACCCCTTACCTGTGTGGCAGCCAGAGGTTCCCATAATAATATTAGCTACAGTGTTTAAGCATATTTTTGAGGTGTCAAGCTCCATGCTAAATGCTATACACTCATATACACATATATTCATAATTAAGGTAATTATACATAACTATCAATGTATTACATATAAAGAAAATATAACATATTATCAATTTGTCATATAGTTACATGTATACTATTATTTAATCCTCATGCTAATCCTATAAGGTAGGTACAATTATTCCCATCCTACACATGTGAAAACTGAAGCATAGTGACTTGACTAAATCCCTAGCTATTTTATGGCAAAGCCAAGATTTGAATGGTGCCTATCTGTTTCCAAAGCAAATATCTTCCAATTTTTAGAAATTCTTCCAGTGCTAGTAAGCGTGCCATGTGCCACCGTCCCAGCAACAATAGTGGGAACAGCAGGAGGAGACCCACTGTCCTCCCCCTGGGACACTGGGACACAAGGTTCCATTTGAGCCTCACTCTCCTACTTGCCTGGTATTCAACTTGAACTTCCTGGTCGTTTACATCCGATGAGAGGGCACCCACCCCAGTTGCTGTGAGGCACAAATGAGGACGATTTATGTGAGGAAGCCTTAAAGAACAAGAGGAAGGCAGCGCTGTGGCCATCCCTATAGGAAGGCTAATGTCATGGAAGGCCCCACCTTGGGGGATATTTTTCTTCACCTTTAAAGAGGCAATTTAGTAGTGTGGTGTGACTAGGGTTTATAAGGTACATATGTATGTATGTATGTATGGAGGTATTTCTTTAACATTCATTAAATATTTTTTTGCATCGTTAATACATGGTATAAAATTAAAAAGATTAAAAATTTATCTTTTTCTTCCCTAGCTACTCAATTCTCTTCCCAGAGGCAATACCTCTGTATGCTGCCAGCGGCTAGATTATGCCAAAATACTTCTAATGACCTGAGTTGAAGTTAGTTGCTTTGAAGGGAACACCTTGATGGGGGCAGTAGGTCCTCTTACAGAAGCTAGAAAAGTTATTGGCCCTTTGTGAGTTGCTTACATTTTTTTTTGAAAGTTTAGAAACAGTATGCAATGTATGCACTCTTTAAAAAATGAAATCCAGACAGCACAGAGTGAAAAGCAGTCTCTTATCTACACCAGGCTTCTACCGCATCTTCCAGAAGGTATCTCCTTCTAGAAATATTTTATGCACATATAAGCATACATTTATATAGGTGTTATCCCATTTTTATGTACCTGGAAGCATGCTCTTTTTTTTGGCACTCTTTTATTTATTTATTTTGGTATCATTAATATAAAATGACACGGGCGACAGACTTCCGGTAAGATGGCGGCGTGAGCAGGGAGGCAGAAATCTCCTCCCAACACTATATTTATCTACGAAAATACAGCAAATACAACTATTACTAAAAGAGAGACCAGAATACAAAGGAAAGCGCACAGCATGCAGCTACACCCGAGAGGACTCGGCACCCCAAGAGGAGGGTAAGCTACGGAGCCGTGACCCGGCAGGACCCGAGCACTCCCCCACCCCAGCGCACCGGCGGGAGGAGAGGATTCAGAGCCGGGAGGGAGTGGAAGTACCCCCCGTGAAATAACCAGCGCCGGTGATCTGTGTGGAGAGTGCTGACACACATCACGCAGTGTAGCTCAGATTGGAGGGACAGAGGGGCAGGGTCTGAGCGGGGAACGCCCCAGGGCGCTTGCAGCTGGCTCCCGGGAAGGAAAAAAAAAAGTGCGCGCTTTCTTCAGCGGTCTTAAAGACACAGGAGCCCAGCGGAGGAGCCGGATCGCCCCGGCACACTCAGCCCAGCAGGTTGGGAGTCCTGGGGAGTTTTGGACCCCGGCGAGAGCTATAAAGGGCCCTACGGAGCGGTGCGGCCACGGCTGTGGAACAGTGGGGCAACAGCGCCACCTACAGCATCCCTGCAAAATCTACTCCCGGTGGGCATTTAAAAAAAATTTTTTTTAGTTTTGTTTTAGTTTTTTTTTTGTTTGTTTTTCTTTTCTTTTCTTTCTTTTTTCTTTTTTTTCTCTTTTTAAAGTCTTAAAGAGCACAGGTGACATACGTGGCAACTACCAGTGACCAATTCCATAACCATGAAAAGGCAGAGGAATATGGTTCAGACTAAAATCAACCAGACAACCTCAGAGAGGGAGTCTGAAGGGATGGAAATGCACAGTCTTCCTGAAAAAGAATTCAGAATAAAAGTCATAACCATGCTGATGGATCTACAGAGAAATGTGCAAGAGCTGAGGGAGGAAGTGAGGGAAGTGAGGAAAGACAATGCAGAAATCAGACAAGCGATTGACGGGCTTAACAGCAGACTGGATGAGATGCAAGGGACTGTTAATGGAATAGAAATCAGAGAACAGGAATACGGAGAAGCTGAGGCAGAGCTTTCTAGGAATGAAAGAATATTAAGAGAACTGTGTGACCAATCCAAACGGAACAATATTCGCATTATACGAGTACCAGAGGAAGAAGAGAGAGAAAAAGGGATAGAAAGTGTCTTTGAAGAAATAATTGCTGAAAACTTTCCCTCGCTGGGAAAGGAAATAGTCTCACAGTCCACCGAAGCCCACAGATCTCCCAACACAAGGGACACAAGAAAGACAACACCAAGACACATAATAATTAAGATGGCAAAGATCAAAGATAAAGACAGGGTATTAAAGGCAGCTAGAGAGAAAAAAAAGATCACCTACAAAGGGAAACCCATCAGACTATCATCAGACTTCTCAACAGAAACCTTACAGGCCAGAAGAGAATGGCATGATATATTTAACATTATGAAACAGAAGGGCCTTGAACCAAGAATATTGTATCCAGCACGATTATCATTTAAATATGACGGAGGTATTAAACAATTTCCAGACAAACAAAAGTTGAGAGAATTTGACTCACATAAACCACCACTACAGGATATCTTAAACGGACTGCTCTAAAAGGAAGCACCCGTAAGGCTAAAAAGATGTCACTAGAGAAAATAAAATCATAGCAAAGAAAGCAGACCATCCAAATACTAACTAAAGACAAAGAATAAAACACCTAGTATATAAAGAATGGAGGAGGAAGAATAAGATGGGAGAGAAATAAAGAAACATCAGACAGTGTTTACAATAACTTAACAAGAAAGTTAAGTTAGATTGTTAGGTAGTAAAGAAGCAACCCTTGAACCTTTGGTAACCACAAATCTAAAGCCAGCAATGGCAATAAGTACATATCTATGGATAATCACCCTAAATGTAAATGGACTGAATGCACCAATCAAAAGACACAGAGTAACAGAATGGATAAAAAAGCAAGACCCATCTATATGCTGCTTACAAGAGACTCACCTCAAAACCAAAGATATACACAGACTAAAAGTGAAGGGATGGAAAAAGATATTTCATGCAAACAACAAAGAGAAAAAAGCAGGTGTTGCAGTACTTGTACCAGACAAAATAGACTTCAAAACGAAGAAAGTAGCAAGAGATAAAGAAGGACATTACATAATGATAAAGGGGTCAGTCCAACAAGAAGATATAACCATTATAAATATATATGCATCCAACACAGGAGTGCCAGCATATGTGAAACAAATACTAACAGAATTAAAGGAGGAAATAGACAGCAATGCATTCATCTTAGGAGACTTCAACACACCACCCACTCCAGAGGACAGATCAACCAGACAGAAAATAAGTAAAGACACAGAGGCACTGAACAACACACTAGAACACATGGACCTAACAGACATCTACAGAACTCTGCACCCAAAAGCAGCAGGATACACATTCTTCTCAAGTGCACATGGAACATTCTCCAGAATAGACCACATACTAGGCCACAAAAAGAACCACAGTAAATTCAAAAATATTGAAATTCTACCAAACAACTTCTCAGATCACAAGGGTATAAAACTAGAAATAAATTTTAGAAAGAAATCAAAAAGGCATACAAATTCA
The DNA here is from genome assembly GCA_032199065.1 of Smutsia gigantea. Classification (NCBI taxonomy): domain Eukaryota; kingdom Metazoa; phylum Chordata; class Mammalia; order Pholidota; family Manidae; genus Smutsia; species Smutsia gigantea. The sequence goes on from JAVSCE010006405.1 coordinate 16,402, forward strand.
TGGAGACTTAACAGCATTCTCCTAATTAATCAATGGGTTAATGACCAAATCAAAACAGAAATCAAAGAATATATGGAGACTAATGACAACAACAACATAAAGCCACAACTTCTGTGGGACGCAGCAAAGGCAGTTCTAAGAGGAAAGTACATTGCAATCCAGGCCTATTTAAAGAAGGAACAACATTCCCAAATGAATAGTCTAAAGACACAATTACTGAAATTGGAAAAAGAAGAACAAATGAGGCTGAAAGTCACCAGAAGGAGGGACATAATAAAGATCAGAGAAGAAATAAATAAAATTGAGAAGAATAAAACAATAGAAAAAATCAATGAAACCAAGAGCTGGTTCTTTGAAAAAATAAACAAAATAGACAAACCCCTAGCCAGACTCATTAAGAGAAAAAGAGAATCTACACACATAAACAGAATCAGAAATGAGAAAGGAAAAATCACGACGGACCCCACAGAAATACAAAGAATCATAAGAGAATATTATGAGAATCTATATGCTAACAAGCTGGAAAACATAGGAGAAATGGACAACTTCTTAGAAAAATACAACCTTCCAGGACTGACCAAGCAAGAAACAGAAAAACTAAACAGACCAATCACCAGCAAAGAAATTGAATCGGTAATCAAAAAACTACCCAAGAACAAAACCCCTGGACCTGATGGATTCACCTCTGAATTCTACCAGACATATAGAGAAGAAATAACACCCATTCTCCTTAAAGGTTTCCAAAAAATAGAAGAGAAGGGAATCCTTCCAAACTCATTCTATGAAGCCAGCATCACTCTATACCAAAACCGGACAAAGACCTCACCAAAAAAGAAAGTTACAGACCAATATCCCTGATGAACGTAGATGAACAAATACTCAACAAAATATTAGCAAACCGAATTCAAAAATACATCAAGAGGATCATACACCATGATCAAGTGGGATTCATCCCAGGGACGCAAGGATGGTACAACATTCGAAAATCCATCAACATCATCCACCACATCAACAAAAAGAAGAACAAAAACCACATGATCATCTCCATAGATGCTGAAAAAGCATTTGACCAAATTCAGCATCCATTCATGATTAAAACTCTCAACAAAACGGGTATAGATGGCAAGTACCTCAACATCATAAAGGCCATATATGACCAACCCACAGCTAACATCATACTTAACAGCGAGAAGCTGAAAGCTTTTCATCTAAGATCTGGAACAAGACAGGGATGGCCACTGTCTCTGCTGTTATTCAACATAGTTCTGCAGGTCCTAGCCATGGCAATCAGACAAAACAAAGACATACAAGGCATCCAGATTGGTAAAGAAGAAGTCAGATTGTCACTATTTGCAGATGACATGATACTGTACATAAAAAACTCTGAAGACTCCACTCCAAAACTACTAGAACTAATATCTGAATTCAGCAAAGTTGCAGGATACAAAATTAACACACAGAAATCTGTTGCTTTCCTATACACTAATGATGAACTAACAGAAAGAGAAATCAGAAAAACAGTTCCATTCCCAAATGCATCAAAAAGTATAAAATACCTAGGAATAAACCTAACGAAGGAAGTGAAAGACCTGTACTCTGAAAACTACAGGACGTTCCTAAGAGAAATTAAAGAGGACACTAACAAATGGAAATGCACCCCATGCTCTTGGCTAGGAAGAATAAATATTGTCAAAATGGCTATACTACCTAAAGCAATCTACAGATCCAACGCAATCCCTATCTAACTACCAACAGCTTTCTTCAATGAACTGGAACAAATAATTCTATAACTCATATGGAACCACAAAAGACCCCGAATAGCCAAAGCAATCCTGAGAAGGAGGAATAAAACGGGGAATTATGCTCCCTGACTTCAAGCTCTACTACAAAGCCACAGTAATCAAGACAATTTGGTACTGGCTCAAAAACAGACCTACAGACAACTGGAACAGAATAGAAAATCCAAACATTAACCCAAACATATACAGTCAATTAATATTTGATAAAGGAGCCTTGGATATACAATGGGGAGATGACGGCCTCTTCAGCAGCTGGTGTTGGAAAAACTGGACAGCTACATGTAAGAGAATGAAACTGGACTACTGCCTAGCCCCATACACAAAGGTAAACTCAAGGATCAAAGACCTGAATGTAAGTCATGAAACCATAAAGCTCTTAGAAAAAAATATAGGCAAAAATCTCTTGGACATAAACGTGAGCGACTTCTTTATGAACATATCTCCCCGGGCAAGGGAAACAAAAGCAAAAATGAACAAGTGGGACTATATCAAGCTGAAAAGCTTCTGTATAGCAAAGGACACCATCAGTAGAACAAAAAGATATCCTACACTGTGGGAGAATATATTCATAAATGACGTATCTGATAAAGGGTTGACATCCAAAATATATAAAGAACTCGCGCACCTTAACAACCAAAAAGCAAATAATCCAATTAAGAAATGGGCAGAGGACATGAATAGACACTTCTCTAAAGAAGAAATTCAAATTGCCAACAGGTACATGAAAAGATGCTCCACATCGCTAATCATCAGAGAAATACAGATTAAAACCACAATGAGCTATCACCTCACACTAGTGAGGATGGCCAACATCCAAAACACAAACAACAACAAATGTTGTTGGCAAGGATGGGGAGAAAGGGGAACCCTCCTACCCTGCTGGTGGGACTGCAAATTAGTTCAACCATTGTGGAAAGCAGTATGGAGGTTCCTCAAAAAACTCAAAATAGAAATACCATTTGACCCAGGAATTCCACTCCTAGGAATTTACCCTAAGAATGCAGCAGCCCAGTTTGAAAAAGACAGATGCAGCCCTATGTTTATCGCAGCACTATTTACAACAGCCAAGAAATGGAAGCAACCTAAGTGTCCATCAGTAGATGAATGGATAAAGAAGATGTGGTACATATACACAAAGGAATATTATTCAGCAATAAGAAGAAAACAAATCCTACCATTTGCAACAACATGGATGGAGCTAGAGGGTATTATGCTCAGTGAAATAAGCTCAGCCGAAAAAGACACATATCATATGATTTCACTCATATGTGGAGTATAAGAACAAAGAAAAAAACTGAAGGAACAAAGCAGCAGCAGACTCACAGAACCCAAGAACGGACTAATAGTTACCAAACGGAAAGGGACTGGGGAAGATGGGTGGGAAGGGAGGGATAAGAGGGAAAAAGGGGCATTACGATTAGCAGACGTAATGTTGGGGGGACACGGGGAGGGCTGTACAAACTCAGAGAAGATAAGTAGTGATTCTATAGCATCTCACTATGCTGATGGACAGTGACTGTAATGGGTTTGGTTGGGGGGACCTGATGAAGGGGTAGTTTAATAACCATAATATTACACATGTAATTGTAGATTAATGATACCAAAATAAATTATAAAAAAAAATGACATGGGCAACATTGTGGTTACTAGATTCCCCCATTATCAAGTCCCCACCACATACTCCATTACAGTTACTGTCCATCAGCGTAGTAAGATGCTATAGAGTCACTACCTGTCTTCTCTGTGCTACCCTGTCTTCCCCTGCCCGCCCCATGTTATGTGTGCTAATTGTAATGCCCCTTATTCCCAGAATCATGCTTTTTTTATGTAACAATATACATACGAAAGGTTGTCCAATATAGATCCACTCATTCTTTTTTTCATGGCCACATAGTATTTCACTGCATGGATATGCTGCAATTTATATAACTGGCCTCCACCTGATGGGCATTTAGGTTGTTTGGGGTCTTCTGTTATTACAGCCAAGGCTGCAGTAAGTATCCTTTTTACCTGCCATAATGCACAATAACATATGTTTCTAAATCAGAAAGACCAGGGCATCATCCCAGAACTACTTAGTTTTTGGATAGCTTTGGACAACTTGGTTTCATTTCCATAAGAGGATAATGATGACACTGAATGCTCAGGGCTGTTTTGAATTGTTAGGATTATATAAGAGAATATGCATAAGACGGCTAGTACCATGCCTGTCCAAAAGCAGGTTCTTGATAAGTATTTGCTCTAACGAAAGGTGTTTTCTGTTTCAGTTGAGGCAGTTCCTGGGTTGTCTAGGTCGGGGGAAAGGCCTGTCCCTTTCAGGGTCTGGCTTGCACCTGGGGACATGGTGGCTGAGAGTGACTGGGCCCCAGGGAGCATCAGTCCTCCTCTCAGAGCATAGGTCACACTAGCCTCTCCCAAGCACCCTCCCCACCGTAGCCAGTATGTGTGGGACTCCTCCTATAAGCTCTGTAGCCAGAAAAAAAACCCTCTGCTCTTTAAGGGAACTCTGGCCAGGTCAACCTGTGCTGGGAACAAACTGTGCTGGTACCTGCATAGCATTCACTTCCTGCCTGCACCATCCTGCTCCCCACCCACCTAGCCAGCTCTTCCTTACCTTTTAGGCTCAGCTCCTGTTCTATCAATGTCAGCTTCTCTTAGGATTCTCATCCACAGCAATTCCAACCATCTCTGAATCACTCTGTGCACTTCTTGTTTTGACACTTGACCACACATCTATCTCTACTGTTACTTACCTATTCTATTGGCGAATGCCCATTCCCTAAGTTTCTAAGCATCCTGAGGATAAGGACAGAACATTCAACTGGTATCACATGTTCCTCGTATCCCTTTCCCCCTAGCAGATGCAATATGCTGCCCTATGCACGCAGTATGTGCTGAGTAAATATCCAGTGACTTGGATTCTGAACAAGAACTCACCCACAAATGAGTTTTTAGTGAAAGAGTAGAAGCAGTTATTAGCTTTGCAGCCAGGTCCCCCTCATATTTGACACCAGGAAAAATAACAGCTTTATACTTCCATTCTGACTTATAGGCAATTTCTGGGACAAGAAGCTCATGAGCTTTAGGAAAAATGGGTAATGACAAGTCCTCCCTGCCACCCCTCTCCCACTCAGTCTGTAAATTTGAAATAAATACACCAACTAAGACTTACCATGAGTTTCTGCAACTTAGCGTTGTATAAAACATCCTGGTAGTGCTGGGCATAGTCTGGGTCCACATCTTTAATCTTAGCAGTAGGTAACAGCAGAGTATCTAAAGTTTTCAAAGCATTCCCTTCATCAATAGCTTTATTGATATGCCCTACAGCTACAATTCCTAGAAAATGAAGAAAAAGTTTTCCTTTTAAGTCATAGTACATTGTAAGTTCTCTGGAATCACCTATTGCAAAAGTTAAGTTAGAAGGGGGTGAAGGGAATCCACACCAAAAAAAGCACAAAACTGTAAGAGCTAATAAGTACAACCAAGGCTGCAGAATATAAGATCGATGTACAAAAATCAACTCTATCTCTATATACTTGCAATGTACAATCTGAAAATGAAATTAAGGAGAAAATTCTATTTAGAAGAAATTCTAATTACAAATATTTATAATTACAAAAAGAATAAACAGGAATAAGTTTAACAAAAGAAGCAGAAGGCATGTCCACTTAAACTATGAAATACCATTGAAAAAAATCAAAGATGACCTAAATATATGGAAAAAATCATTCCATGTTCATTGGTTGGAAGACAATATTGTTAAGATGGAAATATTCCACAGATTGATCTACAGATTCAATGCAATCCCTGCAAAAATCCCAGCTGCCTTTTTTTTTAAACAGTAATTGACAAGCTGATTCTAAAATTCATATGGAAATACAAGGAACCAAAAATAACCAACACAATGTTGAAAAAAGAAGAACAAAGTTGGAGGATTCTTCCCAATTTCAAAACTTACTACAAAACTAGGGTTAATCAAATCTGCATGGTATTGACATAAGGTTAGACAGACCAATGGAATAGAATTTAGAGTTCAGTAGTAGTTAGTAAATCCTTGCATTCATGGTCAACTGATTTTTGATAAGTGTACAAGATAATTCAACAGGTAAAAGCCTTTTTAACAAATGGCACTGGGACTAGATAGCCACATGTGTAAGAATGGAGCTGGACTCCCTATATCACACCATACACAAAAAATAACTCAAGGATCACAGACCTCGGTGTTAAAGCTTAGACCATAAAACACTTAAAAGAAAACACAGGTGTATATCTTTGTGGCCTTGGATTAGGTAATACTGTTTAGTTGTGACACCAAAATACAGCTAAAGAAAAGAAATAAGTACATGGGTTATTACAGAAATGAAACCTTCTGTGCTTCAAAGGACACCATCAAAGAAAGTGAAGATAACGTACAGAATGGGAGAAAATACTTGCAAGTCCTGTATCTGATAAAGGACTTGTATAC